>BLSH010413349.1:1809840-1822991 GCA_018402905.1 Glandirana rugosa | reverse complement strand
GACAGGGAGTGTGGTCGTCGTCCTAGGAGAGGGATGTGATTGTACTCTACTAAAATATTGCGATTAGACAGGGAGTGTGGTCGTCGTCCTTGGAGAGGGATGTGGACAGATTAGCGTTATAAAATCATCTCATGTTAGTGTAGGGAGAGGATCCTGCTGCTGGTGTGAGGGACAGATTAGCGTTATAAAAAATAATATAAATTTGTGCTAAATAGTACATTTGTGTCCAGAATGAGAAGAGCTTCAAATAAGGGACGTGGTCGTGGATGTGGTGCTGCTGGTGCTGCTGGTGTTGGTGGTGTTGATGAAGCTCCTGTTGCAAGGAGAGCACGTGGTCGATCTGTGCCAGCTACACTTACAAGTAAAACACCTTCCTCAGGTGCGAGTTGCCAACAGAACCTTCAACATTATATAGTAGGCCCGAATGCCCCTCAACAAATAGTGAGGCCAGAACAAGTACAGACGCTAGTAGATTGGGTGGCAGACAATGCCTTCAGTTCCTTCACATTGTCTCCCACCCAGTCCCTTGCGGAAAGCTCAGAGTTGGCACTGGAACCCCATGGCCATCTGTCTTTCAGCTCAGCCCCTTGTAAATCAGCCAAGCAGTCTGAGCCCCAAGTCATGCAGCAGTCTCTTATGATTTTTGATGTCTCTGCTGGTGTGCATTCCGAGGGCCATCCACATAGCCCTGCCCCAGAAGTGGAAGACATTGAGTGCACCGATGCCCAACCACTTCTGTTTCAGGATGAGGACATGGAAACACCACCGCAGCATGTCTCTGATGATGATGAAACTGCTGCGGCTTTCTACAGTGTGCAGACTGACAAGGAGAGCAGTGGTGAAGAGTGGGTGGAAGATGATGTGGAAGACGATGAGGTCCTAGACCCCAGATGGAATGAAGATCATGCGAGTGATGTGTGCAGTTTGGAGAAAGAGGTGGTGGTCGCACAGAGGCACCAGCACAGCAAAAGAGGAAGCAGGTTACAAAAGCGGACAGTGCGCCTGTTACTACCCACCACACCCAGGGACCTAGCACACCAAAGGCAGCTCAAAGGAGTTCCCTGGCGTGGCAGTTCTTCAGACAATGTGCTGACGACAAGACACGAGTGGTTTGCACGCTGTGCAATCAGAGCCTGAAGCGAGGCATAAATGTTCTAAACCTAAACAAAACATGCATGACCAGGCATCTACATGCAAAGCATGGGCTGCAGTGGAGTAAGCACCTCAAAATCCAAGAAAGGTGTCGGGCTCCTCCTGCTTCCTCTTCTGCTGCTGCCTCGGCCTCTTCCTCCACCTCTACAGGGCCAGTGTCACTTGCCACCCAGCAAACAGACGATTTGACAGCAACGCCACCATGTCCGCCACTGTCCCCAAGCATTTCCACACCATGGTCCCATGGAAGCTTACAGCTCTCCATCTCCAAAAGACTGGAGAGAAAGAGGAAGTACACCCCTACCCTCTCGCGATCCCTGGCCCTGACTGCCAGCATTTCAAAATTCCTGGCCTTTGAAATGCTGTCATTCCATCTGGTGGACACGGACAGTTTTAAAAACATGATGGTAGTGACTGTCCCACAGTACGTGGTTCCCAGCCACCACTGCTTTTCCAGGCCAGCCATCCCTTCCCTGCACAAACAAGTCGGGGGCAAGATCAAGTGTGCACTGCGCAACGCCATCTTTGGCAAGGTCCACATAACCACTGATACGTGGACCAGTAAGCACGGGCAGGGATGCTATATCTCGCTAACTGCACACTGGGCAAAGGTAGTGGCAGGTGGGCCTGAGGCGCCTAGCCGTTTGGTGCATGTCCTTCCACCACCGAGGATTGCAGGGCATTTCTCTTTGCCTCCTGTTGCCTCCTCCTCCTACTCCGCTTCCTCCTCCTCTTCCACCTCCTCATCCGCTCAGTGTAACACCTTCACCACCCACTTCAGCACATCCAGGGGGAAACGACAGCAGGCTGTTTTAAAATTGATATATTTTGGGGATAAACCCCACACTGTGCAGCAGCTGTGGACGGGCATTGAACAACAGACCGATGAGTGGTTGTTGCCACTGAGCCTCAAGCCTGGCCTGGTGGTGTGCGATAATGGGCGAAATCTCGTAGCAGCTCTTGGCCTAGCCGGTTTGATGCACATCCCTTGCCTGGCGCATGTGCTGAATTTGGTGGTGCAGAAATTTCTAAAAACCTACCCGGATATGTCAGAGCTGCTGCAGAAAGTGTGGGCCGTCTGTGGGCGCTTTCGGCGTTCTCACCCTGCTGCTGCTCGCCTGTCTGCGCTGCAGCGGAACTTCGGCCTTTCCGCTCACCACCTCCTATGTGACGTGCCGGGTGGGCCTGAGGCGGATAGCAGTTTGGCGCATGTCCTTCCGCCACTGAGGATTGCAGGGCATTTCTCTTTGCCTCCTGTTGCCTCCTCCTCCTACTCCTCTTCCTCCTCCTTTACTACCTCCTCATCCGATCAGCGTAACACCTTCACCACCAACTTCAGCACATCCAGGGGGAAACGACAGCAGGCTGTTTTAAAAATGATATGTTTGGGGGATAAACCCCACACTGTGCAGGAGCTGTGGACGGGCATTGAACAACAGACCGATGAGTGGTTGTTGCCACTGAGCCTCAAGCCCGGGCTGGTGGTGTGCGATAATGGGAGAAATCTCGTAGCAGCTCTGGGCCTAGCCGGTTTGACGCACATTCCTTGCCTGGCTCATGTGCTGAATTTGGTGGTGCAGAAATTTCTAAAAAACTACCCGGATATGTGAGAGCTGCTGCAGAAAGTGCGGGCCGTCTGAGCGCGCTTTCGGCATTCTCACCCTGCTGCTGCTCACCTGTCTGCGCTGCAGCGGAACTTCGGCCTTTCCGCTCACCGCCTCCTATGTGACGTGCCCACAAGGTGGAACTCCACCTTGCACATGCTGGAGAGACTGTGCGAGCAGCTGCAGGCAATAGTGGAGTTTCAGCTGCAGCACGCACGGGTCAGTCACTCTGCGGAACAGCACCACTTCACCACCAACGAGTGGGCCTCCATGCAAGACCTGTGTACCATATTGCAGTGTTTCGAGTACTCCACCAACATGGCCAGTGCCGATGATGCTGTTCTCATTACTATCCCATTTCTATGTCTCCTTGAAAAAACACTTTGGGCGATGATGGAAGAGGATGTGGCACAAGAGGAGGAGGAATAGGGGTCGTTTCCACGGTTATCAGGCCAGTCATTCACAAGTGGCTCGGAGGGTGGATTCCTGCACCAGCATAGGCCAGGTAAAACATTTTCAAGACAGGGCACAGTTCTGGTGGATGAGGAGGACATGGATGATGAGGAGGGGGAGGAGGAGGAACCATGTTCACAGCAGGGTGGCACCCAACGCAGCTCGTGGGCATCACTGGAGCGTGGCTGGGGGGATACGGAGGACACAGATGATACACCTCATACAGAGGACAGCTTGTCTTTGCCTCTGGGCAGCCTGGCACACATGAGCGACTACATGCTGCAGTGCCTGCGCAACTACAGCCGAGTTGCCCACATTGTAACTTGTGCTGATTACTGGGTGGCCACCCTGCTGGATTCCAGTTACAAGGATAATGTGCCATCCTTAATTCCCTCACTGCAGCATGATCGGAAGATGCGCGACTACAAGCACACGCTGGTAGAAATTACACCGGGGGCTCAGTGGAAGCACAAGGCGAAGGCACAGGAGCAGGAAAAGGTCGCCAACGCAGCTGTGGCACCGCCAGCACCTCAGAAAGCAGGGTTACCATGGCCGAAATGTGGAAAAGCTTTGACAGTAGCACGCCACAACAAACAGCACCATCAGCTGATAGGCAGCGTCTTAGCAGGAGGCAGCATTTCAGCAACATGGTGGAACAGTATGTGTGCAAATGCCTACACGTAACGGACTGATGGGCCTGCCCCATTCAACTTCTGGGTCTATAAATTGGGCACATGGCCTGAGCTTGCCCTTTATGCCTTGCAGGTGCTGGCCTGCCCTGCAGCAAGTGTATTGTCTGAACGTGTGTTTAGCATGGCAGGGGGCGTTATCACAGACAAGCGCAGCCGCCTGTCCGCAGCCAATGTGGACAAGCTTACCTTTATTAAAATGAACCAGGCATGGATCTCACAAGACTTGTCTGTACCTTGTGCAGAATAGCTATTTATACCGGCCTCACACAGCCATTGGTATACTCAAGTGAACCTATCCTTTTTTTTTAACCACTTGCCGTCCACCCACCGTCAAATGACAGCGGGGCGGAACGGCTATTGTTGCGGGCGGACATCATATGACGTTTCCCCTTTAAGCTGGGATTGCGCGCGATCGGGCACGTGCATCCCGTCTCTGTCGGTTTCAGCATGTCCCCAGGACACACCACATCACTGACAGGGGTGAACAGCCATTGCTTATGGCTGTTTTCCATGTGATCTGCTGTGACGGCTGATCACAAATGGCACGTCCCCCATTCGCACGGCGCATGCGCGCGGCCGGCGGCTGTTACCTTGTGATCGGCTATGATCTGCTTCTCAGCCGATCACATCTAATGTAAACAGAGTGGTAACTCACTGTTACCAGCTCTTCTTTCCTCACACAGTTTCTAGTGTGAGGAGAGAAGAGCTGGGATCATTGAGTTACTGATCTGTATAGTACCAACACACACTGTCACATCCCCCTGCCCCCCAATGCACCAGTCACCCAACAGTCACCCCATCTGCCCCCATAAAGTGTTCCTGTCATCATAAAGTGTACCTGTCATCATAAAGTGCACCTGTCATCAGACTGCCATCATAAAGTGCACCTGTCACCCGTCACCCGTCAGTGACCGTAGCATGTCACCCGTGACCTGTCAGTGACCGTGGCATGTCACCCGCCACCCATCAGTGACCACCGCCAGTCACCCGTCACCCATCACTGACCACCGCCAGTCACCCATCACCCATCACTGACCATCGCCAATCACCCGTCACCCATCAGTGACCATCACCAGTCACCCGCCACCCATCAGTGACCATCGCCAGTCACCCATCACTGAGCACCGCCAGTCACACGTCACCCATCACTGACCACAGCCAATCACCCGTCACCCATAAGTGACCATCGCCAGTCACCCATCAGTGACCACCGCCAGTCACCCATCAGTGACCACCGCCAGTCACCCGTCACCAATCAGTGACCACCGTCAATCACCTGTCACCCGTCACGCATATGTGACCACCGCCAGTCACCAGTCACGCATTAGTGATCACCACCAGACACTGGTCACCCATCAGTGACCACCGCCAGACACCTGTCACCCATCAGTGACCACCGCCAGACACGCAGCACCCATCAGTGACCAATGCCAGTCACCCATCAGTGACCACCACCAGTCACCCGTCACCCATCAGTGACCACCACCAGACACCCGGCACCCATCAGTGACCACCGCCAATCACCCATCACCTATCAGTGACCACTGCCAGTCACCCATCACCCATCAGTGACCTCCACAAGTCACCCATCAGTGACCACCACCAGACACCCATCACCCATCAGTGACCACCAACAGACACCCGGCACCCATCAGTGTGCACCACCAGTCACCCATCAGTGACCTCAACCAGTCACCCGTCACCCATCAGTAACCACCACCAGTCACCCATCACCCATCAGTGACCACCACCATTCACCCATCACCCATCAGTGACCACCACCAGACACCCATCACTGACCACCACCAGAGACCTGTCACCCATCAATGACCACCGCCAGTCACCCATCACCTATCAGTGACCACCGCCAGTCACCCATCAGTGACCACTACCAGTCACCCATCAGTGACCACCGCCAGTCACCCATCACCCATCAGTGACAGACACCCATCACCCATCAGTGACCACCACCAGTCACCTATCAGTGACCACCGCCAGTCACCCATCAGTGACTATCGCCAATCACCTGTCAGTGACCGTCACACCCATGAGTAAATATCACCTGTAAAAGTCTCACACACTTGGTATCGCCATACTCAGGGGGGAGTAGTAGAATGTATTTTGGGGTGCCATTTTTGCTATGTACATGCTATGTGTTTGAAATATCATATAAATGGACAACTTTGTGTAAAAATAAAAGCGTTTTCATTTTTTTCCCACATTTTCCAAAAACGACTGGAAAAAAATGACATGTTCAAAAGACTCATTATGCCTCATAGATTATACTTTAGGGAGTTTGCTTTCCAAAATGCAGTAATTTTGTGGGCAATTCCATTGTCCTGGTGCTCCAGGGCCTTCAAAAATGTGATAGGTCGTCATGACATTAGATGTGTAATTTATGTCCCTAGAATACCTGACGGCACTCCCTGCATGTTGAGCCTCTGTATGTGGCCAGGCTGTGAAAAAGTCTCAGGCATGTGGTATCGTCATACGCAGGAGGAGTAGCAGAATGTGTTTTGGGGTGTAATTTGTGGTATGCATATGCTGTGTGTGAGAAATAACCTGTTACAATGACATTTTTGTGAAAAAAAAAATTTATTTTGCAAAGAATTGTGGGAAAAAATTACAACTTCAAAAAATTAACCATGCCTCTTACTAAATATCTTGAAATGTCTACTTTCCAAAAAGGGGTAATTTGGGGGGTATTTGTGCTTTCCTGGCTTGTTAGGGTCTCAAGAAATGAGATAGGCCGTCAGTATATCAGCTGTGATCAGGTGTGATTAATTTTCAATGATTGGCACCATAGCTTGTAGACTCTATAACTTACACAAGGACCAAATAATATACAATTATTTGGGTTATTTTTACCAAAGATAGGTAGCAGTATAAATTTTGACCAAAATTTACAAAGAAAAATTACTAATTTGCAAAATGTTATGACAGAAACAAAGAAAAAGGCATTTTTTCACAAAATTTTCAATCTTTTTTTATTTATAGCACAAACAATAAAAAAACCCCTAGTGATTAAATACCACCAAAAGAAATCTCTATTTGTGTGAAAAAAAGGACGCAAGTTTCATATGGATACAGTGTTGCATGACTGAGTAATTGTCATTCAAAGTGTGAAAGCGCTGAAAGCTGAAAAATGGCCTGGACAGGAAGGGGGTTTTCATGCCCAGTAGTGATGTGGTTAATATGTCTCAATATTTTGGGGGCCACCCCAATTAGAAAAAAAACACACAAACAAAAAACAGTGTTGGCTACCTCCTCCTCCTCCTCCACTGCCACTTCCACCACCTATACCGCCATGGACACCGCCTCCTTAACCTCCTACTCCACATCCACCTCCTCCATTTTTTATTTTTTTATGTGATTTTAAGTTATTTCCCTATCCACATTTGTTTGCAGAGCACTTGTCCTACTCTTACCCCCATTTGTCTTCCTTTTGCAGCCCTTTAGCCCTTTCCAGGACTTTTTTAGAGCTATTTTTGTGCCCAAAAGTTCGGGTCACCATTGACTTCAATGGGGTTTGGGGTCAAGTTTGGGTCAAGTTCGGGGCTGAACTCAAACTTTTTCGCAAAGTTCGGCCAAACCCACCGAACCCGAACATCCAGGTGTCCGCTCAACTCTACTCACTACTTTACATTGTAGCAAAGTGTCATTTCTTCTGTGTTGTCACATGAAAAGATAGAATAAAATATTTACAAAAATATGAGGGGTGTGCTCACTTTTGTGAGATACTGTAAGCTATAAGTAGTGAATAAAATATAAAAAAGGATAAACCTATAATTACCACTGCTGCCACCTTAAATTTAAATTAATACCATACAACACACCAAGCTCTGTGATCACTGCTGACATATGAAGTAGCTCTGTTAATGTTTACCTTCTCACCTTATAAATATAAATACATTACATAAAGATCCAGAATATTAAATAAACATAAAGTACAAATAATTTGTACACAGTAATTAGGTGTCAGAAAGTCCAAAGTAATTAAATCAAACACAATGCAGTAGAAACTCTGCTAAACATTTCATGCCACTTCACCACATACCATGTGATCATTTCCCATCACTCCTTTGCACTCATCGACTTCTCATGCCTATCATATTACTGATAAGCAGTAGCGCTTTTAAAGGTTTCCATGATTTCTCATCCAGTCTCTATATATCAGCTGTTTCCCCTTTAAGGGGTTACTCAGTCAGTTCCCAATGAAGAGAAAAGAAGACTAATAGTGTGATACAGTTACCATAAACAAATCCCAATACAAAACGCTCCTAATTGTTCAGAGGGATAGCCTTTCTGCAAAAAATACCTTGAGATTGTGTCAAATAGGCAGACTCATTCGAGCAGTTTCTCTTGACTCTCATTATCTGTCCCTTTGGTATATTTTTCAACCAAAGTGAACGGTGTTCACTATTAATTGACGGAAAGCTGTTCCTGTAATTTATTTTGAAATAGACTTTAGTCCCAAGGCTATCACCATCCATAAAGATGGTTACGTCCAAAAAAGTTAAGCTCTTTCTTATTCTACTGGTAGTCTAATTTAATGTTGTTCTTATTATTTAACTGTGCCATAAATTAATGGAGGGTGTTCTCTGGTCCATTCCATAAGGATATCCAACTAGAAGATCATCAATCCATCTACAGTAGAATAATAATTTTGGTCTTTGTTCCCTAAATACAAACTTTTCTACCTATTTGGCCATAAACATATTAGCTAGACTCTTCTCAAATTTAGCGCTCGTAGACATGCCCCTTTTTGGGGTAAAAAACTGACCCTGGTACCAAATGTAATTGTGTGACAGGCAAAATTCCAACAACATGTAGATATTCGCCAGCACACCAAGGATCCTTAGTTTCATCCAAATGGGTTTTATTCAGAGAGTGATCACATCACAAACAGCATGCCTGATGAAGGGGTCCTGTGTGGCTCCGAAACATTGCACCACACTGTTTGTAATGCGATCACCGTTTGGACATGTCGTATTGGTACCACTAACCAGCTGGTTGTCGCTGCAGCACCCGATACGTTTAGAGCTTTCTCCAGGAACATGTGTGATGGGAATATGCTGTATAATAGTGTACAGAGAAGAAACATCTACTGTCACCAAAAAATAGGGTTACGTTTTCCTGATTGGAGGGTATATAAGTTGTGATTCCTTGCCGTTCAGCCAACCCTTTGAAGAAGTTGTTGGACAAATTGCGCTAGGGTTGGACCGCACAGCAACCGGAATTGACGTCAGGCTACCGCCGGTAGTGACCTGGCACCAGTCAGAGATGGGTGGATTGGGTGAGGCACTATTTACTTGGCATGTTGGCGCTGTTGTATGCCACTGTTGGATAGAGTTGGGGGAATGGTTTGGGCCAAGCAAAAGTTTGAACTGAACATTGCCTGTTCGCCTGTTTGGCGAACACCTGAATTTGCGGGGCGCTCATGGGATTTTCGCCCTCTGAGCGCCTCACAATGCACTGCCCAACACAAAGCTTTGCCCAATCAGGATACAGTGAATAGTTCTTGTTAAGGAGCAGGGCTGGGAATATGGCCACTGTGTTCTTAACAATGCATGAGTCACCAGCTGTCAATGGCCTTCCCCGCTGACAGCTAAATGAAAAAAAGAAAAAAATAGAAAAAAATGGCGTGGGCTTCCCACCCAATCCATACCAAGCCCTTTGGGTCTAGTATGGATTTCAAGCAGAACCCCAGACCAATTTTTTTTTTAAAAAAGGCATTTTCATTTTTTTCCTATTTCTTACATTTTTAATACCATCAATGTAAAAAAACAATGTTAAATTATAATTTTTAAAGGCACAGTGATTTTAATGATGCTTAAAGTGAAATAATAAAAATGAAAAATATATTGCCTGGGGGAGTCCCCCTTAGTCTGCCTGTAAAGTGGCGCATCGATACCATGTATAGAACCTGCTGCAGCAAAACTGACATTTATAAAGAAAAAAAATCATTTAAATTGCTGCCAATACAATACCATTGCTGGCAATATAAAAATGTAAAACACAATGGCATGGGGGGCCCCTTCAGGTCTAACAAGGGGGCCCCCAGATCTCCCTATATGAATAAATATGGGGTGCCTATATAAGAACTATCAAATGGCAGAGCCTGCAGCAGGTGGTTAGCCTTCATTGGGGGCGGAGCATTTTTTTTCTTTTTCGATCTACATCGGGGACATTATTTTTTATCTTTAATAAATGAATTGTCAAAAACTGTGTGTGTGTTTTTATTTTTTTTTTACACTTTTTTGGTGAGTGGGTAGTGGTACTATGTTCCCCATACTCATTCACATGCGGAGGGCTGGGATCTGGGGGTCCCCTTGTTAAAGTTTAATGTCATTTTTTCTTTATAAATGTCAGTTTTGCTGCAGTAGGTTCTATACATGGTACAGAAGCGCCACTTTGCAGGGAGATTAAGAGGACCCCCCGGGTACTATATTTACTTTTACATTTATACTTTTGCTGTGTTCGGGAGTTCTGGTGTGAACCAAACTGGGGGGTGTTCAGCCAATCTCTACTGTTGGAACACTTTATGGAATCTTAAATGGCCTGTTTTTTATTCTATCTTTGTAAGTGGCTTTTTCTATGGGGATTGTAATAAATAGTTTATGGTAATGGTATCACACTATTAGTCTTATTTTCACTTCGCTGGGAACTGCCTGAGTAACCCCTTAAAGGGTAAACAGCTGAGATATAGAGAGCAGATGTGAAATCATAGAAACTTCTTAAAAGTGCTGTTGCTTATCAGTAATATGATGGGCATGAGGAGTTGGAGAGTGCAAGGGAGTGCTGGGGAATGGTCACATGGCAGGTGAGGAAGTGGCATGAAATATTTAGCAAAGAATCTATTGCATTGTGTTTGGTTAAATTAATTGGGGGACTTTCTGACACCTAATCACCGCTGGAGAGGACTATTTACACATTATGTGCACATCTGTTTATTGGATTTTCCAGCTTTGTATGGAAAGTGTTTATATTTATAAGGTGAGAATTTAAAGTGATTGCAAAGTCTTCTATTTTCTACACAAATAAGAAACAGGTTATGCTTACCTGCTCTGTTGCAGTGGATTTGCACAGAGCAGCCCAGATCCTCCTCCTCTCCATCTGCCATCAAGAGCCTGTTTAAGTTTTAAAGCGCTGGCTGATCCGTTTATGGAGTTTCACTTTATGTGGCAGCCTCCTTACCTAAGCCAACTAACAATGCACATATACTGTCACACTTCCCTGTTCCAAGCTTCAGTGATGAGTCTTTCCACCTGGGTGCAGCTTTCATCGGCATGGATAATCCCATATTAAAAGGCTAATGTGTGGATTGCTCAGTGTTTGAGTAACACATCCACACACTAGCAGCCAGGCCTCCTGTATTCCCCAGTAATTCTTCCAGTGTTCCTCTATGTTTCTTTGTGTTGCCTCTGTGTTCCATGTGCTTGCAGTGTTGTGTACCCTGTTCCTGTGATCCTGTGCTGTACCCTTGTGTCCCCTTATCAGTCTCCTACCTTAGTATCCCATGCATTTCTGCCAGTGTTTTGTTTGTCTCTTTCCTCCGTAGCTCAGTTAGTTTCTTCATGTCTGCTCCAGTCCATTTCTCTGTGTGTCTGTCAGTTGCTTGTTATCTACACCTGCATTCCCAGTCTGTTTTTCTCCCCTGTGCCTCAGTGTGTCTCATTAAGTTCTGCTTGTTACTCTGAATACCCACTTTCCCAGTAGTGCAAAAGAGTTGCATCTGCTCTCGGTTCCAGCTTGCTCAGGTGAGTTAGAGGACTGCAGCCTAGACACCTCCCACACTACAATATCTCCAACTCTCTGAGCTACAGTGAAGAACAGGTGGTGTCTTAGACACTGCATCTTGGCCCTTTTCAAGGCTCTCACCTCCAACAAGCGAGAGGCTGGCTGTATACTCCATGTCCCCCATGTGGCTTTCATCACTATGCATCCAACGGCTACACTAAGTCTCGGGCAGCTACTCTGCACTTAGTGGGAGTGGGTTACCTAATCTGTAACATATACATCATTTCTACTCTTGTGTTTCAGAAGTCACAAAATACTGTATAGTTGTATTTGAAAGTCCTTGCATAATAAGAGCTGTTAAGTTTGTTGTTCTGTTTATACATTTCTTTGCATATCACCAACTGTGGTGCTTCACTTCTCATTAAAACTCTAATAAAAGCAGGGGTACAGATACAGATTAGTTTAAAACTAATCTTAGAAAGAATTTTACTGAAAGGGTGGTTGATGATTGGAATAAACTACCAACAGAGGTTGTGAGACAGTCAACAGTAAAAGGCTTCAAACATGCTTAGGATAAACATAAATCTATAATCAGACAACGAGGTTAATGAAAAAAAAACAAAAAAAAAAGGGCAGACTCGATGGACTACTCAGACTTTTTCTGCCATCACTTTTCTAACATTGGGATTCATTTACTAAAGGCAAATCTACTCTGCACTACAAGTGCACTTGGAAGTGCAGGCACTGTAGATCTGAGGGGGAAAGTCTGAAATGAGGGGAAGCTCTGCTGATTTTATCATCCAACCATATACAACCAAAAAATGGTGTTTTATTTTCCTTGCATGTCCCCCTCAGATCTACAGCGACTGCACTTCCAAGTGCACTTGCAGTGCACTTGTAGTGCAGATAGGATTTGCCTTTATAGACTCACAGTTGGTACAGGTAAGTGTTATGCTTTCATTTATTTTTTGTCCAGTAGGTGTGGTAGGTATGTGGTATGGATTGTGTGCTTTTATTACATATTAGAAATGTTTTGCTCCTTCCTAATGTATGAAAATTAAGGAATTTATCCTGCTAAAATGCTTTCATATTGCTTTCGATATACAAATTCTATATGATAATAAAATTGCTTTAAAGCAATCTAAGCAATCTACGCTGCGGTATTGGAGAGATTCTTTTAACAGATGGTAGTCGAAAATGAAGCTAAGCGTTCATTGCAAAAATGTTATTGTGTTTTTCTGTAATCTGTCACACTATATATACAAATGACAGAATGTTGTATTTTTAGGAGTCCTTAAAATATATTTTGAATTCCAGGTGTGTCATGTCTTTGTTAATACATAATGCAATGTTAATGCACAATATCTTAATACTACTCAAATGCCATATATATATAATATATATATATATATATATATATATATATATACTGTCATCAGGCTATTTTAACAATGATTTTTTTTTATATATATATATATATATATATATATATATATATATATATATAATA
>BLSH010413349.1:1699732-1724641 GCA_018402905.1 Glandirana rugosa | reverse complement strand
GTTTGTGACAGGTCGTTATATAGTGCTACGCCTGCAAATCGTCCTTCTAGATGGGGATTTTTGCGGATTGCCCTCATTGCTTCTTCTTTAACTTGATAAAAATGGATTCTAGCAAGAACATCGCGTGGAACAGAGTTGGGCAGAAAGGTTGGTTTAGGCAGTCTATGGGCCCTATCAATGGTCAGATCCATATCGCTCGCTTTAGGAACAAGAATGTGGAGTAATTGGCGTAAATAGGGTTGTAAATCTGTGTTAGTTATGGACTCCGGGATTCCGCGGAACTTTACATTGTTCCTTCGGCTGCTGTCTTCTAAGTCTGCGATTTTAGTCGCAAGTCGTTGTATTTCTGTTTGTTGTTCTTGATAGGCTTCCACAATGTCATTATGTGCTGCATAGGCCTCATCAATCTTACATTCTGCATGCACAACTCTCTGTTGTAATTCTAGTATGTCTGTTTTGATAGGGGTTAGTGCATTTCCCATGTCTAAATGCATAGTGTCTCTGAGGGCGATCAACATCTCTTTCATATCATTGATGGATACAGGCTGGGAGGAGGAGGGGAATTGCTCCAGAGTGAGCTGTGGTGTTTGTGCTTGTGCTATTTCTTCCTCCATGTCTGAGCCCTCTTCTGCATTGCTGCCTGGTCTGGCTTTCTTGGATTTAATGGGGCTCCGGGTTGTAGGGCTGTCAGGGGGAGAGTGTGATGCATCCCCCATGTTTCTAATATGAATAGTCGTACCTACCGACGTTGCAGAGGAGCTGGAACTAGATGAGAGATCATCTGCTGCTGCGGCCTGTGAAGGAGGAGCGCCGCCATCTTGGGTCCCCTTGTCGTTCCTGGGAGAAAAGAAATCTGTCAGCTTTTGTGGAGGAGATTCACGCTGTGAACTCCTCTTTCTCTGCTCTGCGGGTGCCGCCATCGGAGCTGGGTCTGCTGACATATTATGGGTTCACCCTCCTCGCTGTGTCCGTCGCTGTGTGCCGTAGTGGCCGGGAGCTCAGTTACTCTGCATCCTTCACTGTCGCCGGTTAGCCACGCCCCCCTCGCTGGTTAGCCACCCCCCCCGCGCTGTCGCATTTTGAATGACAATGGCGCGGTCATGCGACGTTGTACCCAAACATTTTTATAATTTTTTTCCAACAAATAGAGCTTTCTTTAGGTGGCATTTGATCACCTCTGCGTTTTTTTTTTTTGACAATTTTGAAAAAGGAACAATATTTTTTACTTTTTGCTATAATATAAATCCAAAAAATATGTAAAAAAAAAATATTCATCGGGTTTTGCCGATATGTATTTTTCTACATATTTCTACATATTTTTGGTAAAAAAAAATTGCAATTGGCGTATATTGATTGGTTTGTGCAAATGTTATCGCATCTACAAACTATGGGAATTGATTTATGGGATTTTTATTATTTTTTTTACAAGTAATGGCGGCGATCTGCGATTTTAATCGGGACTTTGATATTGGGGCAGACATGTCGGACATTTTTGACACTTTTTTGGGACTAATGACATTTATACAGCGATCAGAAATTTAAATGTCCACTGATTACTGTACAAATGCCACTGGCAGTGAAGGGGTTAACACTAAGGGGGCAGTGACGGGTTAACTGTGTTCCCTGTATGTGTTCTAACTGTGAGGGGCGGGGCTGGCAGGAACATAACAGATCTAACTGATCCCAGTGACAGGGATCAGTAGATCTGTCATGTCCCCTCTCACAGAACGGAGAACAGCCGTGTTTACATCGGCGGCTCCCCGTTCTGCCCCTCTGACAGGCGATCGTGGGTCACGAGCGGACATTTAGTTCATCCGACCCGTGGGCACACCCATGCTGCAGCCGTCTTTCGGCTATAGAGTGGATCTCTACTGGTTAAAGCAAATATAGGAAGAGGCAGATTTTAGCAGTTAGTAGAATCAACAGGAAAAAAAGTCAGTGTCCTTCTTACCATATTCTAGTACACTCCTCAAACCACCTGTAGTATGTGTTAACTTCACACGCACATATCCACTAAACTCAGGATATGAGAACCACACTAGGTTTATAGGTCACTCAGAGTGTGGGTCGGCTCCTTTAAGATACAGGTTTGAACAAAGTAAACTGATGTGAAACAATGACACATATGAGGAGCTGCATTATCTAGCCAGTCAGAATAACTCCAAGTTGAACAATTTTCAGTTGCAGACCTGTCTTATTGCAGAGGCGTAACTTGAACCTTCAGGGCGCAAGAAATTATGAAGGGCCCCCTGACCCCTGGCCAGGGCCCTTCCCTCTTCCCACTGATCCTGGGGCCCTTTACTCCTATTGCGGGTCCCTTTATTACGTTACCGCAGCGGGGCCCTTTCACAAGTTCTGCAGCGCTCCCTCTTTCTGCCTCACTGGTGTCAGTAGTTTTTCATTTTTATTTTAATTTTATTTTTTTTTTACCATTTCATTTTATTTCTTTTATTTTTACAATTTTTTTAGGAGCTCTGTTGGGGGCTTTGATGAGATATCAGGGGTCTAAACAAACCTCAGCTCTCAATTTCCATCTGTGTAGCCTCAGCTGCACAGACTGAATGGACAGGAATAGCTATGCCCCAAGCCTCCCATTCATTCAGAAACAGAAGTATAGTAAAACAGTTTACTTTGCTTCAGTTATGAATGAACCAGTTGGTACCAATCACTGACTCTGTTCATTCAGAAAAGGAAGGAGCCGGTAAATTACTAATTTACTGACCTGTTCCTATCTCTCCATCATGACACATCTTCTACAGCAGCTGGCAGGAGAGAGGAGGGAGAAGACATTAGCTCTATCGTTATGCCCCTGTCTTATTGGTTACAGTTTCAAAAAACGTGTTCTACTCCTCCGGGATTTTACTTTGTCTGTGGGAAATATACATACAACTGGGTGCCCATTGATGCAACAGGGTTATGCTATTTCGGCCGTGTCATTCATTCCACCTGGTATTTGAAAGATAATGATTTTAAGAAAACTCAGTTTCATAAGGTTCCCCAGCATCTTTTAAAACAGAGAGATTTGAGAACACACCAGAGATAAATTGAATCTTCCTTCTGAAGGAAGATTTTAATTCGTTTAACCTCTTCAGATCCGTGCTATAACCGACTGATGGCTACAGCGGAGATCTCCTTTGCCGGGGCGCCGTCAATTGATGCGCGCTGCGTGAGCGTGCCCGCGGGTTGGGCGGACTTGATGTCCGCCCGAGACGATTGTCTAACAGAGAGCCAGAACGAGGAACTGCAGATGTAAACACTGCAGTTTCCTGTTCTGGGAAGGGGGACATGACAGATCTACTGATCCCTGTGACCGGGATCAGTTAGATCTGTTATGTCCCTGTCAGCCCCGCCCCCACACAGTTAGAACACAGTGAGGGAACACAGTTAACCCCTTGATCTGCCAGTGACATTTATACAGTAATCAGTGGCTATTTAAATTTCTGATCTCTGTATAAATGTCATTGGTCCCAAAAAAATGTCAAAAATGTCCGACATGCCCGCCGCAATGTCGCAGACCCGATAGAGATCACAGATTGCCGCCATTACTAGTAAAAAAAATAAATAAATAAAAAGCCATAAATCCATTCCCATAGTTTGTAGACACTATTACTTTTACGCAACCCAATCAATATATGCCTATTGCAATTTTTTTTACCAAAACTGATGAATATTTTTTTTTTATATTTTTGTTTTGGATATTTATCATAGCAAAAAGTAAAAAATATTGTTCTTTTTTTCAAAATTATCGCTCTTTTTTTGTTTATAGCACTAAAAATAAAAACTGCAGAGGAGATCAAATACCACTAAAAGAAAGCTCTATTTGTGGGGAAAAAAGGACGTTAATTTTCTTTGGGTACAATGTTGCACGACTGCGCAATTGTCATTCAAAGAGGGACATCGCTGAATACTGAAAATTTTTCAGTACGTCCCATGCACAGCTTCCTGGCTGATGAGTGCAAATGTTCCTCCAGTATTTTTTGATAACATACTGCATTCATCTTGCCATCAATTTTGACCCAATTTCCTGTGCCTTTGTAGCTCACACTTCCCCAAAACATCAGCACTCCACCTCCATGTTCCACAGTAGGAATGGTGTACCTTTCATCATAGGACTTGTTGACTCCTCTCCAAATGTAGCGTTTATGGTTGTGGCCAAAAAGCTCAATTTTGATCTCATCACTCCAAATGACTTTGTGCTAGAAGGTTTGAGGCTTGTCTCTGTGCTGTTTGGCGTATTGTAAGCTAGATACTTTGTGGCATTTGCGTAGTAATGACTTTCTTCTGGCGACTCGACCATGCAGCCTCCTTATTGTGCATCTTAAAACAAGCACACCACATGTTTTCAGAAAGTCATATATTTCACTTGAAGTTATTTGTGGGTTTTTCTTTGCATCCCTAACAATTTTCCTGGGAGTTGTAGCTAAAGTTTTAGTGGGTCTACCTGACTATGGTTTGGTTTCAGCAGAACCCCTCATTTTCCACTTCTCGATTAGAGTTTGAACACTGCTGATTGGCATTCTCAATTCCTTGAATATCTTTTTATATCCCTTTCCTGTTTTATATAGTTCAACTACCTTTTCCCACAGATCCTTTAACAATTCTTTCGCTTTCCCCATGACTCAGAATCCAGAAACGTCAGTACAGCACTGGATGGAAGATGCAAGTGTCTGTCAGGAGTCCAAAAACTCATTGACCTTTTATACACACACACTAATCACAAGCAAACAGATCACAGGTGAGGATGGTTACCTTTAATAACCATTCAAACCCTTTTGTGTCAACTTGTGTGCATGTTATTGTAAACTTTTGATCAGGGTAATTTGGTTAGTTTATGTTGCCATTACTATTTAAAAATAGTAAATACAGTTGATTGATAATAAATGGCTTCAGCCAAACACTAACCATGAGTGAAAGAAATGTTTTTGTGTTATCATTCATATTCTCTGAAAAATGGCCAAGAAATCATATATTTTGTCAGGGTATGTAAACCTATAAGCACAGCTGTATTGAAAATGGGTAAGTGAGGGGCCTTTGTGTGTTTTTGTGTGCTGGGTGCAGGAACTGACAGGCTCCAAGCTGTCCACATTCCTCATGTTATAATAAGGATTGCAGCATTCCCAAAATCTCTCGCTCAATATAGCCTTTATTTTTGGGTACATCACCTACTGACTTCATAGCACCCTGTGAATTCACAGCATCCTGTGTCACCCTATGGCCCCAGAGTATCCTGTCTTCACAGTTATCCCAGATTATCCTGTCTCACACAGTGACCCCCGGGGGTATCTTGCATCATCCTGTGATTCCATTGCATCTTTAGCACTTTAGCGACACCTGCGGTATTCTTCTATATTTCATGGACTGTCTCTTTCCCTGTAGATACAAACCCCTGTCTGTGACAATGTGCTTGCATTTGTGCAGCATTACAGGTCCAGTGCAGCAAACCATACTAACCTAATACAATTATAAGAGAAGACAGCTTCAATGAAAAATCGAGTCCCCAAACTGCACACATGCGCAGGATTTTTGGGGAGTGTCATAGCACTGGCTCCTCTCGGCATGCTGGGTGCTTCTGATGTCAGAAAAAATATGGGGATCAGGCAGCTTTTTACAAAATTACAAGAAGATGAATATTGTCATTAACCAGTTGCCGCCCGCCCACCGTCAAATCAGGGAGGGACGGTGCGGCTCTCATTCTGTGAAGATGTCATATGACAGTGCCCAGAACCAGTGCTATCGCGGGCCTGTGGGAGTGCGCAGCATGGCGATCGTGGCCGGGGCATGTTGCTAGGACACGGCACAGCCCCGATCTGTGTAAAGAGCCGCGGCTGCGGCTCTTTAAACATGTGATCGGCTGTGTCCAATCACAGCCGGTCACATGTAAACAAGGAAGTGCTGGTAATCGGCTTTCCTCATCTCACACTGACAAAGTGTGTGGCCAGGAGTGCCAATCAGTGCCATCTCCCCTCACAGAAGACCTGGGCATGTAATCAGGGCACTGATCATAAGCAGTGCCACCAACCAGTGCATATCAGTGCCACCAATCAGTGCCCATAAATGATGCCAGTCAATGCCTCCCATCAGTGCCCATCAGTGCCTGCTCATCAGTGCTGCCAATCAGTGCCCATTAGTGCCATACATCAGTGCCCATCAGGGCTGCCTATCCATGCCACCTATCAGTGCCCATCAGTGCTGCCCATCAGTGCCCACCACTGCCACCTATCAGTGCCCACCAGTGCATTATCAGTGCCTACCAGTGCTGCCCATCAATGCCCACCACTGCCGTCTATCAGTGCCAACCAGTGCCACCTATCAGTGCCACTTATCAGTGCTCACCAGTGCCACTTATCAGTGCCACCTATCAGTGCCCATCAGTGTGGCATATTAGTGCCTCCTCATCAGTGTCCCCTAATCAGTTCCCATAAATGTCGCCTCATCAGTGCCCATAAGTGCCACTTCATCAGTGCCCATCAGTGCAGCCTATCAGTGCCCATAAATGCAGCCTCATCAGCGCACATCAGTGAAGGAGAAAAAATACTTATTTACAGAATTTACTGACAGAAAATAAGAAAAACGTTATCTCTTTTTCAAAAATTTTGGTCTTTTTTTTGTAAAAACTAAAAATCCCATCAGTGATTAAATACCACCAAAAGAAAGCTCTATTTGTGTGAAGCGAAATATAAAAAATTAATTTGGGTACAGTGTAGCATGACCGTGCAATTGTCATTCAAAATGCAACAGCGCTCAAAGCTAAAAAATGGCCTGAGCAGGAAGGGGGTGAAAGTTCCAAGTATTGAGGTGGTTAAGAAGCACAAGTACAGGCTCTAAAGCAGGGGTGGGCAACTGTGGAATGACATATCCCATAGCACAATGACAATTACAAGCATGACTCCCAGAGGTAGAGGGATGATGGGAAAACTGGCAGTTACTCCCAGAGTCAGGGTCATAATGGGACTTGTAGTTTCACAATGGCTGGAGGGTTGCCTACTTCTGCTTTACTGTTGTAGCACACATATCTTATAGCAGCTAGATTACTATTATGGGGATTGTTATCATTGCAATGAGATTGCTATGATGAAAAAATGGAGGGAAAAGGGGAAAGCAGTTTCAAGCCCCCCTTTTCCCCATGGGATAGTGGCAGTGGAAGTTTCAGGCTCCCCTTGGGAAAAAATGCGGGAACAAACCCCATTGGGCATTAGCAGGTACAGGTAGGTCAGGTGATTCCTGTAGTAAGGCAGATTAGGGTTTAAGCAGTAAGCAATTCAAATAAAAAGGGGGTCTATACCCCTAGTTTTTCAGTGGCCCTTGTGACATACAAAGCAGTGATGTTCTAGGAGCTTGCTCCATTGAGCAATCAGCGTTACCTGGGCTGAAGAGGATGTCGCTGCTGCGGAGACTCATCGAGAGAGCAGGAGAAGAAGGGGAAGAAGAATGGATAAGAGCCTGCCTGGACCTTCCAAGAGCGTCGGGTCAAGCCACCAAAGAGAGCCCCGGATTACCCGTCCATGCTGGTCCCCCCTCAGCCTCCATTTGCCAGCTCCTGCCGTCAGTTCCGGGCCCATCCGAGGGGTATGAAGAGGAGTGCAGTGGCGCCTGAATGGACAAGGAGGAAGAGGAAGGTCCACGGGCAGCGGAAGATCCGGGTCAGCATTCTGAAGGAGAGGCAGGCGAAGAGGCGGCGCTGCAGGAAGCGGCGCTATTCCCCATCACCGCCCGTACCATTGCAGTCCGGTTTGCTGGGGCCAAGTCAGAGAAGAGGCGGCAATGCGATCATTTCCAGGTCTCGATGATCGGAGGCAAGAGGGGCACCACCTGAGAGATCAGGGGCGCCTGAAGAAGGAGGAAGAATAGTGGCTGCCGCGAGGCAGCTACAAGCAGCTGCAGTTGAAGCTCGGGTCAGCGGGGGGGCAGACCGATACCTGTGGTCTGCTCCTCAGCAAGTGCAAACCCTGACGTGCTGGCTCTAGTCCCTGGGAATGTGAGTTTACACCTCAATTGATTGATTTATTTTCCTCTGTCCTAGTCAGAATTGTGAAAGATCTGCACCTGTTGAGGGAGAACAGCAACAATAGTGTTAGCTCACAGATTTCTCAAGCTTCTAATGCTCATATGCGAGATTCTGTGGGATTAGAAAATGTAGTGGAGGTTTGGGCGCCATGTAGTGGCAAAAATCCAGATGGTCAGGGTTTACTAAATTCAACTCTTTCTCAAAGAAATATTGAATGTTCTAGGAACAGAAATGTACCAGATGTTTGCAGGAACTGTTTTTTATTTCCGCTGGGTTTCCACCTTCCTGTAAATACTGAAGAAAAAATTTGGAATGGTGATTATTTGGATTTATTGTCACTGATTCCATCTTCCAGAGAATCTAAACAAGGTGATAAGTCAGAGGAAGATTAAAGAAAGTCTTTTTTGAAAACTTTCAATAATTGATTACAGGCTTTCTGTATTTTCGCCAGCATGTTATGTGAAAAACATCAGGATTTAAGTCTGGGTCTTTTTAAAAATTTAGATATAGTGTTGGAGGCTTATAGGAGCTTTGGCTGGGTGGCATGGTTTACGTATGATTGGTAAAGCGGAGTCGCCAGTGAGGTTACACGAAATGGTCCCATGGTTGCTGGAATTTCCATATCAACTGACAGCGGACCTTCTATTTAAGGATTTTCTTTTTGGGTTCTGCATGCCTAGTTTTACAGGGGTAGGCTGTGTGGTACACAATAATTTAAAATCTACGGTAGGTTTAGATAAAGTAGTGGAGGAGAAAATAAATGGTGAGATTAGTTTAGGTAGGGTAGCAGGTCCTTTTGAGCACCCCCCTTCAAAAACTTTAGGATCTTGCAATTAGGTATAGTCCCAAAAAAAGAGAAGGATGCTTTTAGACTAATACATCATTTATCTTTCCCTAAAGGTGAATCTTTGAATGATCAGATTCAGGAGGAATTTTGCTACATAGCTTATGCGTCATTTGAAGATGCACTGGTAGTGACTTGCAGGGTAGGGAAAGGTACTCTTTTGGCAAAGGCAGATGTCAAAGCGGCATTTCTTCTTCTGCGGATTGCACCGGAAGCCTTTAATTTGCTTGGTTTTTGTTTTAATAAAAAATTTTACTTTGACAAATACCTACCAATCGGATGCTTGCTATCTTGTAGGTATTTTGAAGCATTTTCATCCTTCTTGGATTGGGTTGTACAGAGAGTGGGTGGTTCCAACTCCATGATACATTATTTAGACGAATTTCTGTTTTTAGACCCAGCAGGTTTAGAGGACTGTGGGCTGCTTTTATTTTCTTTCTTTTCCATTTGTAGGCAATTTGGGGTTCCCCTAGTTCAGGACAAGACAGTTTACCTGGCTACGTGTGTGGATTTCTTAGGAATTTCCATTGACACGGTGCGGATGGAATTTAGATTGCCTATGGAAACAATATATAAGTTTATAGGTTACGTTACAATTTTAATTAGGAAAAAAAGGGTGATGCTTAAGGAGGTGTAGACGCTTTTGGGTCAGTTGGCATTTGCAACACGAGTAATGCCTGTGGGAAGGATTTTCTCTCACAGACTTTACTCGGCGGTGGCGGTACTGAAGTCTCCATCCACATTTATAGTAATGTCTCATGAGGTTCACGAGGACCTGTTGGTATAGCTAAAATTTTTAGAAAACTTCAATGGGAGATCTGTTTGCCAGCAGGAGTTCATCTCGGATAAGGACTTTTGCCTTCAAACAGACGCCGCTGGTTCAAAAGGCTTTGCAGCAATCTGGAAGACACATTGGTGCGCTGGGGCATGAAAAGTATCATGGGCAATCAAAGGCTTTCTGAGAAATAACATGCTTCTGGAATTGTTCCCCATTCTGGTGGCTCTAGAGCTATGGGGGGACATCTTCAGAGACAGGCGCATTCTAGTTAGGACTGATAACAAAGGTGTATTATATGCAATAAATTGCTTAACCTCTAAGACTCCGCCAGTCATTGTCTTGCTGAGGTATTTAATATTTAAATGTTTGCTTTTAAATGTTTGGTTAAAAGCAGAGTACATTCCAGGCAGGACAAATGACTTGACGGACACTGTGTCTCGTTTTCAGATGGAGCGATTCGCATCCCTGCTACCAACAACAGACCTGGCCTGGTTTGCCCAGAGCACCTTTGGAGTCTAATTTAGACCTAGTTTTACTGAATGTGCAGCATTCTATTGCCCCCTCCACCATGGCGGGATATCAGTCAGCCTGGTGGTCTTGGAGTATGTTTTTTTATTTTTAATTTTTTTATATCAAGTTTTATTATTTGTTACACAGTTAACAGATCAAATGGCATGTAACGTACAATATGTAATACAACTTTTGCTGTATACAGTAGAAATACAGTTATGAATTAGTATAAATGACCAAACATTGAACACAGAGAAGGGAGGGGGGAGAGGGGGGGAAGGAGGGGATCGGGGGGGAGTAATATTCAGTGTTAGTGGTGAAATCACAAACCATGAGCGTGGGATCAAAGCTTTGGGTCACTCCAAGTCTTTCTGGGGAAAACATATCAAGAGAGATTAATTTTGCAGATAGCATTTGTTTATAAAGGTCCATGGTTTGACCATGCCAAGCTTAGGTTTGAAAGTATCAATGTTTATAGTTTGGAGTGGTTGCATCTAGATGGATAAGAGAGACCTATGGTTCCATCTCCCATCCCTCCGTCCTCGAGAGAGTCTGAATGCTTTAAAGGTATCTAGAATTAGGTGGAGGTCATGTTGGGGGGTTAGTTGGACTTGGAGTTCCCAGTTTAACACCGTGTAGGGGGATGCATGTGTTAAGGTATCGCAAGAGGGGTTCAATTGCCAGGTTGAAAAGGAGTGGGGAAAGGGGCAGCCCTGTCTGGTCCCCTTGTGTAGCGAGATGGGGTCGGATATATGTCCTGCCGCTACTACTCTTGCTGAGGGGGCTTTGTAAAGGCTTTTGACAAAGTGAGAGAAAGGGCCTGAGAAGCCCAGTTTGTGGAGGACCAGTGACAGCCCTGTAAATTCACGTTATCAAAAGCCTTTTCGGCATCTAGGGTAACTATCGCTACATTTTCTGTGAGGTGGTCTTTCGCGTATTCGAGGACAGCTAGCACCTTTCTGATATTTGAGGAGGCGGATCTGCCTTTGACAAAACCCGCTTGTGCCTGGTGTATCAGACAAGGGAGAATTGCTGCTAGGCGGGAGGCTACTATTTTAGATAGAAGTTTAGAATCGACATTTAATAAGGAAATCGGGTGATACAAGCCTGGCTCAAGAGGATCTTTCCCCCTTTTCTCGATCAATTTGATATAAGCTTAATGACCTGAGGGTAGGTAAGGGCCCCCTCCCATATCCTGTTATAGACCTCAGTTAATGTCTGAGGAATTAATTTTTGTGTAAGTTTGAAGAATTTGGCTGTAAGGCCATCGGGCCCTGGGGACTTGTTATTGGCTAAAGTTTTGATATTGAGGTTGATCTCTTCTCTGGTGATTGGTGTGTTCAGGGAGGAGAGAAGGTCTGGTGTAATTTGGGGGAGGTCGGCGCAGTTAGAAAGGTATTGACGGATGTGAAGTCCAAATCACCTGGGGCATATAGTGAGGAATAGAATTTATGAAGTATTTTGTTGATTAGTTCAGGGGATGAGGTCAGAGTACCCTCTTGGTTTTTAAGTGTTTGGATGTGTGTAGGTTTGTGTTGGCCCTTGCACAATCTAGCAAGTAGCTTCCCTGCCTTGTTGCCCTGTTTATGTAGGATAAGGTCTCAGTGGGCCATGTGGATGCATTCCTGATGCTCTTCCCAGGTGTCAAAGTGTTGTTTAGCTTCCTGCCAAAGCTGCCTGTTTGTGGGTGTATTGTTTTGTATTAAGGCCTGTTGTGCCTTTCTTAGTTGGTCGCTAGCTTCTTGATAGTGTTGGACTGCGCTTCTCTTGTAGTGGCTTGCGTATGATATTATCTTTCCCCTTAGTTATGCCTTCCCGGCAGCCCAAAATAGGTTTGGGTTGGTTCTTTGTTGAGAGAAGAGTATTCCTCCCAAGCCGTGAAGAGCACCTCTTGTAAGTGGGTATCATTCGCTAAATATGAGGGAAATCTCCATATTTTAGGAGATATCGTGGGGGCAAAGCCAGCTAGGAGAACCGAGACAGGACTGTGATCCGATATTAAGATGTTGTGGATGTTAGCTCCCCTGACATATTGCATGAGGGAGTGAGTGGCAAATAGTCTATTCTAGTAAAAGTTCCATGTGGGGGTGAGAAAAAAGTGAATTCCCTATTGGTTGGGTGCGTTAGTCGCCAGGTGTCAACCAGGTTGGACGCTGAGGTAAATTGTTCCAAAGGGGTAGCATGGGGAGGTAGGCTCCCCTGGACAGGTCTTTTGTGTGTGGGAGATGTGCATTTTTTTCAGGATCCACCTGGCTGTATCCTGAAAAAAGGACACTGAGGGCGAGTTAGGTGCATTTATATTCGAGATTAGTATGTCTTTCGATTGGATTGGACTTTGCAACCTAAATAATCGGTGTCAGTCTCTATGATGTTGTAGGAAAGATTCTTATGTAGGAGAATAACTACACAGGCTTTCCTGCCTATTGCTGGGGGGCCTATGACCTTCCCGACCCAGAATTTTTGAAGGCGGTGGAAGTCCTCTTTGCCTAAATGTGTCTCCTGTAGAAGGGCAATGTCAGTGTGTAGATGTCTCAAAATTTTACTATGTTTGGATGGGGAGCGTAGCCCCTTGACATTGCAAGTGACTATTTGCATTTTCATGTGGGGGTGGTGTGAGGTAGAGTATGTTCATTTTTAAACAGGGGTGTGGGGTGTTGGAAAGACTCATGGTTTGGTTGGATTGTAGTTTGAGGCTCGCTGGCGTGAACGTTGGTAGATTCCTGCAGGTAATAGGGGAGGGAAATCAAGGGTGGGGAACTAGAAAATAAAAAAAACATGGTTAGTTTGAAGATCAAGTAAGCAACCTTTTCGAACTTCACTTTTTTCCTCAAGTGTATAACTCACGATACCCGGCAAATCTGCCTACCAGGCAATGTCCAATACAACAGGAGGGATAGTCACAGCCCGATTGAAGAGGAGAATGTTGACTGGGTATAGGATGCCCAAAGTTGGTATTGGTGCGTAATGTCGCCATGATGGTGAATTAGGTGACAGTTTTTGTGGGATGAGAGAGGCGATCTCTGATTCAAGCGTGGGTGGAGACAGGGTCTCTGTTGAAATTGTTGGGGTTGTTGGGGCACAGCCATTTTGGAGGGTCTTTCCTGGGGTTCCTTTGTTCCCTTGAGGTTGGGGAAGGGATGTCCTGGGAGGATG
This sequence comes from Glandirana rugosa, assembly GCA_018402905.1. Lineage (NCBI taxonomy): Eukaryota > Metazoa > Chordata > Amphibia > Anura > Ranidae > Glandirana > Glandirana rugosa. Next base: position 1,711,351 of record BLSH010413349.1, on the reverse strand, counting down.
GGTGGTTGGTGGATCGAGTCAAGCTGGAATGTAGATAGGCCTCTGCTTCTCTGGGTGTCTGAAAGGACATTTGTTCTCCATTCTGAGCTTGGAGCCTTAGGGTGGCTGAAAAGGCAAGGGAAAAGTGGATATTTTGTTTGAAGAGTTCCATACAAATTGCTTGGAATTCTTTGCGCTTCCTCAAAACCTCTGTAGAATAATCCGTGAAGACTAAAAGGCTAGCACCCTCGATTTTGAGGCTTCTGGACTTCCTGAAGGCCTGGAGAATGGCAAGTCTATCCGCATAGTTGAGAAATTTAACTATGACCGCTCTGGGGGATTTGCAGTGAGCATCCGGAGGGCCCAGTCTGTGTGCTCTTTCGACTGCACATGGTGCAGGGAGGCCCAATGCCTCAGGGATGTGTGAGGTGCATATGTGCACGAGGGCATTATTAGGGCAGTTCTCTGGGAGGTCTACAATCTGCAGATTGTTCCTTCGGGATCTATTTTCGAGATCTTCGAGCTTCTCCTGCATGGCTGTGTGTATTTTGTCATATTTTTCAATCGTACCGTTTATCTGGTAAAGTTCATCATCAATGTCTGAGATTTTGGCTTCCGCAGCGGAGATTCTGCGAGTGTGTTTGCCTATGTCCTTTCAGATCTGAGCCATACCTGCCTGCACAGCGGAATCCACAGCTTGAGTGATGTTGGGGAGAAGCAGAGCTGCTACTGCATGTGCGATTTTGGAATATTCGTTCTGTGGGGGTGAGTTATGGGGCTCTGGGGCCTGTGTCTCCATCGAGTGCTGTTCCGACTCTGATGCAGCGGCCATCTTGGTACACCCGGCCTCCGGGCCCTGTGTAATCGATCGGGGTGAGGATGGCGAATTGGCCCTGGAGCTGGTAGGAAACTTCTCCATATGTATGGGGAGGTGTCCGCATACAGTGGTGGGCTGTTGGTGGGGCTGGACCCGGTTATGCGAGCCGTTTGTTGTCGGTGAGAGCGGATGGCGCTGACCCATTGATGGTATCTGAGGGCTCAGTGCTGGCCTTCCTGAATGATTTATTTACTAAAAATTATTCTTGGTCCCATACTAACAAAATACTGGCAGGTATTTCCTTTTTTCTGAAGCTAAATGATCGCTCAGTTTCATGACAGTAAGGCAAGCGTTCAAAGGTTACAAAAGGAAGAACAAGGTAAAGGACTCCAGAGTTCCCATCTCCTCAGATTTACTAAATAAACTATGCGGTGCAGTAGCTGCAGTTTGCAGGTCCCAGTTTGAAACTGATTTGTTCAGGGCAGCTTTTTTGTTAGCCTTCTTTGCTGCCTTAAGGATATCAGAGTTGGTGGTGGTTTCTAAATATAAGGAAGGGGGCTTGCAAAGGGAAGACGTGAGGTTAAGGGACAACATGTTAGAAGTTTTTTTGAGGAAATCCAAGACGGACCAGGTGGGGAAAGGGTCTTGGTTATTATTAAACAAGTGTGATGTTTCCTCATTGTGTCCAGTGGAGGCAATGAGGAGATATTTGAAGCTTAGACCTGACTATGCAGGGCAGTTGTTTATCCACTTGAATGGATCCCCATTAACGGAATTTCAGTTCAACAGAGTGCTTGAAAAATGCAAAGACACATTGGGTTTAAAGGGAATCAGGATAACATCCCACTCCTTTAGGATAGGAGCAGCATCAGAAGCAGCGAGGTTGGGTTTGGGCGAGGGCGCAATAAAGAGGATCGGAAGGTGGAAGTCTGACAGTTTTTTGCTATATGTTGTCCTAATTCTCTAATTTAATGATTACAGGTTCCAAGAAAACTATTTGGATTTTGGGCCATTCTTTCGTTCATTGGGCAAGGCTGAGAGCTTAGGAGAGGGTCTACTGAGAAAAACTTGGAGTAGATCAAGATCAATTTAAAGTTTTATGGCACGGGAAGAGGGGGATGGTTTGGACTGATCTTTTTGTAGAATTAGGGAAATTGTTTCAAGTTTTTCCACCACATGTTTTAATTTTGCACCTAGGGGGAAATGACTTAGGTAAGTGGAAAAATTTGAGTCTGATTTTCAACATTCGGGATGACCTGGTAAGGTTTCCTTTAGCCTCCCCAAAAACCGTGGTAGTCTTTTCGGAAATTATCCCTAGGCGGAAATGGTTGTCTTCTGTTCATTTGAGCCCTCTTGAGAAGGTCAGAAGGAGGGTTAATAGATTGGTCAAAAAGTTCTTGGGTTCCTCCTTCGGTTTCTCTTACAGACACTCTGAGTTGGAAGGGGTCCCCCAGGGCTATACAGGGGAGACGGGGTTCACCTGTCAGAGATAGGGCTTGATATTTTCAATGCGGGTCTCAGGACCTGCATTGAAAAGGCTGCAGCTTTTGGGGCTTGGTGACAGGTTTGATACAGTTAATTTATCTATTATTGATTAAGCCAACAATAATAAAGGCCGGCCATTTTTATCTGCCAAATAGAGAGTCTTGTCATGTTTTTGCACTCACTACTGTCTGCTCTCCCTTGGAGGGGGAAGCAGTTTCAAGCCCCCCCTTTTCCTCATGGGATAGCAGCAGTGGAAGTTTCAGGCTCCCCTTGGGATAAAATGCGGGAACATACCCCATTGGGCATTAGCAGGTACAGGTAGGTCAGGTGACCCCTGTAGTAAGGCAGATTAGGGTTTAGGCGGTAAGAAATTCAAATAAAAAGGGGGTCAGTGCGCCTAGTTTTCCAGTGGCCCTTGTGACATACAAAGCTGTGGTGCTCCCTCCCGCCCAAAAAAAAAATCAATGAATTATTATCAAAGAGTGTTAGATGGCGTGGCTAAATTGTGTGGTAGTGTCACCTCATTCAGAGGGGGACAGTAAGTTTTAAGTTATATATCGAGTTTATTAAAGTTATAAGTGGAAGTTGTCATGTTTGTTGGGGTAATTCCCCTTGACTTATTGAATACAGTTCGAGCCGTAGTCGCTGAACTGTTGCACGTGTTTGATACCGTTAATTTATCTATTATTGATTAAGCCAACAATAATAAAGGCCACGGCCATTTTTATCTGCCAAATAACGAGTCTTGTCATGTTTTTGCACTCACTACTGTCTGCTGTCCCATACTATTCCAGGACGTCCTGGGTAGAGAATCAAAGATGAGAACTATAGTTCTAGAACTTACACCTTCAAAAACATTGCAAATAGCAAAATAGCAGCCTTCAACTTTATTCCCTGATTGGTACATCTTATAGGATGACATAGAGCATTCTAATTTCCTGAATGCTATGACTTTTGACTTGCATAAGCAACTAGTAATCACAGGGTCCTATAGCAAAATTTAATTTTAAAAGCAATATGTGTTTCAGTGTATGTATAGAGGTGTAACACCATCCAAAATGTCTTCACATAAACAAAATATCAACACATGTGAATATAATCGGTTAAAAGTGCAAAGAATAGTCCCAAAATTAACTTCCACTCCTAACTGAAATGTGATTCAAACAGTAAAAGTCATCTTGCTGGTGAGTGAACCCACTATCCTGGTGCTTGAAGCCATTTTACTTTAAATATGTTTTTTATTGTTTGCAAAGCAGAAGACAAGAAAAAAAATAGTGCAGCAGAATAAGGCAGGCACTAGTACGAGTGTGACAGGTACAGAACTGTGTACAGTATAGTGTATGATTGCATACAACAAAAAGGAAGACAATAGTCAACATAACACAGTTACAATCTGCAAAAGTATCATACAAGAGTGCAAGGTGGACCTTCCAATAGTAGCTAAAATATCTGCTGCTCATACCAGAAAAAACATTTGTAAAAGAAAATAAAAGAATAGATTATTGCAGACTGGAAATAACACAATATGCAGAATCCAGATATATCCAGGAATAGAGAGGAAAGAGAAATATATACACAGTATATATATTGTGGCGTTATGCAAGGCACAGTAGTAGAGGGACGCTATTTGTCTCCCTGCATATGTTCGTTTTGGAGGGACCAGGATGGAATCTGGTCCAGGTGTTACCAGCCACCTTGGCAGGCTTGATTCCAGAAAGGATTTTGTGACTCTCTTGAGTCCACTCACAGGTGCAGTTAAATAACCAGGAAGAGATCACAAGGGAGCTCACCCTGGGACTCAGCATGCTTACGCTGAGAGAGCTAAGACCTAAAGTTTGTGGTTACTCAAAGGATTGCAAAAGACAAAGGTTTGCGTTTGTTTGTTTGAGGGTGTCAGGGACAAGCCTGACATCGCACAGAGAGGTATCCAGCTGTATTAGTTTAGCGCCGGACGGCAAGGGTTTTTTTATGTCTTATTTCTTTTATGACTTGCAACCTTTTTGCTAAATAAAACTGGCAACCAGCCAGACTTTTAAGAAAGTTGGTCTTCCCACTACCTTTTTCCTCGGAAAGGTGATCCACACAAGCTAATCTCCCACAATATATATATAGTAGGAAGAGAAAAAGAAAGAAAGAAACAGAAGACCTAGGGTGCCCAGAAACCACAAAGTAAGAGGTGGTCAGGTAAAACACAGCCGCTCTTTTTTTTTTCAATAGATTTTATTGAAGTTTTAAGTGTATACAGGGTATCCAATAAGTTCTGTTTACAGAGTATTACATTGACCTTGGATGTAGCAATAAAAGCAATCATACATTCAATATGTAACAACAAGATCCGTTTAGCAGGGGTTTCAGCAGCTATAATAACTTTAATATATAGTAGTAGTCATATAAGGGTCAAACTATACTCTCAGCACACAGCAGACAATTTAAAAAGAATACCAATGACACATGTATTAGAATCTTTTGCACATCAAATGTGAATGCAAGTTTATATTTATATATATATATTTTATGTTTTCGTTGTATCTTTCAGTGTTTCTGGATGCCTGGTGACTTCTCCTGCTCTCCATCCGGTGGACTCTGTTACCCCTCAGGCTTCCCAGCACGAAAAGGGGAGACGTGGAATTCATTTTCCATGATTCTCCCCTTTCACTTGCTCCAATCATGTCATATTTTTTGCGACCACTGGAGGGAGCTCAACCTGTTGGCGGTGTCCTGCAATCACCTCTGGTGCACTGCGCATGTGCAGCAATTGGCACCACATGAGTGCAGCGCCATAACATCATGCCTGTGTGACGGAGATGATGGGTCAGCTCGGGGCTCCGGCCTTCTGAAATGCTGGGGGAGTCACACGGACTGTGGCGGCCAATATGTCTCTATGGGGTGGAGAGTGTCAGCACCTGGGATTGCCCTATGTAATGGGTTTACAATTAAATGTACCTATAAAGCCCTTTGAGCTGGAAGGAGGCACACGCACAACACACACCGGTTACAATGCAGGCATGGATGACCGAAATGCCAGTGCCAGTTTGAAGTACTAGATCAGTCAAAACATGGATAGGATAGGATGCTTTTTTTGGTTTAACCAATTTATACTATGTGTCTTTGATCTATAGATAAGCAAACAGACTCATGTATTGAGCACACATCTGTGTCTCAATACTCCCAGTTGCCCATCACGGGTGTTAATTTCCTTTACAAGGTAAAAGCCCTGTTTTCATATAATTTTTTGTTGGTTTTTCATTGCACCTTTTGAGTTTTAATTGTTCATGTTTTTTTTTTCAATTGGTTTTTATTGATTTTATTTCAAAGAGAAGTACACAAACATCAATCAGTAGCATGCTAATACATTGAACAGACAATCAAACAAGTAGCGTCATAGTATACTAAACATTGAGGTGCGTAGCAGAGGGTTACACTTATGCATAAATGCCAGTGGTAATTGAGTCTAGGATAGTGCAATATGCATGATAGCTTTATTAATTATGCGTGGGGGTTGCTGTACCTTAACCCAGACACCCCCTAAGGGAGCAAAGCTGTGTCTCGGGAGGGACAGCAACTCCACCTAGTACGCTTTGGGGCTATAGCTATTGTAAAATAGTGTTGTAAGAGCACTGTAGACGATTTCTACAGTTTTAAATCCTATGCAGTAGGATGAGGGGTGTGAAGAATTATAGGAGGGGGGGTGAGGAAGATTTAAGTGGTTAGTAGTAAAAAAAAAAAAATCTAGGGGACCCATGCTGGGTTAGTGATATTGTATTATCTTATACTCCATACAATACAGCAGGTCAATAAATATTGTTAACATGTATTTAGGTATGTTTTCCCAGAAGGCGTCTCTTCAGGTATCCGAGGATGGGATTGCATTCTTTTTAGCCTATGATTTGTTTACTTGTTAATGTGAATGGTTTGGATGTTAAGAACATGTTACCGCTCTGGGGTCTGCTAGCCAGGATTGCCAGTGCTTGTGGAATTTCTCTAGTGTCATATGTGCTTTAGCATATAGAAATTCCATGGCTAAATGATCATTCAGTATCGTGATGGTGCTTTGCAGGGGCATTGGCTTGTCTCCAGTGTCTGGCTATGGAAAGACATGCGGCAATTAGGATGTGTGTGAATATGGGGTGGTATTTTGGGTGCCAATTAGTGAGTACTAACCTGAAGAGAGCCATCTGGGGTGTCAATTTGCGAGGCTCTCCGGTAACGTCCCCAATGAGGGTGGAAATGTTTGTCCAGAAGGCGATGATGAGTGGGCATTCCCACCAAACGTGGAAAATGTGTCCGTCGTTATCACAGTTCCTCCAGCATTTCTTAGACTGGTTTGGGGAATTTTGGGCTAGTCTTACTGGCGTGTAATTCCAGCGATATAGTATTTTTAGTAGTCTCCCAGTGTACAGTATTTCTGGAAAGTCTGGAAGGAGTGCATATGGCCTGGTGCCAAGTTGGTATAGGGAACACCTTTTTTAGGATGTCTTCCCAGAAAGAAATAGCCAATGTTTTCTCCTGCTGTTTAGGTTTCACTAGTAGGTTATACAGGTGGGAGATACTTCATATTTTTTTGTTGGTAAGATTGTAGAAGGTTATAATGTCATTGGTTATGGAATCCGTAGATAAGGTTGTAAATGAGAGGATGTGTTGGATTCTTAACCACTTCAATACCAGGCACTTAGAACACTTACCGCCCAGACCAATTTTCAGCTTTCAGTGCTTTTGCGATTTGAATGAGAATTGCGCGGTCGTGCGACGCTGTACCCAAACAAAGTTTTTATCATTTTGTTCCCACAAATAGAGCTTTCTTTTGGTGGTATTTGATCACCACTGCAGTTTTTATTTTTTGCACTATAAAAAAAAGACCGAAAATTTTGGAAAAAAAAACATTTTTCTTTGTTTCTGTCACAAAAGTTTGTATAAAGTACATTTTTTCCTTCACTGACGGGCACTGATGTGGCTACACTGATGGACACTGATGAGACTACACTGACGGGCACTGATGAGGCAGTACAGATTGGCACTGATGAGGTGGCACTGATAAGGTTGCACTGATGATGGGGCACATATGCAGCACTGATGGGCGGCACTGACAAGCAACACTGACGGGCACTGATACGTGGCACTGATATGCGGCACTGATGGACACTCATAGGCGGCACTGATATGTGGCACTGGGCACTGATGGGCACTGATATGTGGCACTTTTAGGTGGCACAGGTGGGCACTTTTAGGTGGCACAGGTGGGCACTGATAGGTAGCACAGGTGAGCACTGATAGGTGGCACAGGTGGGCACTTATAGGTGGCAGTGATGGGCACTGGTGCAACAAGCACTGTTAGGGATGGCACTGGCAGGCATCATACATGGGCACAGTGCCATCCCTACAGTGCACAATATTGCCCCTTACCTGGTGGTCTAGTGGGGGCTCCCTGGTGGTCCAGGGCGGCCTCTTTGTGATGTCCGGGGGGGGCTCCTGGTGGTTCTGGGCAGGCTCCCTGGTGGTCCAGTGGGGTGATCCTGAGGGTGGCTGCGCTAATAAATGTTCAGCGCAACCCCCCCGGTCAGGAGAGCAGCCGATCGGCTCTCCGCTGCTCAGGTCTGCAGACCCGAGCAGAGGAAAAGCCAATAAACGGCTCTTCCTATTTACACTGTGATCAGCCGTGATTGGTCACGGCTGATCACATGGTAAAAGGCTTCGGATCGAAGCCTTTTACCTCGATCGGTAATGTGGTGGGTCAGACTGACCCACGGCACCACCGATCGCCGTGATGTGCGCCCCCAGGGGCGCGCGATTGCGGATTATCCTGAGGACGTCAATAGACGTCCAGTCACGATAATGAACCACCCGCCCGGACTTAATTTGTCTATGTGCCGGGCGGGAAGTGGTTAAATAAGCGTAGACCTCTTTATTAGGGAGAACAAACCGGTCCTTCAGTTGTTGAAAGGATAAGAAATTATGGTGCTGGAATAGGTCGCTTAGTTTCCCTTAATAGCCTTATAAAATAAATAAAAATGGCCAACCAGTATAAACAAGACGCAAAATTGCTGCGTCTTGTTTATACTGGCTGGCCATTTTTATTTATTTTATTCCAATAAATGTACCCCTTGAAGGAGGTTTTTACACTATTGGAGCTTCTTCTCTTCCTTTGGATCTATACCTGCATACCTGTGGCTGGACAAACCTGGAGGAGACTGATCCACCAGCCTTTGGCCCTATTCTAATATTGAGTGAAATCTGGCCGTCATACCAAGGAACCGAGTGGCAGCCGTCTGTCTTACAAGTAAGACAAATCACTGCTCATACCAGTTGTCGTCTAAGGAGTGTGTGACGTTTGCCCTGTTCCCAGTGATCTGAAGCCCTATAGATATATTTTGGCGTAAATATATCTTACCTCTGGTTAGCCTTTTATCTATAAGAGATTGGATTCCCCCTGATGGCACATGTTTCAATCTTTTAGCCTCACAGTTTGGCACTATTTTTGAGTTACGTTTGATGAACTTTGACAGAGTTTAACACATATTGGGATATAGACTTTCACAACCCTTTATCCTTATTTTATTGTTTGCACTATATGGACTTTCAATTATTCCATTCTGGATTTTGTTTGTGGATTATCGCAATTTTCCACACATTGTACTTCTTTGCACTTTAGATAAGATACATGTTTGGTTACATATTTATTTATGTTTACTGCTTTGCACAGTTCTGATTGAGCGTTATATTATTTATTCATATATACACATACAAATAATTTTTGTGGTTAAATTTATTCATAATCACTTTAATACACACTATTTCTACTTTATATAACATTTGTATTAAAAAAAAATAATATCTTATATTTTTTCACACATTTTTTATAAATTTTTTATTTATTAAATATGTTTTATTTATTTATTTTTTATTAATTAATTACATTTAATAATTTATTTTTAATTTAATAATTAATAATAGAATTCATGTTATATATCTTTACTAAAATCATAAAAAATACTTCTCCCAAAAAGAGGATGGCTCTGGCATTCCGTCATCTTTTTGCATTGGTGCAATATTGCTTATACACCTTTAGTTATTAAATCTCAATATTTGGAAATGTAACGCAGGTGTGCCGTTTCTCTCCTTGTTTGGAGGCGTCAAGTCTGTGACTGCTTGCAAGCCTCTGGGATCCTAGCCTTGACCCTGGGGAGATGGGGGAAACTACTGGGGACTCTTCAACCACTGAAAATCATTCTGGTCAACCATGATTGTTTTTTCAACCTTACTTTTAAGCAGTAAATATATGCACCCCCAATAGACTGTATATATGAATATGTATTGCAATATGAGAATGTTGAGTTATTTAATATGTCTTTTAGAAGAAGCAAAAACCCCCTGAAGAAGACCATGACACAATGTAGGGTTGAAACACGTCAGTGCCTCTAAATGGCAGTTATACTGTATTTTATTATTTCAATCATGAATTTGCCAATCAATTCATAATTTATGTTTTTATCGCTTTGTTTAACCACTTCAGCCCCGGAAGGATTTCCCACTTTAGGACCAGTCAACTTTTTGCGATTCGGCACTGCATCGCTTTAACTGACAATTACGCGGTCGTACGACGTTGTACCCAAACAAAATTTGCGCCCCTTTTTTCCCCACAAATAAAGCTTTCTTTTGGTGGTATTTGATTACCTCTGCGTCATTTCTGATTTCCGCTATAAACAAAAGAAGAGCGACAATTTAACCTGGAGGGGGAGCTTTAAGGGTTAACTGTGTTCCCTAGGCGTGTTCAAACTGTATGATGGCTGGGCTGGCAGGGGGAGGGGAGTGATCATGGCTTCCATATACAGGAAGCCTGTGATCACAGCCCTTCCCCCTCTAACAGAACAGAGATCCGTGTTTACTTACACGGACCTCCGTTCTTTCACTGCGGGGGGGGGGGCATCGCGGGTAGCCGGCAGAGATCGAGTCCACCCTACCCACTCCCTGTCCCTCCCCGAACACAGTGAGCGTGTGAGCATGCCTCCGGCAGCGCACGCGCGCTCACAATACTAGTTATCGCGGCCAGTGACGGCATTTCGCAATAACGAGCCACCTTGCTGCCATCACGCTGTGGCGGGTGGTCGGCAAGTGGTTAATGGAGAGCATGTATTTTGCTATGTGACCAGAACTCATATTTTTAACCAAACCAATATTCTAACACTTTGCAATTTTGATACAAATAAAATATTTTTAAATAAAAGAAAACTATGTCTTTTCAAACTGTTTAACCACTTCAGCCCCGGAAGGATTTCCAGCTTTAGGACCGGCGCACTTTTTTCAATTTGGCACTGCGCCATTTTAACTGGTGATTGCGCGGCAATGCAATGCAGCACCCAAAAGAAATTTGCGTCCTTTTTTTCCCACAAATAGAGCTTTCTTTTGGTGGTATTTTTTCACCACTGCGCTTTTTATTTTTTGTGATATAAACAAAAAAGAACGAAAATTTAAAAAAAAAAATGATATTTTCAACTTTATGTTATTATGTTATTAATTTCCGCAGCTTTTATTTTCTGACTGCCTCATTTCCTGAGGTGCTAAAATGGAAGGGCAGTACAACCCCCCCCCCCAAAAAATGTCCCCATTTTGGAAAGTAGACACCCCAAGGAATTTGCTGAGAGCACAGTGAATATTTTATTTTTTGTCATAAGTGATTGAAAATTACCAAAAAAAAATTACTCAAAGTTGTTACTGAAATTATATATTGCTCACATATGCCATGGGTATATGTGGAATTACACCCCAAAATACATTCTGCTGCTTCTCCTGAGTATGGGGATACCCCATGTGTGAGTCTTTTTTGGGAGCCTATCCGTGTATGGCACCCCGTAAACCAATCACCGTCTTCAGGATTTCTAAGGGCAAAAATGTATGCCTTCACCCCACACTACCTATCTCAGGTTCGGAGGCCATGAAATGCCCAAATAGTAAACCCCATTTTGGAAAGTAGACACCCCAAGGAATTTTCTGAGAGTCTTTTTGAGTCTATGGAATATTTTATTTTTTTTGTCATAAGTGAATGAAAGATGACAAAAAAAATTACACACAGTTGTCACTGAAATGATATATTGCTCACACATGGTGTGGGTATATGTGGAATAACTCCCCAAAATACATTCTGCTGCTTCTCCTGAGTATGGGGATACCCCATGTGTGAGACTTTTTGGGAGCCTATCGGCGTATGGGACCCCAAAAACCAATCACCGCCTTTACGAATTCTAAGGGCCAAAATGTATGCCTTCATCCCATACTACCTATCTCAGTTTCGGAGACCATGAAATGCCCAGATAGCACAACCCCCCCCCCCCAAATGACCCCATTTT
>BLSH010413349.1:1678317-1699722 GCA_018402905.1 Glandirana rugosa | reverse complement strand
CCAACACGATAGACCCGTAAAGTACCAGAGGCTTTGACTCTATCCATCATACCCTACTTCCGTATGTGAGAGTCTTTTTGAGTCTATGGAATATTTTATTTTTTTTGTCATAAGTGAATGAAAGATGACAAAAAAAATTACACACAGTTGTCACTGAAATGATATATTGCTCACACATGGTGTGGGTATATGTGGAATAACTCCCCAAAATACATTCTGCTGCTTCTCCTGAGTATGGGGATACCCCATGTGTGAGACTTTTTGGGAGCCTATCGGCGTATGGGACCCCAAAAACCAATCACCGCCTTTACGAATTCTAAGGGCCAAAATGTATGCCTTCATCCCATACTACCTATCTCAGTTTCGGAGACCATGAAATGCCCAGATAGCACAACCCCCCCCCCCCCCCCAAATGACCCCATTTTGCAAAGTAGACACCCCAAGCTATTTGCTGAGAGGCATGTTGAGTCCATGGAATATTTTATATTTTGCCACAAGTTTCTCACAAAGTTGTCACTAAATGATATGTTGCTTGAACATGCCATGGGTATATGTGAAATTACACCCCAAAATACATTCTGCTGCTTCTTCTGAATAAGGGGATACCACATATGTGAGACTTTCTGGCAGTCTAGCCACGTACGGGACCCCAAAAAACAATCAATGCCTTCAGGCTTTCTAAGTGCGTAAAAAGGTGATTTTACTCCTCACTCTCTATCACAGTTTCATAGGCCATGAAATGCCCAGATATCACAACCCCCCCCCCAAATGACCCCCTTTTGGAAAGTAGACACTCCAAGCTATTTGCTGAGAGGCATGTTGAGTATTTTTCAGATCTCACTTTTTGCCACAGACTTTTGAAATTTGAAAAATGTTAAAAAAAAAAAAGTTCTGTTTATTTCTTCATTTTCCAAAACAAATGAGAGCTGCAAAATATGCACCATGTCTCTTAGCAAATACCTTGGGGTGTCTACTTTCCAAAATGGGGTCATTTGGGGGGGGTTTGTGTTACTTTGACATTTCAGGGCCTCCAAAAACGTGATGGGCACTGAGCAGTAAAATCACCATTTTATGCCCTTAGAAGTCCTGAAGGCGCTGATTGGTTTTTGGGGTGTTGTACGCGGATAGGCTCCCAAAAAGTCTCACACATGTGGTATTCCCATACTTAGGAGAAGCAACAGTATGTATTTTGGGGTGTAATTCCACATATACCCATGGTATGTGTGAGCAATATATCATTTCAGTGACAACTTTGTGAAAAAAATAAATAAATATTGTAATTTCCCCGAAACTTGTGGCAAAATATAAAATATTCCATGGACTCAACATGCCTCTCAGCAGATAGCTTGGGGTGTCTACTTTCCATAATGGGGTCATTTGGGTTTTTTTTTTGCTATCTGGGCATTTCATGGTCTCCGAAACCTGGATAGGTAGTGAGTAATGAAGGCATACATTTTCGCCCTTAGAAATCCTGAAGGCGGTGATTGGTTTTCGGGGTCCTGTACGCGGATAGACTCACAAAAAGTCTCACACATGGGGTATCTCCATACTCAGGAGAAGCAGCAGAATGTATTTTGGAGTACAAATCCACACATACCCATGGTTGAGCAATATATAATTTCAGTGACAACTTTGTGTAATTTTTTTTTTGTCATTTTTCAATCACTTATGACAAACAAATAAAATATTCCATGGACTCAACATGGCTCTCAGAAAATAGCTTGGGGTGTCTACTTTCCAAAATGGTGTAATTTGGGGGGGGTTTGAACTGTCCTGGCATTTTATGCCCAACATCACCCACTCTTCTAACCACTTGAACTACCATGTCTTTTCTGACACCTTTGTTTACATGAAAAATACTTTTTTTTTCTAGAGAATTACTTTGAACCCCCAAAAAGTATATCTTTTTTTAAAGCAGAGGCCCTACAGATTTAATAATGGGTGTCACAATTTTTTTTCACAAAGTATTTGTGCAGCGATTTTTCAAATGCAATTCTTGGGGAAAAAAACACTTTCCTGACGCCAACATGGCAGCATACTAGTGATAGAGCTCCGCCTCTTGACCACTCCCTCAGGACCAGTGGATAGCATAAAAAAAGCATAGTTAACCCCCCCATTCTTCTTTTCCACATACCTCCACATACCAGTGAAGAGTAAGCAGTTCTATGTCCCTACCTCTGCCTCTGTGCAGTAGCCGTCTGGGTTCAAGCCTCTCCCAGTGCGAAGACCCAGTCCTTGGGCCACTAAATTACGCTAAAAAGTCTGGGTGACCCTTCTGTGGGTCTTGATGGGGCCCTGCAGTGTTTCCTGTTTAGGAACCAAATCTGCAATTATGTAAGTGTCTGTGGGCAGAGGCTTTGGAGGGCCAGCTAGTTCATTCATTTTCTTTTTTTGGTTCCTTGCACCATACAAGACTGCCTATCCCTTTTATTCTGTGCTGTATCCTATGTGTTCTCCCTTACCTTAATCTGTTTCTCTTTTGAGTGCCTCCCATGTCTCCATGTTTGTTTGTGTTCTGTTTGCCCATGTGGGGAACTAGACCATGCTGCCTTGGCAATCTTGATGACATCATCCGGCTGTGCCGGACATCTTGCTTATGGGCAAAAGCTCACTGTTGCTAGCAATGAGGGATGCAGTCCTGGAGGAGCTCCCCCTGCTGATTTTTAACAGGTAGTACACCAAAAAAAAAGTGTGTGTGTGTATGTATGTATGTATGTATATATATATATATATATATATATATATATATATATATATATATATATATATATATATGTGTGTATGTATTTATTTATTTTGGTAAAAAAAAAAAAATCTGTTTGTTATGAAGGCATATATTTTTTCTCGTCTCTTTTTAATGTCAAAAGACCTTCTCTCTCTAGTGCTATTTTCCTTTCTGGCTATCCTCATTTCAGCTAGCCATCCTATCTGTCCTCAAGCCATGAGTCAGTCACCGCTTATGCAAAGAGACCCTCAAATTCAAAGGTAAGGGACCACCATGTTGGTAAGTTTGCAGGAAAAGAGTGCCTCCTTATGCGGATTGCGTTGAATGTTTTCAGCCGCGCATGCTCATGCTCTCAAAAATCAAGAGCCAGGGAAAGGTGGACAGTCTTCAAAACAGTGTAACTGCAGATGCCACACCCACTCAAGGGAAAAGGTTCCAAGGAAGACGTCTTATTGCCTCTTCCCCAGAGCAACGCCAAAGCCCCAGAAAGAATCCTGCAGGGCCTGTGGCACAGCGCCTGTAGCCAATAGGCTGGTGAGTAAAGACTGCCCGGAGGAGTTTGCAGTTAACAGGTAACACCAAATATCTTTATTAATTATGATGCAAGATGCTATTTTGGTCTCGCTTCAGTTATGCCAGCCAGGTAGCCCCCTCCTAGTTGTTACTTTAGTCGCTAGAAAAACAACCTGGCACCCTGGCATGTGGCATTCAACCACTCAGTTCTGCAGTGAAGAGTAAGCAGTTCTATGTCCCCACCTCTGCCTCTGTGCAGTAGCCGTCTCAGTTCAAGCCTCTCCCAGTGCGAAGACCCAGTGGGCCTGGGTGCCCCCTCTGTGGGTCTTGATGGGGCCTTGCAGTGTTTCCTCTTTAAGAACGAAATCTGCCATTATGTAAGTGTCTGTGGGCTGAGGCTTGGGCTACCCTGGTGAGTGGACAGCCTGCAGATAATAGCTCCTCTTCATCAGAGGGAGACCTGGAGCTGCTTGGTTTCAGTTTTTTTTTCCTTCGTGGAACAGTAGATCCAGGCGATCATGTAGGCCATTACATGGCTAAAAAGACAAAGTCATATTTACTCTTTCTTCAAAACCGCAATTCCTTCTCCGTTTATGGAAGAAATTTAATCAGGTGGATGGCAAAGTCCACAGAAAGTTTCTCCTTTGATTGTCTATACAGGTTGTATCCTTGTCAGAGACCGGCTATAGCATCACTGAAATCCATGCCCACAGTAAATGCAACTGTAGCCTAGTAACGAGGCGACCAACAGGGGTCTGCTGCCTGGCAGTTGCCCTTGTCTTGGTGAATAGTGCTTTAGGTTTTTGGTTCCAGGAGATAGAGATAGCCGTTGGAGAGAAAATCCATAAAGCTGATATCATTCGAACCCTAGCCAAGATGAATGTGTCTGTGTACTTTATTGCAGAAGCAGCAATAATCTCAACCAGGTGCCTAGCCATAGCGATGCTATACTCGGTCAAGGCTAGGGAGGTCCTATGGTTGAGACCCTGGGCGGTGTCTTGCTTCCCAAAAACAAGATTGGTGTGAGTCACTTTATGGCAAAAGATCTCTGTTTGGTAGGAAACTGGACACACCAAAATCATAAGTGACAGGAAGTAAGTCTGATCTGCTCCCATAAGACCTGAAGCAAAAGGAAATGAAAATGTTTCTCCCGGGAGGTTCAGCTTCTCTAGGTCTAGGGAGCCTAGGTCCAGCTGTCAGGCCAGGGTCCCAGGTAGAGGATGTAAGGAAACTCAGGCAACCTTTCACAAGGACCATAAGTGAAAATCCTTGGGTATACCACAAGTACCCACTAAGCCCTTTTCATGCCCAGACTCTTGAGGTAGGAGCCAGAGGGCGCGCTTTATGGGTTTCTGGACAGCATGTTGTACAGATCCTTGGAGGGAGGTATTAGGCACTCATGGTCACTTCAGGGATTCCTCACTGCTTCTCCTCCAGACCATTTCTCTGCCAAATCCACCACAAAAGCAGGTGGGCTGCTACAATACTTACAGACACTTTAGGCTCAGGGAGTCATTGTCCCGGTCCTATTCACAGGAAAGATTGCAGGTTTTCTACCCAACCCTGTTTGTAGTTCACAGGGGACAGAGGCTAGTGTCCAGTTGCAGATTGAAAGAGGTTAAACCTTGTTGGCCCTCTTAGAGATCTTTAAGATGGAGTCCATTAAAATAGTACAAGCAGTCGGCTGGATGCTACTGCTGGATTGTCAGGATGCCTATCCTCACATCCCAAATTTCCTTTTCTTTCCAAAATAAGTATGTTTGGTGATCGAATAAATGCATCTCCACTTTAAAGTGGTTGTTAACCTGTGACAACCACTTTAATCTACAGGTAAGCCTAAAATAAGGCTTACCTGTAGGTGCCCTGTATATTTCCCAAACCTGCATGGTTCAGGAGATATGCAGTGTTCTGCATGTGCCGACGTCATGTTGGCACATGCGCAGTGAAGAAACGGCCTCCGTGCAGTCTCTCCACTGACACTGTGCCGTGACTGGCGGCTCCCGCGCGCATGTGCAGGAGTGAGGTCACGCGACTCCGGCCAGTCACAGTGCTGGAGTCGCAGCCCCCGAAGGAAGAAGGGCAGAAGATGGACGCAGCCAGCACAGGGGACAGGGCTGGACATCGCTGGCTTTGTTTGCAGGTAAGTGGCACATAATGGGCTACTATGAGATGAGGGTTTACTTCCTCTTTATCAGCCTACCTCGTGGCCTACAAATAATAAATATCTCTGAGAATGTTGGCAAGGGTCTCAGTGCCGTGTCAGCTCCACTCAGAGAACAGGGTCTCCGGGTTTGTCACTACCTGGACGTCACTCTTCTTCTATCCAGGGGACTGGAGCAATTGCTGTCGCACCAAGAGGTCCTCATACATACCCTGCAGAGATATGGCTGAGTTATCAACTTAAAAAAAAAATAGGGGAAAGAGAAGCTGACTTTCTCCAACCCTTAGTGTAGTTGGTGGAGCTCTGCTAGTTCCTCTGTTTTTCTTAAATCAGAGAAAGCAGTGACAGTCAGGAAGAGAATTCTGAGGACAGCTACCTTCACTTGTTTGATGGTTCTCAGTCTTCTAGGCTCAACGTCTTCATGCATACCGATGATTCCATGGGTGCCTGCGCAAGTTTCAACTAGGATTCTTAGCACCAGGGAGGAAACAGGATCAAGCACAGTTGAGAACAGTGTCACTCAGTATGAGTAGCGGTCCACGGTGATGGAAAGACCTTGAGGAAGTCACGGCCCTTTTGAACCATTACACTGGATCATTGTTATGAATCATGTCGGCCAGACAGCCTGGGAGGCACACTGTGATGGACTGTCGGTCAAGGCAAATGGACATTTCCAGCCAAGGAGGGTAGTCTCGAATGCGCTGGAAGTTCAAACAGCCTTTTTAGCACTTTGGCCTTGCTACACAGAATCTAGGGAAGACCAGTCTCCTTGCAGTTGAGCAACAGAGCAGCAGTTGCCTATATTCAGCTCCAGGGAGGAACTCTCCCTATCAGCAGTATGCTATTGAGAGAGGTGAAACCCATAACGTCTGGGACGGAAGATCACTAGAAAATTCAGGAAGCAGTTTACCTCCCAGCAGACTTTTGAACACATAGGCAGACCGACTATCATGCAAGCTTCCCAGAGCACAATGAGTGGGTCTACATCCCAGGTCTTCTCTGAGCTGGTCCATAGATGGGGCCTACCACAGACAGATCTCTTCACTGCCCATAGCAATCACGAATGTTGGGTATGTCTGGCCTTGTTTCCGCACCCCAATGCACAGGGGGCATACGCTCTGGTCTCTCCTTGGGGCTGCAATCTAGCCTATATATTTTGCCCCCAACATCTCTTGTAATGAGATTCCTTTAGAGTCTGTCAAGGGAGTACATGGTTTTCATAGCCAATCCTCCACATTGGCCATGAAGCCCTCAGTTTTCCTTGGCCATTCACTTCAGAATACAGAAGACATTTCCCCTATGCACATATGCAGACCAGGACTGCAAGCAGGGTGCTAATAGGGGAGGCAGGGGGAACTCTGGTTGCTCCAGAGCAATCTCTATTTTGTTGAGTTCTAGAAGGCACTCCACTTACAACATCTATGCCTAAATCTGTAGCAAGTTTGCGTTATCTCGGTAGGGTGAGACATTGATCCTACTGCCCCCACTGTTCTATACTTCTACTAGGCCAGGTTGGACATGAGCCTTAGCCTATCCTCACTGAGCTGGCAAGTGTCGGCTATATTGGCAATAAAAAATTAAAATGGGCCAAGAATCCTTCAGTCTGCACGACTTTTGAAGGCAGACGTAAGGATTCAGTCACAAACGGAAAGGAGTCTTTCCCAGTGGGATAGATTGGTGTTGCTGGATCTCCTGTCTGTTCAACCGTTTGCTCCAACAGTGCAGTATTTGGTTTGGGCCATTACTTACAAGACAGTATCTATTGCAAAAACTTTAAGCAGAGGTTTGTCTGAGATTCAAGCTCTTGGAGCTTCAAAAAAAAATGTTTTCTTTACAAAAAGGGTCGAGTTCTATCTTGTAGGTCATCTTGTATCAAAGGTAGCAATAGCCCTCTATTTAACAGACATCTGGGAAATGCCTAAATTTCCAGAACATCACACAGGAAAGTCATACGACCTGGACGTTTTCAGAAAGAAGCACCTGTCCACAATTGCTCCTTTAAGATCATCTAATAAGCCTTTTGTCATTCCAGCTGGGAATCATCAAGGAAAAGAGCTTACTGCCTGGACTCTAGCAGGCTTGGTGGTGCATATCGGGCAAGGGGGAGTGAGCCTATGTCAGCAGCGGTGCACTCTACCAGAGTGGTTGCAGTCTCATAGGCAGCCCATTTGGGAGCATCTATAGTATCCATCTGTAGAAGTATCATGGTCATCCCAGCATACCTATTCAAACTTTATGGAGTAGACAAAGGTGCCTTGTCATCAGTAGACTTTGTAGGAAGGACTATTCAGTTCACTGTCCCATCCTAATTAGAATATTGGTTTGGCAAGTAGAACCCACCCTGTCAACTAGTTATTTATCACTAGTATGCTGCCATGTTGGCGTCAGGAAAACGGAAAATTGTATGAAATACTTACCATAATTTTCCTTTCCTGATGCCAAACCATGGCAGCATACGGGCCCACCCTGTGCGTTTCGGTATGTAACTTGTTACAAAGAATGGGGGGCGGCTAACTATGCCTTTTTTTATGTTATTCACTGGTACTGAGGGAGTGGTCAAGAGGTGGAGCTCTATCGCTAGTATGCTGCCATTGTTTGGCGTCAGGAAAGGAAAATTACGGTAAGTATTTGATACAATTTTCAGTTTTTTTGAATTTTAATGCACAAAAACATACTATTTTGCCCAAATGTTTGGTGAAATATAAAAGTTGATCTCATGCCGAGTGCATAGACACTAAACATGACATGCTTTAAAAATGACGCACACACTCAAAGCGGCGACAAACTATATACATTTTTAAAAACCTTTACAGGTTACCACTTTGAATCTGTAGAGGAGGTCTACTGCTAAAATTATTGCCCTCAATCTGACGTTCGTGGTGATACCTCACATGCATGGTGAAATTGTTGTTTACATACGACACAAGACTTACGCTTGCGTCCACCTTATTCATTTTGCTTTTTATTTTATTTTTACACTGTCCCTCCTCATCTTTTTTTTTAATCGGTTTTTATTTTTATCACAGGGATTTTAAATTTCCCAATGGCGCTGTTTATATCTGGCAAAACCAAAGTCACAAAATGCTCATAACCTTTGGTTTCTTAGGCCATGGAGATGATTGGAGCCATTCTAGTCTTCAATCAGCTCTATGGTAAGCTGGCGAAACCACCAGTTGCATTCTCAAGTTCCCCACTGGGACAGGAGAGCCTGAGAAGACCAGCAACATACTAGTATGTCGCAGGTCCTTGTTGGGCATATATTGTAATGATTTTTTTTTTCATGCAGTCTGTGGGTTTAATGAAAAAAAAGAATCAATCTGTGGGTATGCCCACCATTAGAAAACCTCCCTTCATCTTCCCACTTCTAATGGTGGGCATAGCCACTTTTTTAAAAAACAAATACACCGGAGCATAGGGGTAATTTGCCCCAATTTCCACCCACTGCCCCTCTGCTCTGGTATATTTGCTCTTTTTTTTAACTGTGGTGGTGAAATCACCTCCAACAGCACTGGAGTCACTGCTTTATATATGGTGGGAGCAAACGCTATTGCTGTCACCCTAAATAAATCAGCGCTGCAGCTGGGGTACCTGAAAATCAAATAAAGATTAATAAAAACAGTAACATAAAAAAATAATATTCCTGCTAAGAAAAAAAATTATTAAATGTTACATAAAAAGATTGCATACCTGCAAAAAAACCCCACTATAATAAACTGCTACAAAACATTCTAGATATGCATAAACAACAATAGAGAGAGCAATAGAAAGAGAACAGAGAGAATATAGGGATAGAAAAACAAGAAACGTACAACTGTTTTTGGCTGTTATTATTTTATATATATTTTTTTGGTACGCTTTTTTTTATAACAATGAACAGTAAAGGTTAGGGTCTCCAAAAGAGCTTAGGTGAGACCAGTTTACATGCGTCCAACGCGTCACTCCATTCCTCGTCCTCGATGTTCCCTAAGCCCCTTTCCCAGCATGGTTTTAAGGCATAAGAAGCAATTTTGGTGGGGGGGGGGGTAGTGAGCAAACTATAAAATACCAATATTAATTTCTGAGGG
This sequence comes from Glandirana rugosa, assembly GCA_018402905.1. NCBI lineage: Eukaryota > Metazoa > Chordata > Amphibia > Anura > Ranidae > Glandirana > Glandirana rugosa. Next base: position 1,690,259 of record BLSH010413349.1, on the reverse strand, counting down.
TCCTCACTTTTAACTAATTCCATTACAGGATTGGGAGTGTTTTGTGGAAGTGAGTCTGTAAATTGGCACTGAATGGCATGTCAAACTTGTAGAAACCTGAAAAACATATAATTTGGGAGTGCAAATTCAAGTTTCAGTGTATCAAATGTTTTCAGTGTGCCTGCAGTGAGCAAGTGAGACAAGTAATTAATCCCTTGTTTACCCCATATCTCAGGTTGAGGTATTGATAGGAATTCTGGGAGGGTTTTATTATGCCCAGAACAGGTATAGGTATGTACAGGTATGTCCAGTTTAGTGGATGCTAGAGTCCAGATTCGTCTGTAATGATTTAATAGGAAGCTTTGGGGTTCTCTGTCACTGTCGTGTCAGGTGAGGACAGATAAGTGAGGTAAAACATCTCCTGTCCATTTTATCAATATGGTATAGTTGTGATAATTGAGATGCAATGTAATATAGGTTGAAATCTGGTAGTGCTGTGCTTGCCAGGTCAGTGGGATTTTTGAGTAGTCTCCACGCCAGTTTGTGTCTGTTTTTTCCCCACACAAAGGGTTTGAGTAGGGCTTCTATGGTCTTAAAGCATTTTAAAGGCAGGTATGTGCCATAGCATATGCAAAATCTTAGGGAGGAGTACCATTTTGATAAGATTAATATGGCCCATTACACCCAGAGGGAGTCTAGTCCATATATGTGTTTTGGATTTAATTAATTCAAATAATGGTTCTATGTTAAGGGCAATATAGTCGGTGGGTGATCTAGTTATAGATATGCCTAGGTATTTAATCTTACTTACTCTTTGTAAGGGCATAAGAGCTTGTGGTTGGGTTGGGCAACTAACTTTTTCCAATTGATTTTCAGTCGGGAGAAGGAGCCGAATCATTCTATTATTTTTAGTGCTTCAGCGAGGGAGGGGCCTGCATCTGCCAGGTATAACAGCATGTCATCGGCGTACATACTTATTTTTTCTATTAGTTCTCCCATGTGTAGGCCCTGTATTTGGGGATTGGATTGAATGGATATTGCGAGTGGTTCCGCAGCTAAGGCATATAGAAGGGGGGAGAGTGGGCAGCCCTGACACGTGCCTCTAGTTAGATGGAACTTTTCAGATTGCCATCCATTAGTCACAACTTTGGCTTCCGGGGCCTGATGTAACATTTGTACCCACTTCAGGAAGTTTGGGCCAAATCCATATTTTGCTAAGCATGTCCACAAGTAGTTCCATTCCACCGAATCAAACACTTTGGCTGTGTCTAGCATTACTACCACTCTCTCCCCTGTATTTTCATGAGCAGCCTGTAGGCTTATAAAAAGTTTCCTAAGCTTAAAGGAAGTGTTTCTTCCTGGCATGAAACCTGCTTGATCCTCATGTACCAATGATATAATAACTAGTGCTAATACAGGTCATACTCGAAAAATTAGAATATCGTGCAAAAGTTAATTTATTTCAGTAATGCAACTTAAAAGCTGAAACTAATATATGAGATAGACTCATTACATGCAAAGCAAGATGGTTCAAGCCGTGATTTGTCATAATTGTGATGATTATGGCTTACAGCTCATGAAAACCCCAAATCCACAATCTCAGAAAATTAGAATATTGTGAAAAGGTGCAATATTCTAGGCTCAAAGTGTCCCACTCTAATCATCTAATTAAGCCATAACACCTGCAAAGGGTTCCTGAGCCTTTAAATCAGTGTTCCCCAACTCCAGTCCTCAAGGCCCACCAACAGGTCATGTTTTCAGGATTTCCCTCAGATGAAACGGCTGTGGTAGTTACTAAGGCAGTGAAACTGATCAAATCACCTGTACAAAATAATGGAAATCCTGAAAACATGACCTGTTGGTGGGCCTTGAGGACTGGAGTTGAGGAACACTGCTTTAAATGGTCTCTCAGTCTGGTTCAGTAGGAATCACAATCATGGGAAAGACTGCTGAGCGGACAGTTGTGCAGAAAACCATAATTGACACCCTCCATAAGGAGGGAAAGCCTGAAAAGGTAATTGCAAAAGAAGTTGTATGTTCCCAAAGTGCTGTATCAAAGCACATTAATAGAAAGTTATGTGGAAGGGAAAAGTGTGGAAGGAAAAGGTGCATAAGCAGCAGGGATGACCGCAGCCTGGAGAGGATTGTCAGGAAAAGTCCATTCAAAGGTGTTGGGGACTTTCACCAGGAGCGGACTGAGGCGGATCCTGGACATGGGCTTCAAATGTCATATTCCTCTTGTCAAGCTGCTCCTGAACAACAAACAACGTCAGAAGCGTCCTACCTGGGCTAAAGAAAAACAGATCTGGTCTGTAACTCAGTGGTCCAAAGTCCTGTTTTCTGATGAGAGCAAATTTTGCACCTCATTTGGAAACCAAGGACCCAGAGTATGGAGGAAGAATGGAGAGGCACACACTGCAAGATGCATGAAGTCCAGTGTGAAGTTTCTACAGTCTGTGTTGATTTGGGGAGCCATGTCATCTGCTGGTGTTGGTCCACTGTGCTTCATTAAGTCCAGGGTCAACGCAGTCGTCTACTAGGAGATTTTGGAGCACTTCATACTTCCTTCTGCAGACAAGCTCTATGGGGATGCTGACTTCATTTTCCAGCAGAACTTGGCACCTGCCCACACTGCCAAAAGCACCAAAACCTGGTTCAATGACCGTGGGATTACTGTGCTTGATTGGCCAGCAAACTCGCCTGACCTGAACCCCATAGAGAATCTATGAGGCATTGCCAAGAGAAAGATGAGAGACATGAGACTCAACAATGCAGAAGAGCTGAAGGCCGCTATTGAAGCATCCTGGTCTTCCATAACACCTCAGCAGTGCCACAGGCTGATAGCTTCCATGCCACGCCGCATTGAGGCAGTAATTGCTGCAAAAGGGGCCCAAACCAAGTACTGAGTACATATACATGCTTATACTTTTCAGAGGTCTGATATTGTTCTATGTACAATCCTTGTTTTATTGATTGTATGTAATATTCAAATTTTCTGAGATTGTGGATTTGGGGTTTTCATGAGCTGTAAGCCATAATCATCACAATTATGACAAATCACAACTTTAACTATCTTGCTTTGCATGTAATAAGTCTATCTCATATATTAGTTTCACCTTTTAAGTTGCATTACTGAAATAAATTAACTTTTGCACGATATTCTAATTATTCGAGTATCACCTTTATTTTGGCTAAAATGTATTTTGATGTCAACCTGGAGTAAAGAGATAGGACAATAGGACTCTGGGTAGCCCGGGTCTTTGCCCGGTTTAGGTATAAGCACTATAATTGCTTCCCTCATAGAGATGGGTAAAGTTGATGTTTCAAAAATGTGATTATAGAGAGTAAGTCATTTAGGAATGAGAGTTTTGCTATATTGGGAGTAGAACTCAATAGGTAACCCATCAGATTCTGGTGACTTGAATCTGGCAAAGCTAGCAATTGCCATTGTACTCTCATCAGTTGTTAGTGGTGCCTCAAGCAGTACTAACTGTTCCTGTGTTAATTGTGGAAAGGCAAGTTCATCTAGGAAAAGGTTCATTACATTTCATTATATCTGTTTCGTTAGACACAGTGGATGTATATAATGTGCTAAAAAATGTTCTAAAGGTTGTGGTAACTGCAGTGGGCTCAGTTACCATCTCTCCCACCTGACCATGTAGTGAGATCACTACAGGTGGTCTGTGTTCGCTGTGTACCATATACGCTAGCAGTTTACCTGCTTTTTCTCCATGCTCAAATTGTTTTTGTTTAGAAAAAAAATGTTTTTGTCTGGAATTGGAGCTGATTTACTAATCTAGTTTGGAGTTTGAGGTGTGAGGCTCTATCAGGAGATGGATGCATTTCATATTGGTGTTCAGCTAATGAAAGTTCCTCTATTTCTTTATCAGCTTTTTCAGCTGCAGTGGCCTTTAACTTGTTAATGCAAGATATTAAAGTAGCCCTAGCATGGAGTTTAAAGTAGTCCCATACATGCTCAAAAGTAGTAGATTGTTCATTTTCTATGAAGTACAGTACCTCTGCCATTCATCATCAAGTCCCTCATCCTCCGGAATGAGTGAGAGCCAGAAAGGGTTAAGTCTCCAAGTTCTGGGTGGTTTAGCTATGGGCACATTTAATGTAATCCAGTAGGGACTGTGGTCTGAAAGTAGTCTAGGACTAAAGGTTGTTTCCTGCAAACGGGGAATCAAAAGTCTGAAAATGAGAATGAATTCAATGCGTGACATTGTGTTGTGTGTGGATGAGAAACAGGAGTATGCCCTAGTGGTGGGGTATTTAGATTGCCATGTGTCTACTAGGTTAAAGTAGGTTATCAATCTGGCAAACCTAGTTGGAAGCGTGGGAGTTAATGGTGCGTTAGCTTGTTGAGCTCTATCTAGAGTTGGGTTTAAGGTGGGGTTGAAGTCTCCCAGCCAAACTGCTGGGATATTGGAGTGTTTAACCATAAAGTCTATACCTTCTATGAGAATTGTAGTAGAGAATGGGGGGAGGGACATAGAAGGCTAAAAGTAAATATTGTTCCCCATATATCTTAGCGTGTATAAAGACATACCTCCCTTGAGGATCAATTATTATTTCTCATAATTCAAAATGCAGAGATTAGGCCACTAGAAAGGATACTCCTCTAGCATGACTTGTCTAGGTGGAGTGAAACGCCCACTCTATCCATGGCCGTTTGAGGGTGTCACTAAACCCAGTAATATGAAAATAGTTTTTCTGCCCCCCCCACAGTGCCCACAGCTTATAAATCTTCTTTTTACATTAAAATACTGTCACTATATACTGTACCTTTTGGGATGATCTGTATACCATGGTTTCCTGATAATCTGCACAGTTTGTCTATAGCTGTGTGCTCAAGTAGGAGGAGTTTTCCACTACAGTCTGTATACACGCCCACATGAGTGATGTCAATATCATGTGACCTGAACAGTTCAAATGAAACAGGAAATGTTCTATCCAGCATAAAAGACCAAACTAAGCATGCACAGCTTTACCACCATGCTGTGTATTATATGGACTTGCTCAGATTGACAGTGCAGGAGGGAAGGATTTATGGCATACATAATAAAACAGCCTTTTTACACAATGCAGAGGATTACCCCTTAAGTTTCACAGTGAGTATAACAAGCATGCTATGCATCATATACAGACAGATTTTACTGTTGTGGGTTTAGTAACACTTTAAGATTTGCTGTACCGCTGTAGTTGTTCTGCTTATACCTGGCATAGAGGTAGAGGAGTTGACCACATGGCAAACACATACTGAATCTTCAGCAGCACAATGTATTTCTTTTGTTTTTTCTTTGGAATGTACACTCAGCACAAAAGCAGCTCAGTTTTTACATTCCAGTACAGCACCTGTCTGCCAGGATGACTGCACTCCTGCGGCCACAACCCGGAATCTGAAAGAAGTCAGCCAGAGGATCCTGGCACCAAGGAGGGACATCAGACTATTGAAGAGAGGTAAGAACTGTGTAGTTTAGCTCTGCTTTAAGGCAGCCCATTCGCTTGAATAGGCTACCAACACACCACAGCAGACCAAAAATCATATATGCAGCTAGTCTGGTCAGTGCAGTGTACCAACAATTAGTGTGTTACTGTGCACTTGCAATGAGCTGCAGAGCATGAGTGCCATTCACAATGAATGGCACTACAGTGTATCAATGTTTGTGCGTTACCCAAGCACACTGCTATACATAGGCCCTTACTGAATGCTACTGCGATGCAGTCTGTTGTGGTGCCATTCATTGTAAATATCATCCCATTACACTATGCAGCAGAGGCCAATACAAATGCATGCATCATAACTCACATATCATGCATTGTTTTGTGTTGCATTCCCAAAAAGGATCATGAGTGTTTTAGGTCCATAGCACAACAACTGAAGCCCTTTCATAATAAATGGGCTGCGTTAACACATCACAAGGCATCACACAAATGTAAATCCAAATTTAGGAGTCACTAATTGTGACACAAAGTAGAAGTGAAGACATTTCACAGACTTAGGCATCTTTCCACTCCCCAGCTATATTGCATAGGCGTTGGCACTTTTCTACTCAAACTTGCCGTAGAGAAATGGGAATGGACTTTGAGCATTATGGACCAGAAGAGGAGTTCAGAAGCGAGGGAATATGGCAGACATCAGTAATTGCTTAGTTAGGAAAGGATGCACTTGCTGGGCCCTGTACAATGGAGCTCTGGCAGCTGGTGAACATCTCACTTGTTCTGGTCCTGACCAGGCCCCCTCTCTGCCCCAGGTCCCATAGCAGCATAGTAGTTCTGGTAGTAATCATAAGGGTTTTTTAAAATTGTTTTATAGGTGAGCCCAATTGTTGTACTAAATGTAAATTAATTTTATACATCATTTTTTTTTTAATTATTATAGATTCAAATGCCTTGGAAAAATGTTGCCTGCAATCTCTTTTCGAGAAATGTTGTTTTAACCTACTTCAGCAGATATGACACTTGCCATATCCTAATAAACAGAAGTGCTGAGTTTTTAAAGATTGCTAAGAAGTACTTTAGTAGCGATAAGAGAGAGGTAAACTGTCAAAAAATACATTCTGAAAATGCTTGGTTGTTTAAGCACAGTCAGCAGTTTTTATTTTACTACATTCAGAAAAGGCAATATTCTATAAATGGCAGTTTTTGTGAGGCTGCTGGAAAATAAAGACGCATTTAGCTTGCGTTTGTATAATTTGTAATGGCTTCCTTTGTATTATACAACAAATCTCATACAAACAGTATTATCAGTGTTTATTACTTTTTTGAGTGATAATTATCCAAAACAATAAAGTTATTTGCTGTGATGACTGCATTTAACTAAGGCATGATTACCTATTACAATATTTAAAGGGTAAACCATTTAAAAAAAAAAAAAAAAAAAAGGATTTGCTAGACAGACACATCTACAGTATCTTATATTTCTAGTTCATTTTTTTCAGTACATCACTTTCTGTCAGGACTCTATCTCCTGATCTCCTAATCTCTCCAATGTAAAATGTAAATCCTGAGACCCCCCCCCCCCCCCATTTTTAGTAGCAAGGTAAGGATTTGAACTTTGACAATGTTTTATTTCTGTCTGTGCCTTCCTATTCTGATGATAACCACTAGCCCACATTTTTCATCATGCGGGGAGAAAGTGAAGAACCCCATTGGGGTCACAGGCAGAACTAAACATCTAATAAAATTAGTAATTCTTCCCCACTGTAACTCCAGATTTAAAATGCAAACTCATTTTGGCACGTTTGATGGTAAATATGCACAATAAAATCTAAGCAAGCTTTGAATCATTCTCATAAATGCAGCAATGGTAGTTGCGTTCCATGCTACATGCGTGTAAAGCAAAGAGTTAGTGTGTGTGTGTTTGTTGGTTGGGGGGGTCTACGGCTTTTGTCAGGCTTTCATTGCTGTTTGTTGGGACAGAACCTAAAGTGTTCACTTAAAGCGGTAGTAAACCCATCCGTTTAACAGTTTAAAAACCACTAACATTTCCGGCATGTTCCGTAAATGTAACACTCCCATTGGTTGTGCTTTAAACCAAACTGTCAAACCATCCAATGGCTGCTGTCATAGCTGATCACATGTGCAGCATCATGGCATTTGTGGGTTAAACAGAGGCCAAGATGGCAGCTTCCTTGGCTGAAAATGATAGGAGGGTTTAATTCCACTTTAAGCAAACTTCCTGCCCTACTGTTCCATTGTTGTCTGCCTCTTGAATCAGTGCTTCCCAAAGAGCAGCGTACAAGTCAGAGCATTGTTACCCAGTCACAGGACACCCCCAAATGTCTTCTACAACATCCCATGTTTTCTCTATGTTATGTAACATGTTGTGACATCACTTCTACAGAAAGCCTCAAAACAGAGGTTGAGGATGGAACATTGTAAAAAAAAAAAATCCAGCTAACATTACGATATATACAGTGCCTTCAAAAAGTATTCATTCCCCTTAAAATTTTCCACATTTGTCATGTTACAACTGTAGCGGGGGCCCGCTTTGCTGCCGGCTATTTCTGAGGTTTTGCAAAGTGACCGCTGAGAGTATACAGGCTCTCTTAGCAGGGAGAATGTGCCTGCCAGCTCTCTCTATGGATTTGATTTTTCTCCCTCTTGTTTGTGTGCAGAGCAACACACACACACACACACACACACACACACACACACAGATTACACACACAGAGGAAGAAAGCTCAGTGTACACAGACACAGCTTTGTCATCATTGAGGAGTGATTTCCCCCCTCCCTTTTTGTTCTCTCACAGACACATGCTGGATGCAGCCTACTCTGCCTTTTCCTCTGACTGTGGTTGGTGTACTGAACTTAGTCAAGCAGATGAGAACTCTGGGAAATGGAGTCTGCAGAGGGAGTGATTGTGTTGTGATACATGGTTTAAAGACTACAAAGCCCAGCAGCCTTTGCAACATGAGGGAAGGTTTTGACTAAGGGAAGATTCTAGAGAGCGCAGAGCTGCCACAAGGAAGGATTGAGTCGGCTGGGGAACGGAGAGTTGCCGACCAGATGAAGAAGGGCCGGGGGCTGCCGTTTGCAACCCCAGGGACCGGATCATGCTGTATCAGAGGACCAGCAGAGGAACACCAGGATCCTATAAAGAACCTTAAAGACCGATAAGCAAGCGGAACATCAGAGACAGCAGTGGGGAGATAGTGTCAGTCAGAAAAAAAAGGTCTAGACCCCCGGAAAGTGGATGAAGTCCAGCCTCTGGACCCCATCATCCCCCTGTTGAGAACCCGACAAGATGGTGGTATCCTGAAGTATCCAGATCTTATCAGGATTGTGCAGGAAGAAGAGGCCATGCTGGAAAGCAAGAAAAAGAATCAGAGGCCGGAATCTGTTGCCAGGGTCAGAGTGACCAGTGCAGCTCATAGTGACCCCAAGGTCAAGCTCCTTAAGATTCAGGTGTCGCAGCTGATAGAGATGATGCCATTGACTGCCAAACCATCTGTTCTACCCAGTGATGAAGCTGTAGAGTTCAGCAAGCTTTCAAGCCCTATGGCTGCTCAAACGAAAAAGCCAGCAAGTCCAGGGACCTGCTTCAACTGCGGTGGAGTTGCACACTATAGATGAGTGTGCCCAAGCCCAATGAAGCCTGAAGTACAGCGCCAGAAGCCAGCGGGAAACTTCAGAGGACCCCGGTGAAGGAGCCCACCGGGTGTCCATCTCCAATAGCTAGCTCCAAAGTTAAAGGCGCAAAGAGACAGCAGTGGGGGTACAAACCCTCTCAGAGGGCCCCCATTGTTGCCTCCGAGCGACCTGAGTGTCCCGTCACCCTTGACGTGGGCTGACCGGCTTCGGAGAATCAATGCATACTAAACTACCAGAACTCAGCCAAGACAAAAACTGGGTAAAAAAACCCACAAGAAAGGAGTGCGGATACAAGCTAATGAACAGGCCAAGGCTACTGTATCATCAAAGTTCCCAGGCAAGCTAGTGGGACCTTCTCCTATTGTACCCATCCAAGTTGAGGGAATCTACACCAAGGCCCTTTTAGATACTGGAGCTCAAGGGACCCTCCTTTACTGAGACTTTTATGACTGGCATCTCAACCACCTGCCATTGCAAAAGTTAGAAGGGCTGGAGATATGGGGCATTGGGACTTATAACTTCTCCTATGATGGCTACCTGCCAGTTAAATTGACCTTTGATCCCTCTGTAGCTGGAAAGGCCGAGACCTTTGATACTTTGGCGGTGGTCTGTCCCCGCCCACCAGGGGCCAGTAAGAGTTCTCTAAACATTGGGACTAATACTGATCTCGTCAGGAGGCTGTTGACAACTCTTGTCCTAGAGCCTAACACCCCAACTGCTAATGTACATCCTAAGCTGAGACAAGCCTACCGGCGCCTAGTACAGGAGAAGAAGGCCCCAGCTGAGGGGGTAGGAAAGGTGTGGTGCCTGGATCAAAGTGAGAGGTACTACAGCCCAAGGAAGTGGTTTGCCTACCAGCACTCGTAAGGCTCAATTAGGAGCAACCAGGCCCTTTCCTGGTCCTTGAAGCGGGCAGCCAAAGAACCGATACTGGAGTGGAAATAATCCCAGAAGTGGTTTCAACCAGGGAGTTACAAAGAAATCATGGAAGAGTCTCGATCAGTGTCTGAAACATCATGGCCTCTCCAGTGAAGATGCCAGCTCGAATGCTGCTGGGGCAAGTGAATCCAGCCACCCCTGTTTCCCCATCTGTGTAGGAGAAGCGAGGTATGACGTCTCTGTTGAGGAGTTTTATCCAAAAAATACCCCTCTTCCCCCTAAGTGGAAGGATAGGGTCAAGACCCGGCTCCTTAGGTGGCAGGTCACCTTCTCTTAGAAAGAGTTTGATGTGGGGTGTGCAAAAAGTGCCCAACATTGGATTAATCTCCAAGAATATAAGCCATTTAGAGAAAGGGGCAGATGGATATCTCTAAGGGACTTGGAAGACCTAAGTGAAGAACTGGCAGCGTTGAAGAGTACAGGCATCATCAGAGAGTCTCGAAGTCCATACGCTTCTCCGATAGTGGTGGTATGGAAGAAGAATGGGTCACTGAGGTTGTGCATCGACTACAGAACACTGAACCGCAGTACCATTCCAGACCAGTACACCACCCCACGGATAGAGGATGCCTTGTAGAGTCTGTCAGGGGCAAAGTGGTTCAGCGTGCTGGACCTGAAGAGCGGGTATTACCAAATCCCAATGCATCCTGAAGATAGGGAGAAGACTAGAGTTGATCAAACCTCTGGAAGTCCAGGTTCGGCAGATTCGGCCGAACTTACGGACAAAGTCCGGGTTCGGGTCCGGACTTGACCTGAACTTTGACCCGGACCCCGAACCCCATTGAAATCAATGGGGACCCGAACTTTTAGGCACAAAAATGGCTGTAACAAAGTCCTGGCAAGTCCTAGAGGTCTGCAAAAGGTAGGAAAATGGGGGTAAGAGTTGGACAAGTGCCCTACAAAGAAATGGGGATAGGGAAATAACTTAAATTAATTTTTAAGCTAAAATCACATAAAAAAATAAAAAATGGAGGTGGATGTGAAGTTGGAGGTTGAGGAGGCTGTGAAAGTGGCGGTGGAGGAGGAGGAGGTAGCCAACACTGTTTTTTTTTATTTTTGTGCAAGAAATGCACCACTGGCCGCAAATGTCGTTTTTAGATTTTTTTTTTTTTAAACCAGCTATGTAGATGCACTTTTTAATTTTGTGCAAGAAACAATAATCTGTCCCTTTAAGCAACAGCAGGAACCTCTCCCTATAGAACTTGGAGATGATTTTAGATTCTAAAATCATCTCCAAGTTGTACAGGGAAACTTTCCAGCTGTTGCTTTAAGGGAAAGATTATTGTTAGAAAATCATCTCCAAGTTCTATAGGCAAAGTGTATTGTAGCCGCATAGAGCCATATTATTGTTAGAAAATCATCTCCAAGTTCTATAGGCAAAGTGTATTGTAGTCGCATAAAGCCATATTATTGTTAGAAAATCATCTCCAAGTTGTATTGGAGATGATTTTCTAACAATAATATGGCTTTGCCTATAGAACTTGGAAATGATTTTCTAACAATAATATGGCTCTATGCGGCTACAATACACTTTGCCTATAGAACTTGGAGATGATTTTCTAACAATAATATGGTTCTATGCGGCTACAATACACTTTGCCTATAGAACTTGGAGATGATTTTCTAACAATAATATGGCTCTATGCGGCTACAATACACTTTGCCTATAGAACTTGGAGATGATTTTCTAACAATAATATAGCTCTATGCGGCTACAATACACTTTTGCCTATAGAACTTGGAGATGATTTTAGAACAATAATATGGTTTCTATGCGGCTAGAATACACTTTGCCTATAGAACTTGGAGATGATTTTAGAACAATAATCTTTCCCTTAAAGCAACAGCTGGAACCTTTCCCTGTACAACTTGGAGATGACAAGATTTTAGTAGAGGTTCAACATGTCCCTTTCCAAGGTCGA
>BLSH010413349.1:1663087-1678307 GCA_018402905.1 Glandirana rugosa | reverse complement strand
TTGTTCACAAAGTGACCAAACGGGAATCTTCGGTAGTGTCGGTACGGATGATTACCGAACCGACACTAACCGGTCACGTGGTACACTGGGTCGGAGATATACCCCGACCTCAGTGGCACGACGTACAGTATACGAGAGTCCTATCAAATCAAATCCCTCTCCTACGACGACCGAGACACTCCCTGTCTAACGTCTATAATATCTTGTAGAGTAGGACACGTAATGACTTGGTAGACACAACTTGGAGATGATTTTAGAACAATAATCTTTCCCTTAAAGCAACAGACTCTACCTAATCCAGTCAGATCGTTCTGTGCAGCAGGATGAGGTCTGCAATCTGTCCCTCAAAGCAGCAGTACTAGTATCTCTCCCTAGTCCACAATCAGATGGTTCAGTAATGCACAGGATGAGATGTTCTATAATATCTGCAATCTGTCCCTCACAGAGCCAGCAGCATCCTCTCCCTAAACTAAACTATCCTGAGAGCATATGACATGCAGCACGGTGACTCCAGCCCCATATAGAGGCTGGGTCACATGGTGCACTGGCCAATCACAGCCAAGCCATTAGTAGGCATGGCTGTGATGGCTTCTAAGGGCAAACCAGTGAAACACTTGTTTATTGGCTGCCCTTGGCAGCTATTCAACACGTGTAATAAAATACCAGAACCCCGGACCCGAACCCAGACTTTTTTTGAAAATTCCGGGTTTGGGTCCGGGTCCCAGACACCCCAAAATTCGGTATGGACCCGAACTTTACAGTCCGTTTTCGCTCAACTCTAGAGAAGACCACTTTCATTACCCAGGTAGGGTTCTTTGAATTTGACCGCATGCCTCAGGGTCTGTCTGGCGCCCCAGCGACCTTCCAAAGGCTAATGGAGAAGACTGTGGGTGACATGAATCTCATTGAGGTGTTGGTGTATCTAGATGACATCATTGTTTTTGGCAAGACCTTGAAGGAGCATGAAGAATGCTTTGAGAAGGTTCTGAAGAGACTCCATGATGAAGGGTTGAAGCTGTCACTGGAAAAATGATAGTTTTACCAACCCTCAGTCAACTACCTTGGCCGCATTGTGTCTGCTGAAGGAGTGGCTACAGACCCTCAGAAGCTAGAAGCTGTTACCTCTTGGCTGAGGCCTATTCATGTGACAGAGCTTAGGTCATTTCTGGGTTTCTGCTCCTACTACAGAAGGTTTGTGGAGGGATTCGCTAAAATAGTTTGCCCAGTCAATGAGCTGTTGAGGAACAAGGGAGATGAGAATGACCTAGATTCAGTAAAGCCTGTCAGATCAGCCAGAGGACCCAGGAGACCTAAAGAGTCCATTCAGGGACAGTGAACTGATCAATGTGAAGAGGCGTTTCGATAGCTGAAGTGGAGTCTGATGACTGCTCTTGTCTTGGCTTACGCAGATCCGACCAAGCCATACGAGCTTCGCGTCGATGCCAGTCAGGAGGGCCTAGGAGGAGTACTCTATCAGGAACATGGTGAGCACTTACGACCAGTTGCCTATGTGAGTCAGAGTTTAGCACCTGCTGAGAAGAACTACTCTACCCACAAACTCGAATTTCTTGCTCTCAAGTGGGCAGTAGTGGATAAGCTGGGGGATTACTTGTACGGGGCAAACTTCGTGGTCAAGACAGATAATAATCCTCTCACCTACATCCTCACTACAGCAAAGCTGGATGCCACCGGTCACAGGGGGTTGGCTGCTTTGTCCAAATTCACTTTCAGCCTGAAGTATCGCCTGGGGATTGGGAACAGGGATGCCGATGCCTTGTCAAGAAGGCCACATGATTCTAGAGACTCTTCAGAAGAGTGGACCCAGCTACCACATGAAGGTGTGCGAGCCCTTTGTCAGGGAGCCGAGTACTGAGCTGGAGGTGGATCGAGAGCAGAAGAAAATGGTGTCACAGCTGCTGGAGTTCCCAGGAGTTATTGCAACCTCACCCAAGGTGGAGAGGAGGGCCTGCAGAAGCTCTCCAAGAAAGATTTGAGGAAAGATCAGATGGAAGACCCTTTTTGTAATTTGGTATTGAAAGCTGTAGAGAGTCAGTGTCCTGATCTGCTCCTTACTGACACCCCAAAGGAAGCTTGTTTGCTTCATAGGGAGTGGGATCGGTTGCAATTGTGCAATGGAGTGGTCCACTGAAGGGGCCCCTCCGGTGATTCCAAAGATAGATGGCAATTACTTCTACCTGAAAAACACAGAGAGACTGTGTTAACTGCTCTACATGATAACCATGGCCATCTAGGGTCCGACATAACTTTTAACTTGGTAAGAGACCGGTTCTACTGGCCCTGTATGCGGGCCGAAGTTGAGAGCTACTGCCACTCATGTATCCAATGCATTCAGAGGAAGACTCTCCCTCAGAGAGCTGCCCCCATGGGACACCTTCAAAGCCAAGGACCCATGGAGTTGGTGTGCATTGATTTTCTGTGTCTGGAGCCTGACTTGAGTGGACAGGGAAACATTCTAGTAGTAACAGATCATTTCACTAGGTATGCCCAGGCCTTTTCTACAAAGGATCAGCAAGCATCCACCATAGATAAAACCTTAGTGGAAAAGTTTTTCGTGCACTATGGCCCAACGCATCCACTCTGATCAAGGGAGAGACTTTGATGGACGCCTCATCAAAAGACTACTAGATCTTCTTGGCATAAAGAAATTGCAAACCACTTCGTATCACCCCTAAGGGGATCCACAGCCAGAGAGATTCAATAGGACTTGGATATGCCTGGATATGGACCTGGATATGCTTGGTACTCTTATCTCAGAACAGAAGCAACACTGGAATATACATATAACACATAGCGGCCATTGTGCAGGCATACAAAAGTACATTTATGATGCCACAGGCTACACTCCTTATCTGTTGATGTTCGGATGGGAGGCTTGGTTGCCCATCGACCTGGCCTTTGACACCTCATCAGACTGTACCTCAGCAGCCTTGCACTGAGGATATGTGGACCGTCTGAGGAGAAGTTTAAAGACTGCCTATGAGAAGGCCCAAGCTGCCTCAGATGCCAGAGGACAGAGAAATAAGAACTTTGATCTGAGGGTGAGAGTGCAAGACTTACAGCCAGGTGACAGGGTACTGTTGAGGAATCTGGGTGTCCCTGGGAAGCACAAGATGGCTGATCACTGGAGGTCACAGCCTTATGTGATTTGTAAACAACTACCAGGGCTGCCAGTATATCAGATCTGACCAGAAGGAAGTACAGGCTCGCTGAAGACTTGGCATAGCAATCACCTGTTGCCCTTGTTGGAAGCAGTCCGTATGTCACCATCACTGGATCCTCAGTCTACACCTGCAGCCTCACAAAGGTCTCGTCCAGTGACTAGATCTCAGTCAGCACCTCTGGATGCAGAAGATGAGGATAGCGAGGATGAGGACCTGGGAATAGATTGGCTGTGGCCATCCCAAATGTTAGAACTTGTTAGTCCTTCACCCTCTCCACTCAAAGTTACAAACACTGAGACCCTCAGGCCGGAGGCCCCAGAATTTGTACCCCAGAGGCAGCCTTCAGAAGATATGGAAGATTCCCTATTCCCCATATCGGCAGCAGACTCTGAGGATCCTCCCACTTTTGCTGAGGAGGGGGAAGTTGAAGTAGAAGAAGAGAAGGAAAAGGAAAGTAGGCCCACCATGTCTGAAGCCAAAGAGCAGAGAGAGAAAAGTTATTCGCCCACCACTGACATATGATAATTTGGGTGAAAGCTCTGAGGAGGTGATCTTCACTTCTCAAAGGACTCTTGAAGAGCCTGGTTCTTCCACCACAGATTTGGTGGAAGGCGACGCTAACTCACCCCCTGGAACATCTAGCTGGGCCATTCCAATTAAGGTGGCCTGTAGGCAAGACAACCTTCCCTCCTATGCCCATTGGTGGGAGGTTCCTCTGCCATGGTTTTATGCAAATGCAAACTGTTTGGTTTCCTGTGTGCACTAACCTGTCTTTCTCTCCGCGTGTATACACAAAGCATGTAACAGGTCACAGACCTTTACCTCCTTTGGAGGACCAAAGGTTCTTTGGTGGGGGGAGTGTGTAGTGGGGGTCCGCTTTCCTGCCCGCTATTTTTGAGGTTTTGCAAAGTGACCGCTGAGAGTATACAGCCTCTCTTAGCAGGGAGAATGCTCCTGCCAGCTCTCTCTATGGATTTGATTCTTCTCCCTCTTGTTTGTGTGCAGAGCAACACACACACACTCACATGGATAAGATTACACTGTGAGTCTTCTGGGTTTCTGTGCATGAGGAAGAAAGCTCAGTGTACACAGACACAGCTTGTCAGCATTGAGGAGTGATTTCCCCCCTCCCTTTTTGTTCTCTCACAGACACATGCTGGATGCAGCCCACTCTGCCTTTTCTCTGACTGTGGTTGGTGTACTGAACTTAGTCAAGCAGAGGAGAACTCTGGGAAATGGAGTCTGCAGAGGGAGTGTGTTGTGATACATGGTTTAAAGACTACAAAGCCCAGCAGCCTTTGCAACGTGAGGGAAGGTTTTGACTGAGGGAAGTTTCTAGAGAGTGCAGAGCTGCCACGAGGGAGGAATGAGTCGGTTGGGGGATGGAGAGCTGCCAGCCAGATGAAGAAGGACCGGGGGCTGCCATTTGTAACCCCAGGGGCTGGATCATGCTGTATGAGAGGACCGGCAGAGGAACACCCGGATCCTATAAAGAACCTTAAAGACCGATAAGCAAGCGGAACAGCGGAGGCATCAGCAGGGAGTGTCAGTCAGACACTCACCAGCAAGGAGACAGTGGTGTTACTGTGTGGCCTGAATGGCATTGGAGTGGGGGAGAGGGCTATTTGCCCAAAAGTTTCTTAACCTTGATTCTGCATTACCCCTCTTTTGATGCTGCTGTCCAAGTTACTAGTAACTACAATCATGTGGTGTCATCTGACAGTGATCAAGTGTCTGTTCCTCACCTCCCTCCCTCCTTTCATTTTGGAAAACAAATGCTGTTGATTAATTGGATATACTGAGTTGTTTCCTCATACAAAGATCTACAAGTGCACCACCATAAAGATACTATAGGGCCCTGTTGGTATATGGGATGTTAATAGCTTGAAAGCAGAACTCTAAAAAAGGTACTAGGGTAGAGTCATCAACTTTTGGGACTGTCGTGCCAGGAGGAAAAAGAGAGGGAACTGACACACAGGAGTTTGGGTCATTCCTGAACCTTCCTCCTGCCTGAAACCATAGAGCAAAACCTGAGTAAGGGTAACCAATCCAATGTGAAGTGTAATGTTGTGATTTATTGTTATTTAAGTGTTAGCCTCTGCTATTGGGGCCATTCTAAGGTTCTGAGTCTCCTGAGAGCAGCCGGAATACAGTATTGAGTTGCATTGCTCATAACCTCAGTTGTCGCTCTTTTATTGCATTCTTAAACATATATTTGTTACCTATACACAGAAACATAACAGTAAAGACAATTTCTGTGTTTCATCATAACGTGTGCTTCTCATTGGTCATTGCACTCACACTGTTGCCAGGTGGGCTGGGACAGTTCTTTGGGGTTGAGAGGCAGAGTACTGGACTGAACATATATTAGCAGCTCCTTCGGGTGTACCACTACACAACCAAAAATGTAAATGTATTTTAATGGGATTTTATGTGATAGACCAACCAAAGTGGCACATAATTGTGGAGGGGAAGGAAAATGATAAATGGTTTTCAATTTTTTTTTACAAGTAAATAGCTGAAAAGTGTGGCATGCATTGTATTCAGCTCCCTGAGTTCCTACTTTCTAGAACCACCTTTCATTGAAATTACAGCTGCAAGTCTTTTTGGGTATGTGTCTACCAGCTTTGCAAAATAGCTCAAGCTCTGTCAGATTGGATGGAGGGCGTCTGTGAACAGCAATTTTCAAGTCATGCCACAGATTCTCAATTGGATTTAGGTCTGGACTTTGACTGGACCATTCTAACACATGAACATGCTTTGATCTAAACCATTCCATTGTGGCTCTGACTACAATTGTTGTCCTGTTAGAATGTGAACCTCCGCGCCAGTCTCAAGTCTTTTGAGGACTCTAACAGGTTTTCTTCTAAGATTGCCCTGTATTTGGCTCTATCCATCTTCCTATCAACTCTGACCAACTTCCCTGTCCCTGCTGAAGAAAAGCCTCCCCACAACATGATGCTGCCACCGCCATGTTTCATGGTGGGGGTGGTGTGCTCAGGGTGATGTGCAGTGTTAGTTTTCCGCCACATATAGCATTTTGCTTTTGGGCCAAATTGTTCAATTTTGGTCTCATGTGACCAGAGCACATTCTTCCACATGTTTGCTGTGCCCTTCATATGGCTTCTCACAAACTGGAAATGAGACTTCTTATGGCTTTCTTTCAACAATGGCTTTCTTTTTGCCACTCTTCCATGAAGGCCAGATTTGTGGAGTGCACAACTAATAGTTGTCCTGTGTGCAGATTCTCCCACCTGAGCTGTGGATCTCTACAGGTCCTCGAGAGTTACCATGGGGCTCTTGGCTGATTCTCTGATTAATGCTCTCCTTGCCCAGCCTGTCACTTTAGGGGGATTGCCATGTCTTGGTAGGTGCACAATTGTGCCATACTCTTCTCATTTTCAGACGATGGATTGAACAGTGCTCCATGAGGTGTGCAAAGTTTGGGATATTTTTTATAGTTTAACCCTACTTTAAACGTCTCCACAACTTTATCCCTGACCTGTCTGGTGTGTTCCTTGGCCTTCATGGTGCTGTTTATTCACCAACAAACCTCTGAGGGCTTCACAGAACAGCTGTGTTTTTACTGAGATTAAATTACACACAGGTGGACTCTATTTATGAATTAGGTGACTTCTGAAGGCAATTGGTTCCACTAGATTTTAGTTAGGGGTATCAGGGTAAAGGGGGCTGAATATAAATGCATGCCACACTTTTCAGATATTTATTTGTTAAACATTTTGAAAACCATTTATTAATTTCCTTCCACTTCACAATTATATGCCACATTGTGTTGGTCTATCACATAAAATTCCAATAAAATACATTTAAGTTTTTGATTGTAACATGACAAAATATGGAAAATGTCTAGGGGTATAAATACTTTTTGAAGGCACTGTAGCATATTACTTCTGTCTCCATGATAATGATAATCCAGACACAGTATTTAAGTCCATATAAGCTTGCCAAATTCTATCCTAAGCAATCCTCTTTATGCTGGAAAGGATTTGATTCCACAGCCTGGTACAATAATCAGGACAGCCATCAGAAATTTTGGGGCCCCTTACACAGCTTTAGACCTGGGCCCCCCCGTCTGACCACCAACATTCCCCAGGGCCCGCCCACTGGCCATCCCACCAAATCCACCCACTGGCCAGAGGTGTACACATGTTGCAGCCGCAGTAGAAATTATACACCCTGTCACACTTACCAGGTGTAGCCTGCCAAGCATGACCCATTCAATTGAATGGGGCAGCTCTGCAAACACCTTGCAACTGTGTGCAATGTATGCTAGTCTGGTATCCAAGGGGTTAAGGCAGGTGGTGAAAAGGTGATAAAATGCCTCCTCACTGCCTGCTTTAGCCCCTTGGTCACTGCATAAAGTTGCTATATTTCTTTTAAGTGTGACAGGTTGTACAATTCCTGTTGCAACATGTGTAGTGGGGTGCAGTTGCAAATGTAAACAAGTTCTTACTGACCTGAGTCCCCTATCATGGTTGCCTTTTAGGGGATGTTGTGGGAGAAGAACAGAGAGGGACACTATACAAGGACAGAGAGGGATGCCGGGGACAGAGAGGGACACAGTATGATGACAGAGAAGGATGCCGGAGACAGAGAGGGATGCAGTTTGATGAGAACAGAGAGGGATGCCAGGGGAAGGGAGAACACGGGGACACCGTGGGTGGGGGGGAGGAGGACAATGTTGGGAATGAAGGACACAGGGGGTCACTGTGGTGGGGGAAGACACAGGGAGTCACCGTGGTGGGTAGAGGACACCGGGGGACACCTTGGAGGGGACTAGGAGAGTAGCATAAGGTCTGTTGCAGTCCTGTTGGGGCCCCCTACAGCTATACTGGCTGCCGCACTACCCCTCGTGCCGGTGCTGGTGTCCCCAGACTCTAGTAAAAAAACAGTGCACAGGCAGCACAGCCTCACCCGATGCTTGCAATAAGATCTTACGCCAAAACATAGGTGCTAGAGGTCCCACACTTGGACCAGTTGAGGTCTAGGGGGCCCCCTCCATGTGACCAAAGTTTGGTGTTTTTATCAGCTATGGTTTGGGAGAACGGTGTCCCCCTCCCATAGAGTTAAGTTTAAAAGTCACCAGACAATTGCCGGTCAATAACCAGTCAATTTGGGGTCCCGATACGGCCGAACCATAGGAGGTGCCAAACTTGGACCAGTTGTTGCCCAGGGACCCCTCTCCAACTTGGACCAGTTCAGGTCTAGGGACCCCTCTCCATGTAACCCAAGTTTGGTATTTTTATCAGCTATGGTTAGGGAGAACGGTGTCCCCAAACCAGGTGTCCCCCTCATGTAGACTCCAATATTAAGTCCGAAATTCACCCAACAATTGATGGTCAATGACCAGTCAATTTGGGGTCCCGGTATGGCCGAACCATAAGTGCTGGAGGTCCCAAACTTGGACCAGTTGGTGTCCAGGGGGCCCTCTCTATGTCACTCAAGTTTGGTATTTTTATCAGCTATGGTTTGGGATAACAGTGCCCCCAAAACCCGGTGTCCCCCTCCCATAGACTCCAATGTTAAAGACCGCTAAAGTCTTTGTTGTAAGGGCCCTTTGAGACACTGGGGCCCCTTACAACAGTACTGCCTGTACTGATGGCGGCCCTGACAATAATCCATGTTTTATGGTACTGAACACATTTAACGTTTCTAGAGAAATATCTTACATATCCTTTTGTTCCTCCTGGTGGGTTGGTACATCCAGGAAGAAGAGTAGAGTTGATCGGACCTCTGGAAGCTCGGGTTCTGCTGGTTCGGCCGAACTTCAGGACAAAGTCCGGGTTTGGGTCCGGACAGGACCCGAACTTTGACCCGGACCCCGAACCCCATTGAAATCAATGTGGACCCGAACTTTTAGGCACAAAAATGGCTGTAAAAAAGTCCTGGAAAGTCCTAGAGGTCTGCAAAAGGAAGGAAAATGGGGGTAAGGGTCGGACAAGTGCCCTACAAAGAAATGGGGATAGGGAAATAACTTAAAATAATTTAAAAAAAAAATCACATCAAAAAATCAAAAATGGAGGTTGATGTGGACCATCTTCAAACTGTGTGAGAAAAGTATAAATTAGCGGGAGAAGCCATAGCAGTGTTCTAAAATCATCTTCAAACTGTGTGTGAAAAGTCTTAATTAGCCAGGAAAAGCCATATCAATGTTCTACAATCATCTTCAAACTGTGTGTGAAAACTATAAATTAGCCGGGAGAAGCCATATGATATGGCTTCTCCCAGCTAATTTATAGCTTTGTAGGGCACTTGTCCGACCCTTACCCCTATTTTCCTTTCTTTTGCAGACCTCTAGGACTTTCCAGGACTTTTTTACAGCCATTTTTGTGCCTAAAAGTTTGGGTCCCCATTGATTTCAATGGGGTTCGGGGTCCGGGTCAAAGTTCGGGTCCTGTCCGGACCCCAAACCCGGACTTTGTCTCGAAGTTCGGCCGAACCAGCAGAACCCGAACTTCCAGAGGTTCAATCAACTCTACTCTTCTTCTTGGACGTACCAACCCACCAGGAGGAACAAAAGCATATGTAAGATATTTCTCTAGAAATGTTAAAGGTGTTCAGTACCATAAAACATGGATTATTGTCAGGGCCGCCATCAGTACAGATGATATGGCCTCTCTCAGCTAATTTATACTTTTCACACACAGTTTGAAGATGATTGTAGAACAGTGATATGGCTTCTCCCGCTAATTTATACTTTTCTCACACAGTTTGAAGATGGTCCCCATCAACCTCCATTTTTGATTTTTTGATGTGATTTTTTTTTTATTATTATTTTAAGTTATTTCCCTATCCCCATTTCTTTGTAGGGCACTTGTCCGACCCTTACCCCCATTTTCCTTCCTTTTGCAGACCTTTAGGACTTTCCAGGACTTTTTTACAGCCATTTTTGTGCCTAAAAGTTTGGGTAGATAGAATCTACAATCATCTTCAAACTGTGTGTGAAAAGTATAAATTAGCCGGGAGAAGCCATATCACTGTTCTACAATCATCTTCAAACTGTGTGTGAAAGCTATAAATTAGCTGGGAGAAGCCATATCACTGTTCTAAGAACAGTGATATGGCTTCTCCCGGCTAATTTTTAGTTTTCACACACAATTTGAAGATGATTGTAGAACAGTAATATGGCTTTTCCCGGCTAATTAAGACTTTACACACACAGTTTGAAGATGATTTTAGAACACTGCTATGGCGTCTCCCGCTAATTTGTACTTAAAGATGGTCCACATCAACCTCCATTTTTGATTTTTTTTGTGTGATTTTTTTTTTATTATTTTAAGTTATTTCCCTATCTCCATTTCTTTGTAGGGCACTTGTGCAACCCTTACCCCCATTTTCCTTCCTTTTGCAGACCTCTACGACTTTCCAGGACTTTTTTACAGCAATTTTCAAAACTTTTATTAAATTACCAGTACCTTTTTTTGAAAAGTCCGGGTTCGGGTCCGGGTCCCGGACACCCAAAAGTTTGGTACGGACCCAAACTTTACAGTTCGGGTTCGCTCAACTCTAAAGAAGAGTAAAGTAGGTTGTGATGGGCAGTTCTATGTGTAGCACAACTGAAGTAGGAGCTGATGATGAACAAGGATTCCCCACTCTTGCACAGCCAGGTACACCGAATATGTACAGTCACACAGTCAGAGAACAGTCCAGACCTCTTTTTTGTTGTTTATTAGGGGGTTGACAACTTGGACTTGGGAGATTATGGGATGCCCACTTGACTTAAACAAGATCTTCAGGTACAACTTCCTATTTACAGTCTCTTATATACAGCTCCCATATATATTACCTCAAACTTATTTAGCCCTCCTGCACACACTTTGTTCCTTTCTTCCTCTGAACAGCTCCTGCTGGTTCACTCTTGGTGGAAAGGACAGGCTTCTTGTCGGTTCAGTAGCAGCCCATTACAGGCAGGAACTTAAAGTCACTTTAAAGTAGCACTATTGGAAAGAAACAGCTTCCCTTGTGGCCACTGATCCCAGCATCACTTCTTCAGGCAATGCCAGCCCACCTGGCTGCATCTGCCCCTTTCACCAGCCCTCCTGGCTGCCTCTCTACACCAGTCTGCTCGACTGACTCTTCCTCAGCCCACCCGGCTGACTCTGAGGAGATCACCCAGGGAAAGGATAGAATACTTAAGCACACTGCTATCTTCAAGGGAGACTGGTTACATGTGGCAGTCTAAGCCCTTGTTAGTCCCCACAGTGTTGCACTACTCACCCTGTCCTCTCTTGCTCCTGTGCTTCTAGGATAGCCTCCTCCCTATGTGCTTTTGGCAGGATTCTTCCAGCACTCAAACCCAGGCACAAGACAGGTCACCCCCCACAGACTAGGGGGTACCCCTCATAGCCACCAACAGCTTCCTCAACACTGAATCTCCTTCTTCCACCCGACTACCCTGTTGGCATGGCCCATGACTATTTATGAGCTTGTCTCTGCCCCCTGCCAGCCCTCCACTGGGGATTGGCTGAGGCCTCATAAATATGCATGGCAGCTGCTCCTAACCCCCACCCACTAATTCTAGAAATTATCCAACTTTCAGAAATTCGAAAATCCAGAAATTCAAAACTTCGGAAATTCGGAAATTTGAAAATCCAAAAATAAGAAAGAAAATCTGAACATTCAAAAGAACAAAAATCAGAAAATTCTAAATAATAACTAACTAAATAACTAATAATAACTAACTATTAAATTATAGGTATTGGAATGTCCTTTCAAATTTGCCTTTTAGTGAACATAACGAATACAAATTCATTTGAAGTTAGGAATTCTCCGAAATAATGAATGCAAAAATGAATGAAATGAAAGCAAATGGAACAAAATAAATTAATAATAAATAATAATAATAAAACGTTTATTATTGTTATTTATTATTATTAATTTGTTACGTTCCATTCGTTTAGATACTGTATTCGTTATAATAATTCCTAACTTCGGATAAATTTGTATTCGTTACGCTCACTAACAGCCAAATTTGAAAGGAAATTCCAAAACCAATAATTTAATAGTTAGTAATAGTTAAGTTATTATTAGTTAGTTATTTCAGATTTTCAAATTTTCGGGTTTTTGGATTTATATTCTTATTTTTGTTCTTGTGAATTTTTGGATTTTCATTCTTATTTTTGGGTTTTCAAATTTCTGAATTTCCGGGATTTCGACTCTTCAAATTTCCAAAATTTAAAATTTTGGAATTTCAAAAATTCCAACTTTTCAAATTTCGAATTCTTGAATTTACGAAATTACAATTTTTTAATTTCCGAAATTTAAAATTTCTGAATTTTTAAATTTCCAAATTTTCGGAGATAACAAATTTGTAGAAATTTGTTAAAAAAACAAATTTGGAACTGATTGCACATGTCTAGCTGTGACAGGTAATCTTTATTTGGGGGGAGATCAGGCACATCAGTGTACTTTTTCTTCCAGGTCTCCTCCTCACACACCCAAAGAACCAGGAGATGGTGCTACAGCTGTTTCTTGACATTTGTGACCGGCTGTGATTGGACACAGCCGTTCACGTGATAAAGAGCTAATTTCATTGGCTCTTTACCTTGATTGGGGATGGGCTGTGTCCGAGGGACACGCCTGATCCCCAATCGCCATGCTGTGGTCCCTCGGGGGCCCGCAGTAGTGGTGAGAAGCAGAGGACACCATATGATGCCCGCCCAGGATGGGAGAATGTTCCTGCAGACATCACATGACTATACGCCAGTATGGAAGCGGTTTAGGAGTGTTTCTATGGAATGTTTGACCATTCTTCCAGAAGTACATTTGTGAGGCCAGGCACTCATGTTGAATGAGAAGGCCTGGCTGACAGTCTCTGCTCTAATTCATCACAAAGGCATTCTACCGGGCAAGGTCCATAAAGACATGGAAGAGCGAGTTTGTGGTGAAGGAACTTGACTGGCCTGCACAGAGTCCTGACCTCAACCTGGTAGAACACCTTTGAGATGAATTAAAGTTGAGACTGCGAGCTACGCCTTCTTGTCCAACATCAGTGCCTGACTTCACAAATGAGCTTCTGGAAGAATGGTCAAACATTCCCATAGACACACTCCTAAACCTTGTGAACAGCCTTCCCAGTCAGCAGCTACAAATACTGTCACGCTGTGCTTTCTCAATTTCTCAATTCTCAATGCCGCGAGGGCCAAATTTCCGACTGAGTTTGCCATGGCAAACTCAGCAGGAAGTGGGAGTGAGTATCTGTGAAAACCAAATGTGGCACCTGGGGGGAGCAGACAATAGGAACTTCCCATTTTGGGTGGAGCTCTGCTTTAAATGGGAAAACTGTAAATCCAGATGTAATAATAGTATTTACAGGAACAAAATCATGGGGCACTTTTCAAAAGATCCAGTTAAGGTAAGGCTGCTTTCACACTGTAGAGCATCTATTTTCCCACTGCAGTGCTTCTAAAACACACTATATGTTTTTTAAAAACACATAGCGCATTTTAAATGTTGCAGGCAGCACATAAGCAGTGACTAGCTGGTTGCTAAGGACACTGTTGGGTGGCGGCTTCTCAACAACCAGCTATTTATTGATTGTTAAGGAGCTGGAACCTACTGGTGTACTTAACAACAAGCAGATATCTAAACATACAGTTTCCCCCTGTACCTCCATGGTGATCACCAAGATGCTTTCTGCTGGAGTGGTCCAGCCACCACTACAAACACAGAGCAGAGCTGCCATCTTTTGCCCCATCATTACACAAGATGCTGCAGAGGGGGCAGGAACCAGGAAAACTGAGCAGGACAGCAAGGAACTGTGAACCACTCTAGATGTGTGGGGAGGAGTGGGGTGGCAGACCAAGCCTTGAAGAGAAACTGAGCAGGAAAGTTGGGAGCATCTTGGGGCAGCATGTGAGAAGAGGAGAGGGGGTGGCCGAATGGAATGGAACATTGAACAGAAGTACAGGGAGGAATATTTGTAGCCATTTACTGGTTGTTAAGGATGCCGAGTGCCGGCTACTTAAAAACCAAAATATAAGTATTTTTAAGCATCATGCGACCCCCAAAATGCACCAAAATGTCCATGTGCACATAGGCTTTTATCAGGTTTAGGAACAGCAGAGTTTGGGGGGGGGGGGGGTTCAGGAGAAGAATATTTTGGCAGCAAACGCTTGAAAAAAAAGAAATGATGGTACCCCTTTTTTCCCACATTTACCGTTTTTCTGCTGCCAGGAGAGTTACTTGCAGTGGTGGCCAGTATACATGTCGCCTAATAATAACCACAAGGTCATGGAATGCTGAATTACACACTGAACCCCACTTTGTCTACAAGAGCACTGCTGAATCAAAGAATTGGTTGGTTCCACACCCACACAGTGCAATATCGGCTTTATTGAGTGTGGTTTTGACAAAGCACGAACTTTGTGTGAAACACGTCAACCTTGCATCCCCCTGCCTGTATGTGCTTGGTTGTTTTTAAAGGATTTGATACTCAATAAAGCCGATATTGCACTGTGTGGGTGTGCAGCCATCCGATTCTTTGATTCACTTTGATCTCTGCTAGCAGTGGAAGGGCATGCACCCCACCGCCTGCATCATGTTCTGCGGATTATGACCATAGTGACTAACCTGTGAGTAGAGTTGAGCGAACTTCTAGAAGTCCGGGTTCTGCTGGTTCGGCCGAACTTCGGGACAAAGTCCGGGTTCGGGTCCGGACAGAACCCGAACTTTGTCCCGGACAAGCGAGTTGAGATGAGTGTCCAATCAGTGATACCAGTATTAGGCGTCTTGTACTACGTCCGCCACCCCACGTACGGGAAGGTGACGATCGTCTCTAGTTTCACTTAGTTTCTTAGCCTACCGACGTGTGGGTGTGTCACGTTATAGCCGAAATAACTCATAGTTTAGGAAATTTTTGTTGGTTCGTGTATGTCCGTCCCCCTACGTTCCAACTGCACAAAGTGTGTTTCAAGCACGAAACAGTTTTGGTGTGAGTTATTTCGGCTATAACGTGACACACCCACACCTTGGTTGGTTAAGAAACTAAGTCGTCACGAGAACATCTGTTTCACCCC
>BLSH010413349.1:1643578-1655105 GCA_018402905.1 Glandirana rugosa | reverse complement strand
GCACTGGTGGGCATATACATTAATAGGGGCTCATTCCCCGGTGGTCTAGGGTGGCATCTGAAGGTGGCACTGAGTGAAGGTGGACCTGAGCACTTAGTCACTTACCTGGTGGTCTAGAGGGGTCTCCCTGGTGGTCCAGATCGGCTCCCTGGTGGTCCCTGGTCGGCTCCCTGGTGGTCCTGGGTGGGCACATCCCTGGGCAGGCTCCCTGGAGGTCTAGGGTGGCGATCCGAGGTAGGGCTGTGCTGATAAATCATCAGCACAAACCCTCCCTGTCAGGGATGCAGCCGATCGGCTCTCCCCTCATCAGGTCTGCAGACCTGAGTACAGGAAAGCTGATAAACGGCTTTCCTGTATTACACTGTGACCAGCCGTGATTGGTCACGGCTGGTCACATGGTAAAGTGCTTCGGATCAAAGCACTTTACCGAGATCGGCATTGCGGGGGGTCAGACTGACCCCCCCACACCACTGATCGCCGCGGTGCGTGCCCGCCCGGGTGCGCGGCGGCTTGTTATCCTGAGGACGTCATATGACGTCCAGTCAGGATAACTCAGCCACTTCCCGGCCGTCATTCTGCATACGGCGGTCGGGAAGTGGTTAATGTATTTTTTTTTTGTAATGGGTTCCAGTGTGTTTTTGATGTATTTTGGATGTTCCAGTGTAGTTTCATACAGAAGAAAAATAAGCATGTTCTACTTTGCTGCACTGGAACACACTGCACCATTTGGAACTTGAGCCATTGTAATCCATGTGTCCATGCAGAACAAAAAAGCACAGGATTGCATCTGACGTGAACCGGTCCTTGATCACCTGCATCACCAAAAAGCAACAGAATGCTCTCACTGAAGCAGGACCTCTTACAATATCTGGCTGTGAATCTCAGAATTGTAGGGTGACAGCAGATAGTTCAGACAAAAAAGACCATGCTTGAACAAGGACACCTTTGATAAGGCACTCTCTGACTTTAAACACCATACAATGCAATGCACACAGTTGCAGTAATCTGTTGCAGTGTTTTAGGGGTTAAGAACTTGCTGTTATAGGGTAACAGCTCTTTATTCCTGTCTCACAATGCTGCTGTGGTGTTTTCATCTTCACCTTTCACACAGGCTTCTGATGGAAGCTGCAGGTATATTCACACAGGCGTTTAGCCATGATGCAATTCCTAGTAGCAGAAATCTATAGAATACTTCTGCAGGATTTGATAGCTGGGAGCAGATCGCTGCAGCCACCAAGCCCATACAATGCAATGACAGGTTGCCAGTGGCCAATGCTATTCAAGGTTGTTCACACAGCCAGTGATTACCTGCAAGGATCATAGCTGGACACAATGTGTACATCCAACCGCAATCCCCATAAGTAATGGTATTGCTCACTTCAAACTCCACCTTATTTCAGTTGCGCTCTTAAGGTATTACATGTGATCTCACCTTAATTTCTGCACATCTGATACCTAAAGAGAGCAACTGAAATGAGGTGGAGTTTGAAGTGAATTTCTACACTTAAGCCTCGTACACACGGTGCAACGGTCGTACAACCGAACGGCTGAAATGTATGTTGGCTGTACTGACGTGCACTCAACGATCGTACGACCAACGCGCGATCAAGCTGAACGTGAAACAAGCGTATAAAGAGAAAGTGCTGTTATTGTGCACCACCCTTTGGGCTCCTTCATCTAATTTCTTGTTAGTTGAAGTTTGGTGATTGTTGATTCGCGTATTTCAGATCATTCTTTAGTTCGTTCTTCAGATCGTTCGTTCTGTGGATCGTTCCTGGCCGTTCGTTCGTCAACTATGTTCAATTCTAGAGATAGAAATCTTGCTATTGTTGGCCTAGGAGTCCTGGCTTGGACCCAAAACCAACATAGGAGAAGGAGGGAGAGGAGTTGTTGGACCAAAAATTGGTTACATAACCATGATCAATTTGGTCATATGGCTTTAGTCAGGGAGCTACAAGAGATCATCCTTATGATGACCCTGCTTTAACCACCTCTTGGCATTAGTGTCCCCCCTATATCCAGAAGGAGGACACATGCATGCGCCTTGCTATCACCCCTGAGCAAAGGCGCATTGCCACCTTGCGCTACCTGGACACAGGAAGAAGCCTCCAGGACCTCAAGTTCACTGCAGG
Organism: Glandirana rugosa; assembly: GCA_018402905.1. Classification (NCBI taxonomy): domain Eukaryota; kingdom Metazoa; phylum Chordata; class Amphibia; order Anura; family Ranidae; genus Glandirana; species Glandirana rugosa. The sequence goes on along the minus strand of BLSH010413349.1, from coordinate 1,652,973 downwards.
CATCTCCCCCCAGGCTCTTGGAGTCATTTTTCCGGAGACATGCTCAGCCATCATTCAGGTGCTGCAGAAGGACTATATTAAGGTATGTTTCATGTTAATACCACATTTTATGTGTTTCTGTTTGATAATATAGTATTTGCCCTTTTTGACAATACCTAATTAGCAACATTACAATATGCTGTGAATGTCTTCTTTGGCCTCATGCATGCTCTAAGCTTTTTTCACCTCCTTTTTTTCCCTCTACACGCCTCCTCAGCATGTTGTCCAGTGTCCATACACACTCAGAGGGCCACCATCAGGGGATACAGGAAGTACTGTTGTAAGGGGCCCCAGTGTCTTTAACCTTGGAGTCTATGGGAGGGGGGCATCCAGTTTGGGGAGACCATTCTCCTGAACCCTAGGCGATAAAAATACCAAACTTTGCCCACATGGAGAGGACCCACTGGACCACAACTGGTTCAAGTTTGGGACCTGCAGCACCTATGCTTTGGCACAAGGTCTTATTTCAAACATTGAGTGAGGCTGTGTTGCCTGTGCACTGGTTTTTGAAGCCCTTGGATTTCACACTAGCATGCATCGCACACTTCACTGGGTCATGCTTGGCAGGCTACATCTCGTAAGTGTAACAGAGTGTATTGTTCCTACTGGGGCTGCAACATGTGTACACCCCTGGCCAGTGGGCAGATGTGATGGAATGGCCCATTGTGAAGGCCCTGTGTAAGGTTGGTGGTCAGAAGGGAGGGGGAAGGTCTAAAGCTGTGTAAGGGGCCCCCAAATTTCTGATGGCTGCCCTGCTCACTCAGCCTGGTAATGCCACAATTATTTATGTCAGATGCAGTTTAGGCATCCCCCCCTCCCAAAACACACACTTTTGCAACATTATTTTTGGCTTTCCAACCAGGCAGAGTGCTTGAGGTGTTCTTATTATGTGAAGCCTAATCCCCATGCTCCAAAAAAGTTACATCATCATTTAAAACTACTGTATCTCCAGAAATGTAATCTCCTATACACACTCTTCATCTTTTGCGGGTGACATTTCCCTACTAATTCCCCAAAAGATGCAATGCAAGGGCCTGCTTGATTTTCTACTAATTTGACCTCACGTGACCTCTTTTGTTTGAATCTTGTTAGAAAAGGGTAATTTGAAAAGTATATTTTCTGCAGGTTGTGATTCTCACACGTCTTACATCTCCACTGTGCTGGAAGTGGAAGTGTAGCCTTATGTTGCCCTTGCATTTGTATGTTGAAGAACATTTTTAAGTTTGTTAGCAAATTATAATTTTTTTGTTTTTTTTATCCACAGTTTCCTTCCAATCCCCAGCAGTGGCAGGAAGTTGCTGCTCAGTTTTTGCAGCAATGGGATTTTCCCAACTGCGGGGGTGCCATTGATGGAAAGCATGTTCGGATTATACCACCACCCAACTCTGGCTCCTATTATTTCAATTACAAGGGGTTTTGCAGCATTGTGATGCTTGCCATAGTGTCTGCCAACTATGAATTCTTGTACCTGGATGTGGGGAAGAATGGCCGAGCGATCATGCAGATGGAGTTTTATAGGCGGCTTCAGAATGGCACCCTCAGCTTGCCACCTGCAGACCAAAACGTGGAGGGTCTGAACTTTGTCTTTGTTGCAGATGAGGCGTTTGGGCTTGGTGAACATGTTATGAAGCAATTTCCTCAATGAAACCTGACCCCTGACCAGAGGATTTTCAACTATAGACTTTTGCGTGCTAGAAGGGTGGTGGAAAATGCCTTTGGAATTTTGGCCAAAAGGTTCCATCTCTTTTTGACGCCAATCAACCTGGCCTTATATAAGCTGAATCACGTGGTACTGTGCTGCTGCATAATCTTTTACGCAGGAATGCCACCAATTATCTCCCAACTGTGCCCACTGACATTGATGCAGCCCTGCCAGGCCCAAGTACATCAACTGAAGGTCGTCCGTCATTGGATGCAATGGCAGACCTCCAGAGTAGACGAGCTACCTTGACCACCCAGAATGCAAGGGATTTGCGTATCAAATATATGCAATATTTTGTGGGGAGAGGGGCTGTGTCCTGGCAAAACATGATACCTGATCTCGTTTAATGTTTGATTACCCTTATAAATGAATCCTTCAGTTTAACTACTCTTGTCTGTGGTTTTTAGATGTGTAAAATAGATGTTCTATGTGTGTTTTATTTTTGCACTTGCTCCAAGAGGGAAATCTAACCTTCATTTCTCCATGAGATCCCAATATCAGCTTCCCCAAAGTATTTTTGTGTGCAGGGGTTGTTCTACATATACACAAACACACAATGTTTTTGGTGTTCATGCATTGCATGCACGAAGAACAAAAACATGATGCATTAACAACTGGTTTAAATGTTTCTAGATGAACTACACCTGTGTTGACCACATAGAAGAGCATATTTGCTCTTTAAAGACCTAAACTTTATGGAACTCACAGGCATACATAAAGTAAAGAAGAAGTCACACACCGTTAGTATCAAACCTTTATATTGCTTGCACATTCTGAGGTGCTTTGCAACATGTAAAAAACAGATGTCAAACATATAAAGCTGGTAGGCCACAAACGAAAGAGTGTAAACATGTACTCCATCTCATCAGGGGTTGTCAAGTGTCATCTTTCTGGGTGGGCAGACCCCCCTTCCTCCAAACTGGAGTTTCTTGGAGAAAGGGGTGTTTCATCTGAGAAATGTGTGAGTTGATCCCATCAGGGGTTCTGAGCCGACCCGTTTTGGGGGTGGCCACCTTTATCCAAACTCCACTAGCTTGGATAAAGGGGACAACACGAAACGCGTCAGTTCGAACCCCTGATAGGATCAACTCACACATTTTGCAGATGCAACACCCCTTTCTCCAAGAAACTCCAGTTTGGAGGAAGGGGGTGTCTTCCCACCCAGAAATATGACACTTGAAAACCCCTGATGAGATAGAGTACATGTATTCACTCTTTTTCATGAGGCCATTTCAAACGGGCAACAGACCTTAAAATGGGGTCCACAAAAACCAGCTCAATTGCAAGAAGAATTAAAATTTCGCAAGCATGTCCCCAACATCTGTCAATCGCCGTTGGAGGTCTTGCGCTGCCCTCCGGAGTTCCTGCGCTGCCCTCTGGATGTCCTGCAGCTCCCCACAGCACTACTGAATTTCCCTCCTGAATCTTCAATGGTGCATTGTGGAACCTCATGACCTGTTAAGTAGAGGAAAATGCATAAGGGCAATGATGTTCAGGTGGCCTGAGGGCCAACATAGTGATGTGTGTTATTTTGGTAGTTTTTTAAATGTGTTGACATTGATTGGTATTTGATGCATTTTTATCTAAAGTCTTTCGAGAGAAGTTTTCATATGAAAGTTGGGGCGATTACCCTTTACTTGGTTCATACAGCTCGAGACATAGTGGCTGTGGTGTGACACAGGTTTGAATGTAGGAACCTAGAAATAATATATTTGTACAAGTGTTTGCCAAATCATGACAACCACTTTAAACTACACTTAAGCCTACAATAAGGCTTACCAGTAGGTAATGGAAATATCTCACAAAACCAGTACGCTTGAAGAGATATTCCCTGTCTCAGCGTGTGCCGATGCGCAGTGAAGAATGGGCACCCGGGATAGCCCCAGGTAAGGTTACTTCTGTTGACGTGCCGTAAAGGACGGATCCCGTGCTCATGCACGGGAGTGATGTCAGGACGCCTAGGCCAACCACAGCGCTGGAGCCCACGCTGTGATTGGATGGAGGCGCAGACATGAAAGAAGGATGTTGCCGGTGACAGTAGGGTGTTGAGACCGGTGCAACAGCTTTGTTTCAAGGTAACTATTTCAGAAAGCTATTATGCGCTGCATAATAGCTGATTATGCCTTGGATGGGCCTATTTTTTTTGGGTTGGTTGGGGGGGGCACTTTACAACCACTTTAAAGGCAGCAATAATAAAAACTATGGCCATACTTTAGAACAAAGGAAAAAAGGTGTGTTGGTGTTGATTATTAACTGTGGTTGTTGTCTCATGTACCAATAGACATGTCAATACACAAGAAGCAATATTAGAGAGTACTTACAAGGGCAAATGACAGGCTCACTCGCAGCTTGTTCCCTTGGAGATGTTGGGGCAGCTCAAGTGAATCTGCTTCTTCTAAAAAAAATGGCAAATGCATTCATTGAGCATCCCAAAGTGACTACAGGTTCAACACATACATTGTAGGATACTTTTAGAGTTAACCAACCTTGCAATTGTGCTGGGCTTTGTGCATCTCATGGACTTCTCGCATGGGCTTGGGGGGACTCTGTAGGATTTTCTGCAAAAAAAACAACAAACGGACGATGATGGCATTTTCCACGGCCCAAATACTTGACATGTGGCAACATTCGGTGAGGTTAAGAACCGATTAGTGTCAAAATACACTAAGTAACTAATGCTTATAGGTACTAAAACATACAGTAAGGACAAAGGAAGAGAAAAAATGATAAATATTCATGTAAACTCAGTATATAGTATATGTGCTAGGAATATAAAAGTTCATATGAAAGTCCCGTTTCCAATCAATTGTGCATTTATATCGTGCAAGTAGAGCTGTGTTTATAAACTGGGAATGCAATGATAGTGAAATGTCCACACAGAGTTATCCAAAAGTCCACTAAAGCCAAACTGTGTTGCAGTTACTGAATAGTGATGACATGCGGGATGTGTAGTCCGCAGCGAGCCGGCAATGCAGATTGAGTAGAAATAAAAACTCCAATCCTTTCAGAGTGGAGGCTTACCAGAAAGATGAAATCAACACGCCTTTGGGTATAGGCTAGTAAAGCCTCTAGGGCATCCGGACTGGTAGTCGCGTCGCACTTTCCTCTGATGTTCACTTCGCGTCACACTCTCCAGCTGGGGGGGTCTCTCCACGCTTCCAGGTGGGCGAACTGGCACGCTCCAAGTCCAATGGTCCAAGGGGTCCTGCGGGGGTTCTTGTAGCGGCGTCACCACAAAAGGGGGTACATCACTCGGTCATCCAATCAAATCAAGAAAGATAAAGAGCAAGGCGCTCGCCATGGCGCTCGCCATGGTGTAAAAACCTCATGATGAGGGGGGTATTTTATTTGCGTAAAATATACAAAAGGCAACTTTCAAATAGAACACAAGCTTGTATTGAATAGAAGAATAAAATGCTGCGGCAATCAGTAGGTCAGAAGCTCCCGACGCGTTTTGTGTTAGTACACGTCGTCTGGGGGGCTTCAGGTGACGCCGCTACAAGAACCCCCGCAGGACCCCTTGGACCATTGGACTTGGAGCGTGCCAGTTCACCCACCTGGAAGCGTGGAGAGACCCCCCCAGCTGCAGAGTGTGACGCGAAGTGAACATCAGAGGAAAGTGCGACGCGACTACCAGTCCGGACGCCCTAGAGGCTTTACTAGCCTATACCCAAAGGCGTGTTGATTTCATCTTTCTGGTAAGCCTCCACTCTGAAAGGATTGGAGTTTTTATTTCTACTCAATCTGCATTGCCGGCTCGCTGCGGACTACACATCCCGCATGTCATCACTATTCAGTAACTGCAACACAGTTTGGCTTTAGTGGTCTTTTGGATAACTCTGTGTGGACATTTCACTATCATTGCATTCCCATTTTATACACACAGCTCTACTTGCACGATATAAATGCACAATTGATTGGAAACGGGACTTTCATATGAACTTTTATATTCCTAGCACATATACTATATACTGAGTTTACATGAATATTTATCATTTTTTCTCTTCCTTTGTCCTTACTGTATGTTTTAGTACCTATAAGCATTAGTTACTTAGTGTATTTTGACACTAATAGGTTCTTAACCTCATTGATTAGCACCTTATTTGATATATTTGCACTCTAACTTCAAGAGTATATTGTAGTGTATATTGGCACTTTATAGGCTCATAGCCTTATTGATTAGCACTTTATTTGATTTACCTGCACTTTAACCTCATGAGTATTATTTATCATATGGTTTAGCGCCACCCACACATAAACGCACTATTCTACGATTATTTTTTGGTCGATCCAGGTGGCAGCTTGCCGCAACACTAGCATTTGATTCTTCCTAGCACGGTAACCTACCCTCTTTCCAATGTGGCAACATTCGTCAACTCCTACAGCTGCCCCCCCCCCCCTCGCTCCTATGGGATGTGGGCTGTTTGATATCCACCATATGCATTTGTGTGCCTTCCAGCACTGGAGGCTATCCTCTCCCCATGCCTGCACTAGCAAGTCTGGCTTAATGGGCACTGATGAATCAGTCAGCAGCCAGTAAAGTGACACTTATTCTTTAATTTAGGCCTGAATCCCCCGCCCTTTTGTCCAGCTATCAGCACCCCTGTCTGTGGCACAATTTGTATAGTTGTCATTTAGTACTTACCTTCTGGGCGTGAAGGTGGGCTTGATTTTGCCTCCACTGAAAGACCTGGGGTGGGAGCATACCTTGGTCCCTTGGGGGGGTGGGTTCTTTGTTTTTTTGTTTCCCTGTTGCAAAATACAAAAAGAACATAAGTGCAAAAGCTAAAGGAATGTCTGAAAACAGTCTAAAATGGTATTCTTCATATATGATTTATTTGGAAATTACATTTTGGAACCCCAAGGCATACAAAGAGTTAAAAAATTTACAGATAATTCTCTCTAGCTACTTTAACCAAGAACAGATCCAGACACCTAATTTACACATCTACATATTGGTTCAACAAAAATATTGCTTACTTTTTTCAAGGATTCAATGGATCTGGTGCAGCTGGTCTTGCTCCCGATGTTTGAGATCGGATCAGCACTTGCGGAGCTGATCCTTTGCCTGCTGGACCCCATATTTGTGAGACAGCCGCTCAATGACCCTCTCCAGGATATAATCCTTATGGCTGTTCGGCCTCTCATAATCCCCCCTTTTGCAGTCATAGTCCCAGGCCTCCATGATTCCCACCATGTCCACCATTTCTGCCCTGGTCATGGGGGTGGCCTTCATTTTGTGGTGTCCAGTAGCCTGGCTCCTGCAGGAATCTGCCATGGTTTTTGCCCGATCGTGGAGTTGTGATCGTTTGTTCCGTGGAGGCATTGGTACGTGTCACGCCCCAGCATCACGTCGCACCTGAGAGTGGTACACATGCGCAGTGCATAAAAGCCGAGCTCAAGAAAACGGCCGTAGGTAGGAACATTGTGTGAGAATGAACGTGCGAGAAACTGCTCACTAGCTGGTGCAAACAAAGGTTTGACTGGAACTTCTGACATAGGTGGGTGTTATGCTTGGATTGGATTGGGAAGAATGGCTTATTCTGCTTGGCTTGGGGCCTAGATTTGGTGGAGCTTTTAGGGGTATGCTGGGTGAAGTTGCATGATGCTTTGTCTTGTGTCTTGCAGGCATAATGAGCGACAATTTTTTCTCACAAGACTTCCTGCCATAGTTTATCGATATGTACAGGCAACTCCCCTGTCTCTGGAATGTCCACACAAAGAACTATTTTAATCGGGCACAAAGGCTGGCAGCTGTACAGCAATTTTTGGAGCTGCGCAAGCTTATCAAACCTGATGCTACAGCTAAATATGTATGCACCAAAATTGTGAACATCAGGACTACATATGGGAGGGAGGTGAAAAAGGTACAAGACTCCTAAAGGTCCGGAGCTGCAGCATCTGCTGTCTATGTACCGAAGCTATGGTACTTTGACAGCCTGCATTTTTTTAAAAATCCCTCTGAGGCTAGGCCATCCCTTTCCACCCTTCCCTCTACTTCTGCTGAGGCCATGGCTCCTAGACCTGAGGATGAAGATGAGGAGGAGGCCGTCTTGACCCAGGTATAGTGTTTGTGAACATATTGTAAAGATAAAAAAACAATGATAATAATTAAACATTATTGTCCAAACATTTGAGTCTTAACACATTTGTTTCTATATCCAAACCCAGTTGTGGCCTAAAGTCATTTTAAGGATTAATCAAAATGCTGGTGCCAGAATGCTAGTGTTTGTTATTTCTAATTATTCAATAAGCAACAGTCATGAAATGTAAATTTGTTTGGGTTCATCACCCACACAAACAAACATATTCTAATAATGTCACTTTTTTATACACGGGAAAGTGTCACCGGGGCAGTGACTGAGGAGGAGGCAGCTGGCTCTTCACAGCTTTGCCAATCACAAATTCCTCCCCTTCAGGTTGGTAGGAAAAGGAAGAGGAAAAGCCATCATATGGATGAAGCAGCTTCCTCCTTTTTTGAGCAGGTCACACAAATCCTCTAGAGGGATCTGGACCAGGAGGAGTCATTTGCTGCCTATGCAGCAGCGAAACTTAAAAAAATGGCTTCATACCAGCAGAACAGGGCTGAGGAGCTGATAAGCCAGGTGCTGTTCAAGGGGGCAATGGGGCTCATTACGGTGTAAACAGAGCTCCACAAGAATGTGCCTCCACCACCTCCACCACCTACCCCATCTCACCACCCAACCCAAACACCACACCAGCATGCTGGCCAGTGGCAATTTTTTCCCCATGGCCCCCACCAACAACCATGGTCTGTGGATTATTGCCAATACCCCCATTGAGGTATTTATTTATTTTTCTGTATTTTTGTTTTGATTTTTTTCGTTTGTTTAATCTTTAACCTATTTTTTTTTCTGTTATATTTTCTTTGCAGAAAAATTGCTTTGCTAATTTATTTTCAGTTCTTTATGCTTTAAAAATAAAGAATAATGCAAATAACAATACTTGCCTAAGTTTATTGAAGAAAATGACAGGTTTGAAGTAGGCAGTTACATTAAAAAGAAAAGTTAGAACAAATAGCAAGGAAACACAAACAAGTTCAATTAAAGGAATTATTATATTTCAGAGATTATGATATTGGGGAAATGTTAAATAGAATAAAAGAGATTAAAAATAATGCAAATTCTATTAATATCACTACAGAACAGCTGTCTTTCTTTACATTCGTAACATGAGTATCACTAGCAATCTAGAGTGCGTGACTGGGGACAAAGAGAAGGCAAACTTATTAAATACTTTCTTCAGCTCTGTGTATACAAAGGAGCATGGGGGAGCTCATGTCCACTTCGGGGTTGGTTAAACCCCGGCACAGTGATGGTTGGGGCTTCACCTGTACTCGAGGGGGTACGAGGAAACATATGTGTCTCGACTTCTTTCATAAATTATTCAAACGGAAGAGAAACAGGGGTCAGTGCGTGAGATCTAACGATCACTATGAGTACAATGCTTACATTTCTTTCTGTCGACAAGACATCACTATAATTATCTTAAACGTAATAAAAATTAGAGAAAATAAGATAAATTGTAAAGGGGTTATAGTATTAGAGACTTTATATTATTAAGGAAATTAACTTGAACAAACACAAAGGAACGATAAACAAGATTGAAAAGAAAAATTACATTGACGGATGAA
>BLSH010413349.1:1601573-1613893 GCA_018402905.1 Glandirana rugosa | reverse complement strand
GGGCGAGTCACACTTGAGTACAGGTCCCGGTCGGCAGTGTCTCCTCGTCTGGGCCTTAAGATGGCGGCTGACAGTGGTGTGAGGGAGCCGCTGCAGCTCGGGCCAACCTCCCGCCGAACTCCCGACCAGAGCTGAACCGGTGCAATCCGAGAGTGCGGGGGCCAGAGAGTCCGGGAAAGTTTTTGTGGTGTCCCGCTGATCCTGAGTCAGGGAGGATGGATGCCTTTTACCCGGCGGGGATCCGTTATTCCCTCAGGGACGTCGCTGCAGTCGCAGATCCTGGCTTCAGGATCAGCTGCCTGGCATATTCCTAAGGGGCCCAGTCAGTGGATAGTGATCTAGGAGCCCCCCTGAGAGAGAAATAGGGGGGGATTCGTTGTTGGTTTAGATGCTAGAGTTGCCAGATGTCCCAGGCTGAGCGGAGCTATGAGATCAGGCAGCCATCATAGTCCGCAGCCAGCCACGCCCCCGTAATCGTCATTTTTTAAGGGCTAGGTCGAAGTTTGAGTGTAGGTGGTCATTCAGCGTCCTTCTTAGTTTCTTGAGATCTTCCCCAAACGTTGAGTTTGGATTAGCTTTATGGGCTTTTTCAAGAGTATTGATCTGAGTTAATAGTTTGAGGGTAGTAGCATTACGGTATTTTTTCTCCTGGGCTCCAAATTTTATAAGGAGCCCTCTTATTACTGCCTTATGAGCATTCCAACAGGTAAAAGGACTTGTCACAGAGTTTTCATTAAGTTGAAAGAAGTCTGTAATAGCGGACTCAACATGCTTCTGGTATTTGGGATGGGCCAGTAAGGAGGTATTAAGTTTCCACCGTTTGCCCATTGCCGTACATTTGGTGGGAAACACTTTGATTGAGATTGGGGCATGGTCAGACCATATAATGTTGCCAATTTTTGCCTCCTGAATGGATTTTAGGGTAATTTTATCTAGCAGAAACATATCGATCCTCGAATAGGCGTTATGAGAGTGAGAATAGAAGGTGAAGTCCTTTTCAATGTCATGAAGGCAACGCCATGCATCATAAAGATCTTCTGTTGATAGAAAGTTGGATAAGGCTGTGGACTGTTTCCTAGAGGGGTTGGTAGAGTCCAGGGCCGCATAAACAACTTCGTTAAAATCCCCACAGATAATGATGGAATGGTGTCTGAAGGGAGCTAGTTTTTCTGCTATACTCTGATAAAACTGTGCTTGGCATGTATTGGGGGCCTAAAGATTTACTAGGGTCAATAATCGATTGTTAAAGGTGGCATGCAAGATAACATATCTACCTTGGGTATCGATCTCGGAGTGTAGCAATTTAAAGGCCACTGTAGCACGTATGGCAATACTCCTGCTTTTTTCTTAGAGGAGTTAGACATAAAGCAGTGTTGGAATTGCTTGTGAGTATAAGTGGGCGGTTTAGAGGCTGCAAAATGAGTCTCTTGGGCACAAATAACATCAGCCTTACTGCTTAAGGCTTCTTTCCAAAAAAGTTGTCGTTTGAAGGGCGAATTGAGACCTTTAGTGTTTAGGGGTGTAATGTTAATAGCCATGGCTTAAGGTGTTTGATTCAACAGAGGATTGTGGAAGAAGATGAAAAGGAAGGCACCTGCTACCCTGTGCTCTGTACATGCACCCCAGTGAAAAGTCATATATATATAAAGCACTGAATAATAGTTGTTAAACTAGAACTTGGTTGGATTATGAAACCCCGCCTTAGGGAGATAATCCAAGCAACAGCAAATTAAATAGCAGTATTATCAAACGTAGTAAAACTAGGAAGTAAGTTAGGTGTAACCGAAAGTGCGTAGCACTTTTTCTATAACCTGGGGGGTTGGAAAAAAGCACCCAAAAAAAGAAATAAAAAATAGACCAGAAAAAAGAAAGATACCGAATGTGACAGAAACAACAAAGAATACCAGATACTCAGCCGAAACTTAGTTGCTCCTTATCATGCCAAGTATGTTGACTTCAAGGGTAGGCTTAAGACTGCTGGTAGTTGTTAGTGTCCAACTTGATGGTGGTCATGACCGTGGGGTCCATAAGAGGATGATCGGCCGTGGGAGGCCTGTTGAGGTCCCCTGCGTTCCAGTGGTGGAGGAGGTGCTGAGATGAGGCCCCAGTTTAGTAGTCTCTTCATACCTTCTTTGGGGGAGAGTATATTGGTTGGTTGGTTTTGGTAAGTGACAATCAGCTTTGCTGGGAAGCCCCACTTATAGGGTATGTTGCGTTCCCGCAGGATCAATGTCACTTGATTGAATTCTCTGCGATTCCTGGCCGTAGCTGCAGATATGTCTGTATATAGCGAAATGTTGGCATAGGGTGCAGGGAGAGATTTGGTTATACGTGCCGCAGACATGAGCTTTTCTTTGATCTGATAGAAGTGGACACGAGCCAGAACATCCCGTGGAACCGTGTCTGGTAGGTAGTTAGGTTAAGCGATTCTGTGAGCTCGATCTATAGTCATTTCTGATGGTGTCAGTTGCGGTATAAGCTTGAGGAACAGCTGTTGGAGGTATGTTGAGCGTTCTGCAGGTTTAACAGATTTGGGGATTCCTCTGAACTTTATATTGTTCCTCCTGGAGCGATCCTCGAGATCAGCTACTTTCACCTGTAGGTAATGAATGTCGTCCGCGTGTTGGTGGAACGCATCAGATGCCTCCAACAGCCTGGATGCTTGATCTGTGGCCTGTCTTTCAAGGGCCTCTGTGCGACCTTCTACTTGGTCAACTCTGGATTGTAGCATGGTTAGGGATGAACGCAGTTCGTTTCTTAGATCGTTTTGTAGTGAGCATCATTTTCAACGTGTGTTCGGATGCTGGTTGGTCGCTGGTGGGAAGGTCTGCCATGGAGCCATGGGGGTCTGAGTTGTCCTGTCCTACATCCCAGTGCTGTTTCTTATAAAGTGGGACTTTGGAGGGCGAGGAGCAGGAGATTGTGCTGCTCTCTTGCTTCTATCAGAGGGAGATACCTGGTGTAGTTGGGAGCTGTGCTCAGAGCTATCCATTTCTTCTGGTGGAGTAGAGGGAGATCGTAGCCCATCCGTCATCGTGGACGGTAAGGGAGAGGTCACCGCAGTGAATCCTTGTGCGGGCTGCGGCATATCTTCTGCAGCGAAGTAGTCTGTGATATGCGGGTAGGGTGCTTGTTTGTTGCGGTTAGCTTTGGACATGTCCCCGTGTAGTATTTTCACTTATGGCTGGTTTGTCCCAGCAGGTAGCGAGAGACACTGGGTCTTGGGCTAAATAGGCCAGGACCAAGGTTTATAGTAAGAGAGACTCCCCGGACTGCTGCCCCAACAAAAGCAATAAGCGTAGGTGTTCACCTCACAGTAAAATTGGTGAGATTCGGGGTGGTTTAAAGTTTCCTGGAGAAATCAGGTCAGATTCAGCAAGCTGATGTGTGGCAGGAGGGAGGAAAAGGTATCTTCCCTGTATTGCGATTTATTTGCCAATGTAGCTGCTCCTGTCTCTGAGGTTACTGTTCGCGTTCTATCCCTGTGCTGGGTATAGGGGCACGCCTGTAGGTACTCCTCTGTACAGCACTGCTCCTATGTGAGGTGGGTAACTGCTACTGTAGGGCTAAGAAGGCCAAGACCGGGGCCTCAATTATATGGAACCCCACGATCCCTTTCCAGGCGGGTGAAGGTGTAACTGCAGTTCTTCTGTGCGGCCCCTTTAGTTTCAGAGGATACCACCAGCCTCTCTAAGTGTCTAAGTACTGTCTCATGCGCCCCTGAGAGGTAATATCAAGGCAGAAAAAAACGCTCAGAGGTATTTGTGCTGTCCGCAGCTCTGTGTAGCTAGGCAAGATGGCGGGTGGACCGGGAGTGTCTGGGCCCAGAGAACAGAGCGGCGCGGAATGGGTGGGCGGCACAGATGCGATATGTGTTCAGTCCGTTACTTCCCTTATCGTGCTGGATGACCGCGGTTAGCGGTTATTAGTAACTTGGAGGGGTGAAAAGGGTATAAGTTCCTTTCCAGCGGGATATGCATGAGAGTGTAAGGTCGGATGCCTTGGGCAGTGATCAGTTATGAGAGCGAGCGTTTTTAGTGGTCACAGTGTGCCATTCTGGTTCCATCCTTCGCGGGGAAGTAGACGGAGCGGTGTTACGTTGCTGACCCGGGACTATTCCCCACGATTTCAGCAAGGCCATACCTCTCTCTAGAGAATTGATTGCGTATTCTTTTCCCTCCTTGGTAATTACTAGTTTGGTTGGGAACCCCCATTTGTATTGTAGGTTATGATTTCTGAGTGCCTTCGTGATAGTAGAGAGGTTTCTCCTTTTAAGCAGTGTGTACTGGGAAAGATCAGCAAAAAACTTCAGACTACTATATGGTTCAGGAAGAGAGTCTTGGTTTCTGGTAGCAGACATCAGATGGTCTTTAACATAAAAAAATGTAGTCTTAAGATTACGTCTCTAGGAACATTGTCAGGCAGAAAGGAGGGTTTAGGTAGTCGGTGAATCCGATCGATTGTTAGGTCTAAAGAGGTTATCTCAGGAGCGATGGTGCTGAAGAGCTGGGTGACATACACAGACAGGTCTCTCTGCTGGACTGATTCGGGGATACCCCTAATCTTAACATTGTTCCTTCTGGACCTGTCTTCAATATCCGCCATTTTGGCTTTAATGGCGTCCAACTCATCATCATGACTGTTAGATGCATCTATCAGGTCATTAATGGTCGTAGCATATTCCCCCATTTTATGTTCAATATGATCCCCCCTGGCCGTTACATCATGTAGTTCTGTACTGAGTTTATGCACACATGAGATTAGGTCTGACTGCAGGGAGCTTATAAGGGAGACTAACATCTCTTTCAGGACAGTATCCAGGACAGGTTTGTCTGCTGTGGGAAACAAATCTATGGAGTCAGGGAGGTCCCTTGTGTCATCCCCTGACTCCTGGGAGCTTACCTCGTGGCTTGCATCCCCTCTGAATCTGGTCTTTTCCGGGCTCCCTGACGTTGGTGTGGCTGGTGGGGAGTTCACGTTCTTTGAAGAGCATGATCTCTTCTGTGTGGCTCCCTTTTGGCTGTGCTGAGCGGCTGTGCGGAGCTCCAGTGTTGATGTCGCTATGTCGCCGGCGCCATCTTGCCTTAGGCCTTTGGTGAAGAAGGCCGTCAGCTTCTTCGGGCGCCCGCTCTGCTGCTTTTTGTGCGGCATCACTCCCGATTGAAGTCCGGGATTCCTCCAGTCGGGATGCGGGTGGAGGGTGCTTCTGTGAGTGCTGTGGTGACTGCCAAAGGTCGCTGATGTCCCGCTGTGTTCAGAACTCAGCTCTTATGCAACCATCTCGGTCCCTGGCTGGCTCCGCCCCCCCTGGGTTTGTGGTTTGGACAGGGTAGTAGCAACGTGCACCAGGTCAACTCCTGCAGGGTCCCCTGCATGGACACCTACCACAGCGGACACTTGTTCGCGGTCTCTCCAGGGTTTTAACAAGTTGACATGGTAGATTTGATAGGGTTTTCTCTTCCCCGGTTGGTGTACCTGGTAGTTTACCTCACCCACCTTTTCCACTACCTCAAATGGGCCCTGCCATTTGGCCAAAAATTTGCTCTCTACTGTGGGGATTAGAACAGCCATCCGATCCCCGACCTGAAACTGTCTAGCGTTAGCGGACCGGGTGTACACCCTTCTTTGGGCCTCCTGGGCCTTCTGCAGATGTTCCCTTAATAATGGCATAACCTTAGCCACCCTCTCTTGCATTTGGGAGATATGTTCAACTACGGTTTTGTGTGGCGAGGATTCACTTTCCCATGTTTCTTTCACTAGATCAAGCAACCCCCGGGGCCTCCATCCATAGCTCAAAGGGCGAGAAGCCTGTGGATGCTTGCGGCACTTTCCGGATGGCAAACAACAGGGTAGGGAGCAACATATCCCAGTCTTTCCCGTCTTTCTGGACTACCCTTTTTAACATGGACTTAAGGGTTTTATTGAACCTCTCCACTAGTCCATCAGTCTGCGGGTGATAGACGGACATCCGCAACTGCTTAATTTGAAACAATTTACACACGTCCGCCATCACCTGGCGTGCCCAAATGGAGTGCCCTGCTCCGTCAGGATCTCCTTGGGGAGCCCGGTTCGGGAGATCATCTGAAACAATTCCCGGGCAATGGCCTTTGAAGAGGTGTTCCTCAAAGGGATCGCTTCAGGATACCTTGTTGCATAATCCAGTACCACTAATATGCATTGGTGTCCCCTTGCTGACTTCACCAAGGGCCCCACCAGATCCATAGCAATCCGGTCGAACGGCACCTCAATTATTGGCAGGGGTACCAGGGGGTTTCTGTAATGTGTCACCGGGGCAGTTAACTGGCAAGTGGGGCAGGACCCACAGTATCTTTTTAACTCAGCCTTTACCCCTGGCCAGTAAAACCGGTCGGTTATCCTGGCTTCCGTTTTTTTCAGCCCCCAGGTATCCCCCCAGTGCATCGTTGTGGGCTAAATCAAGGAGCATCCGCCGATACGACTGGGGGACCAGCAACTGCTCTACAGTCTCCCCTCGGCTCTCAATTACTCTGTAAAGCAAGTCCCCGTTCAATGCGAAGTGCGGAAACCTTTGGTCCCCATCAGGTATCTGTGGGTCTCCATTAATAACTGACACCTGCTCTCGAGCATTGACCAAAGTGGGATCCTGCAACTGAGCGGTACCAAACACAACCCTGGACACCCCTAAGTCTGGGTGCACTAACCCAGAGGAGGTTTCCTCCTCATCCTCCTCACTCAGAGCCTGCAACGGAGAAGGTTCCTCTTCGTCCTCCCCCACCATGACCTGTACCGTAGGGATTTCCCCCCCCCTCAGAGGTCAACTTGGTCTTGGGACCTGAAAGAGTAGCATTGTCAATCACATTCCCATTTTCTGCAATGTCATTGTCCACGACAGGAATCTCAACTTTAGGGTTATGTGTCGTGGGTGGTTCTGGACCAGACCCCTCAAGGTTTGGCCCCAGAATGCTCTGTGTACCCAGTTCTCTTGGCTGTCCGGGGAGCCCCGTCTGTACCTGGTTCCATAGTTCAAAAAACAATGGACAGTCACGCCCGACTATGATGTCATGTACCAGACTTTTTACCACCCCAACTTCTTGTGTTACTGAGGTACAGCCATAGGAAACAGTCACAGGAACCAGGGGGTATTCTCTGGTGTCCCCATGGATACATACTACCCATAGAGTTTTACCTACCGGGCCGAGTTTCCCAATTACCCTGGTATGTACCAGTGTCACCGTGCTGCCGGAATCCAGCAGAGCATTGGCAGGAAGATGGTTCACCCACACTCAAACGGCCCTGCAGCCAGGTCAAGGTGGGCAGCACATGGTCTTTGGGCATAGGAAGAGCTTCTCCTGCCAGCTCCACACTCCATGAGTTCCTTCTGAAGTGGGCACTGCGCCCGGGTATGTCCCCAGGACCGGCATCGCCAACACTGTATGTCACCTCCTCTTGTGGGAGGGTCCGACCTCCGAGGGCTCGGCACAGTTGAGGTCCTGATGCGGGTTCCAGAGTCTGGCAGGGTTTCCCTCCTAGATGCTGAGACTGGCCTGGTCGCCCTTGGTGTAGGTTCCCGATGCTTGGCAGGCCCGAGCAGGTCCTCCACCACAGTGTATCTTTCGACCAACTCTACCAGCTTGTCCGCTGTTGCAGGGTCTCCATGGCTTACCCAGCACTGCAGGTCATTGGGCAGGGACCACAAGTACCAATCCATTACCACCCGTTCCACCATTTGTGGGCCCGTCAACTTTTCTGGTTGCAGCCATTTTTTGACCAGCTGGACTAGTTTGTGCATTTGGGACCGGGGTGGTTGATCAGGATTGTACCTCCAGCGGTGCACCCTCTGGGCCCAGACGGCTGTGGTTACTCCCAGGCGGGCTAGAATCTCTGCCTTCAGTCGCTCATAGTCACTGATGTTCTCGGCTGGTAGGTCAAAGTAAGCCTTTTGCGGGTCCCTGGTAAGAAAAGTGGAGATAATGCCAGCCCATTGGTCACTGGGCCACCCCTTTCTCTCTGCAACCCTCTCAAAGGTGGTGAGAAAGGCCTCCACATCATCACTGGGTGTCAGCTTTTGCAAAAAATGGCTGGCCCTCACTGATACTTGGTTGCCAGGGGCAATGGCTGCTTGTTCCCGCCCCTGAGTGAGATGTTGCACTGCTTCTTGCAAGGCAACCACTTGTGCCTGTGTGGCTTCCTGCTGGGCTGAGAACTGGGCAGCCAGCAAGCGGATATTTTCCTGCTGCGCCGCCACGGCCTGTGCCAGGGCCTGCTGCTTCCTCCTCATGGTGACGGTTTCCTCCATAGAGGCTTGCTGCTGGGTCAAGGCGGCTTGTGCAAGCGCCTTAATGACCTCCTCCATGTCTTTCCCTGCTGTTTGTAATGTCTGAGCTTATTTTACCCAAGACATGCCATACGCACACTGTCTCTTTAAATGTCAGTTTCTAGTTTTAAACGGCTTTTGCAGCTGCAAATGCACTCTGCCCACATCCTCTGCACCAGTTGTAAAGTTGGGGAGATGTAGCTTCACGGAATTGAGTGTACAAGCTGGTAAACTTAAACAGTCAGGGGCGTAAAGATAGGGGTTGCAGGGGTTGCAATTGCAACCGGGCCCCATGGTCCAGGGGGCCCATGTGCCTCCCTTGTACACCTGAATAGGAGGGGTGGTGGGGGTGGCATTTAGAGGACCCAATCTCCTCCATTTTCCTCTATCCAGTTTACTTGTCTTCTGCTGTTCCCAGGGCCCCTGTGTGCTTCCCTGGTCCCCCTGGGGCCTGCTGCAGAACTTGTGAAAGTGCCCCACTGCAGTACCGTAATAAAGGGACTCACGATGGGAGTAAAGGGTCACAGGATCAGTGGGAAGAGGGAAGGGCCCTGGCCAGGGGTCAGGGGGCCCTTCATAATTTCTTGCACCGGGGCCCTGAAGGTTCTAGTTACACCTCTAGTCAGGGTGTTTATTTCCCAATAAGCAAAACAAAATCAGGCTTTCAGCAGCATTTCAGAAAAACGGAAACATAACAACAGAAAGTCCGCTTGTCTTCAGCACAGAATAAAAGTAAAAGTAACATACAGTTCGTTGAAGGATCTTCAACCCAGGGCTTTGCACAATCCTTGTTAGGTGTTTTTGCAGCCTCCAGCAAACATGCAGCTCTCCTAACACATGCAGCTCTCCAAACACTGGTGTCTCCTCCCAGTTCTTCCTGACACACCAGCTAACACCACTTCCTCTTCTTAAGCATTGCTTCCTGGAGGCTATTAACCCCGTGTGTGCTGGCTTCCCTGTAGTCAGGGGTGGAGGCCCTATCCCACCCAAAGATCACTTCAGGGCCTCCGAAATTCCGGGTCCCTACTACCTCTCTATCAATGTAGAGAGGATTGCGAGTCAGTCCTCCCTGTTATCTTGCTATTCCCGGAACTTCTCGCCCCTCTCGGGTGACCCCCTGAGCACTACCCCCTTTCTTTAAAGAGGCCATAAACCAAATATTGGTGCTATATAGCACCCGTCCAGGACCCAACCTTGGCGTCCTGTACAATATATACAGTATATATATATATACAAGGCTGTATATATTTTTATACACCACGTCAAGTGGACTATATACCATATGTACAGTGTACACTGATATTTAGAACATTCTGTATATATATATATATATATATATATATATATATATATATATACAGTATATATATATATATATATATATTTTTTTTTTTTTTTCCTACACTAACTGACAGATATATTTTAGATGTCTAACTAGCTATCTAGTTAACTATCTATTTTCTGTGATTTTTTTTTTATTTTTAACTGTTTTGTTTAAAGCTTGCTATCTAAACAGGAACCTACGCTATCTCTCTACAAGCAATGCCGATACACTATCATAAAGCCGCTGTACGAGCGGCTTTATATAGTGTGGGACGTGGATTGAGACTGATGTGCAGTGATTGGCTAAAGGCACCCTGCCTTTACGGGGCAGTACTAGTGCCACTCAACCTTCTGATGAACTGGCAAGCAACAGCGGCCTAGTACATCCTGGTTATAGACAAACCAGCACTGCTGTAACACTTGGTGACATGGTGAGTCCCATAAGTGCAGT
Organism: Glandirana rugosa; assembly: GCA_018402905.1. Lineage (NCBI taxonomy): Eukaryota > Metazoa > Chordata > Amphibia > Anura > Ranidae > Glandirana > Glandirana rugosa. The sequence goes on along the minus strand of BLSH010413349.1, from coordinate 1,603,826 downwards.
TCAAGCTGGTGCGGTGGCTAGCACAAGTAGTGTCCCGCAGCCACCAAGAATTCAAATATGGGCCCGAAGAGCCCATATTGCCCTTCCTGATGCACTTGCAAATCCTTATTGACAGCCCACCATTTCTGCAGTGCCCGTACTTCTCCCATTCACTGGTCAACCCGGAATTCAGGTGGAAACAGTGGATTTTACTTCCCTTGACTTTCATGAGCTGTTTTTCATGGAATATCTGTACAGATCTATTGTGGACCAAAGCAATTTATACGCTGGTCAATTTATTGCTGCTAATCCAAATTTGACCCTTGCCTATAACGGTTCCCGAATTTAAGACCTTCCTGGTCCTATCCCTCCTCATGAGCAATACAAAAAGAGTGAGTTATGGTCATATTGATCCACTGACCCAGTTCACCATATGCCCGTGTTCTCTGCTGCCATGGCCAGGAGTAGATACAAGCAAATGTTGCGGTTCATGCACTTCAATGACAATGAACTCTGTCATCCTGAATATGATCGGCTCCACAAAAAATCTGACCCCCTTGTAAACCACTTCAACCAATAATTTGCAGCCTTGTTTATCCAAGATCAAGATGTCTGCATTGACGAGTCCCTGATTACATTTTCTGGCTGCCTTGTTTTCAAACAGTTTTTCCCCAGCAAGCATGCCAGATGTGGGGTCAAGATGTATAAGCTCTGTGACAGGGCAACAAGCTATACATATATTTTCCTGGTTTATGAGGGAAAAGATAGCAGTGTGGAGCCCCATGACTGTCCAGACTACATAGGGAGCAGCGGCAAGATAGTTTGGGACTTGGTGTCATCCTTATTCCAAAAGGGGTACCATTTACACATGGACAATTTTTATCCAACCGTGCCACTTTTTACACACCTCTTTCAATTAGGAATTGTGCATGTGGCACCATGCAATCTAATCGCCGGGGCTTCCCCCAACGGCTTGTAGATACCTGACTTAGACAGGGGGAGCCTGCTTGAGGACCAATGAATTGCTTGCAGTGAGGTTAAAGGACAAACGGAATGTTTTCATTCTGTCTTCCATTCACGCAGACACGGCAGACCAAATTACTACGGAGACTGGTGTTGTTGAGAAGCCCCCTGTGTCCACGAATACAACCTTAAAATGGGAGGGGTGGACTTCAATGACCAGATGAAGGGACCATACTAAATTGCCCATAGAGCCAAATGCTGGTACAAAAAAAGTGTCTGTAAACCTACTCCAATTGGCTCTGTTCTACCCTTATGTACTGCACAGAGCATCTGGAAGAAATGAATCCTTCCTAAAATTCCAGGAAGAGATCATCACAGCCCTTCTGTATCCAGGAGGTGCTGTGGCCCAATTTCCTAATAAAAATGCAGTGAGCCATGCAGGAGAGAAATTTTCTGGATGTCCTTCCTGGTACCCCTACCCAAAGACCACCCCATAGAAGATGTTGTGTCTCTGGAAAATGTAGAAATAGTCATGACACAAGCTATTATTGTCCCTCCTGTCCTGGCCAACCTGGTCTCTGCATCAGGGAATGTTTTTATTGCTACCACATACTGGTGGAGTATTAGTATACTATATATATTTCACACTGGGTCTCAAAAGATGAAATGGCCATCTCATTTTGAGAGACCCTAACCTGGAACTTTACAGTTATAATAAAATTGTAAAAAAAAAAACATACATTATTAAAAAAATAAATAAATAAAATAATAAAGCCAAAACTATTCGTAGTTTTATTGTTCTTAGTTCTTTACTGTATTTTATTCTACAGGGTGGGCCATTTATATGGATACACCTTATTAAAATGGGAATGGTTGGTGATATTAACTTCCTGTTTGTGGCACATTAGTATATGTGAGGGGGGAAACTTTTCAAGATGGGTGGTGACCATGGTGGCCATTTTGAAGTTGGCCATTTTGAATCCAACTTTTGTTTTTTCAATAGGAAGAGGGTCATGTGACACATCAAACTTATTGGGAATTTCACAAGAAAAACAATGGTGTGCTTGGTTTTAACGTAACTTTATTCTTTCATGAGTTATTTACAAGTTTTTTGACCACTTATAAAATGTGTTCAATGTGCTGCCCATTGTGTTGGATTGTCAATGCAACCCTCTTCTCCCACTCTTCACACACTGATCGCAACACCGCAGGAGAAATGCTAGCATAGGCTTCCAGTATCCATAGTTTCAGGTGCTGCACATCTCGTATCTTCACTCAGGGTTCACTCAGAACAGAGACCAGTCGCTAGTG
>BLSH010413349.1:1590898-1601267 GCA_018402905.1 Glandirana rugosa | reverse complement strand
AGCACTACAGAAGAAAAAGATTTGGGGGTGCTTATTTCAGATGATTGCAAAATGAGCAAACAGTGTAACCAGGCAGTGGGAAAAGCAAATAGAATTCTGGGATGTATCAGTAGAGGGATCACCAGCAGGAGGAAGGAGGTTCTGATTCCTCTATATAGATCTTTAGTGAGACCTCACTTAGAATACTGTGTCCAGTTCTGGAGGCCTCACTTACAAAAAGATATTGATAAGATAGAAAGAGTTCAGAGACGGGTAACAAAAATGGTGAAAGGTCTGGGGGATAAAACATATCAAGAGCGACTTCAGGAACTTAATATGTACAGTCTGGAGGAAAGAAGGGAGAGGGGAGACATGATTGAAACCTTTAAATACATTAAGGGGGTGAATAAGGTTCAGGAGGGCAGTCTTTTCAATATGAAACCAAAATCAAGAACACGGGGACATGACCTCAAACTGACTGGTGGGAAGTTCAAAACGAATCTTAGAAAGTATTATTTTACTGAAAGGGTGGTTGATGATTGAAATAAACTACCAACAGAGGTTGTGAGACAGTCAACAGTAAATGGCTTCAAACATGCTTAGGATAAACATAAATCTATAGTCAGACAACAAGGTTAATGTAAAAAAAAATATAAAAAAATAAATAAATAAATAAAAAGGGGCAGACTCGATGCACTACTCAGTCTTTTTCTGCCGTCACTTTTCTATGTTTCTATGTTTCACAGCATAGACAATTGCCTTCAGATGACCCCAAAGATAAAAGTCTAAGGGGGGTCAGATTGGGAGACCTTGGGGGCCATTTAACTGGATATGTGAAATTGCTACATGATGATGTGTTTCCCTCTTTATGCACTGAAGCTGGCACGTTCCTTGTGTTTTTCCAGCAAGATGGTGCACCACCACATTATGGGTGTCAGGTCCGAGCATTCCTAGATGAACAGTTTCCTGGAAAGTGGATTGGTCGTCGTGGGCCAGTTGAATGGCCCCCAAGGTCTCCCGATCTGCCCCCCTTAGACTTTTATCTTTGGGGTCATCTGAAGGCAAATGTCTATGCTGTGAAGATACGAGATGTGCAGCACCTGAAACTACGGGTACTGGAAGCCTGTGCTAGCATTTCTCCTGCGGTGTTGCGATCAGTGTGTGAAGAGTGGGAGAAGAGGGTTCCATTGACAATCCAACACAATGGGCAGCACATTGAACACATTTTATAAGTAGTCAGAAACTTGTAAATAATTCATGAAAGAATAATGTTACGTTAAAACCAAGCACACCATTGTTTTTCTTGTGCGACATTGTACCCAAACAAAGTTTGTGTCCTTTTTTCCCCACAAATAGAGCTTTCTTTTGGTGGTATTTGATCCCCTCTGCGTCATTTCTGATCGCCACTATAAATAAAAAAAGAGTGACAATTTTGCAAAAGAAAATCTATATTTCTTACTTTTTGTTAAAATACAAATCCAAAAAAAATATAAAAAAACATTTTTTTCATCGGTATTGGCCGATTTATTTTCTTCTTCATATTTTTGGTTAAAAAAATTGCAATCGGCATCTATTGATTGATTTGTGCAAAAGTTGCCGCATTTAAGGATGATGAGAATTAATTTCTGGGGTTTTTATTTTTTTTATTTTTTATAAGTAATGGCAGCGATCTGCGATTTTTAGCGGTACTGTGATATTGCGGCGGACATGTTGGACCATTTTGACACTTTTTTGGGACCATTGGCATTTATACAGTGATCAGTGCTATAAAAATGCACTAATTACAGTGTAAATGCCATTGACAGTTTAGGGGACGCTCTAAGGGTTATCTGTATTCCCTAGGCGTGTTTTAAATGTATGTGAGCTGGGCTGGCAGGGGGAGGGGAGTGATCATGGCTTCCAAATACAGGAAGCCTGTTATCACAGCCCTTCCCCCTCTATGAGAACGGAGATCTGTGTTTACATACACGGAACTCTGTTCTCTCACTGCGGGGGGCCATCGCGGGTAGCCAGTGGCGATCAAGTGTGCCCTACCCACTCCCTGCCCCCCCCAGATACAGTCAGCATGCAAGCGCGCCTCCGGCGGCGAACGCACACTCACAATACTAGTTATTGTGGCCACCATCATATGACGGCGGTTTGCAATAACGAGCCACCTTGTCGCCGTCAGACTGCAGTCGGTGGTCGGCAAGTGGTTAAGCTGCAGCACTGATTTATTTATTTTGACAGCAACGGGGTTTTCTCCAGCGCTGTAGGAGGTGATTTCACCACCACTGTTAAAAAAAGAGCATGTATGCCGAAACATAGGGGCAGGGTTGGACATAAGGGTGGATCGCCCCTATGCTTCAACATGTATTTTTATTCACTTTTCTTGGCAGAGATTTATTTTTCCACATTGATCGAGGTGAATGGAGGAAACTGTTAGGATCTTTTTTTTCACTTAGCCCATGGGCTGAATAAAAAATAGGACAGTGCATGTATGGATGGATGCAGGGCGGTATTCTAATGGTGGGCATATCACCGATTGATCAATGTGAATGGAGAAATCTGTTAGGTTATCTTTTTTCATGCAGCCCACAGGTTACATGAAAAAAAAGAACATTACAATATATGCCCAACAAGGACCAGCAACATACTGGTATGATGCTGGACTTTGAACAGTTATACCGGAATGAGGCCTGGAGGTTTAGGCATCAACTTTGTATAATTTTTTTGCAGCCACCAATCAGATTTCCTGTAAAAGCAATCCTAGTGGCTAATTAGCCGCTAGACTGCTTTTACAAGCAGTTAGAGGGGTTGTCCCCCCTCCTGTCGCCTTCCATGGTTTTCTCGGGATCTCCTGTTCCACCAGGGAACCCGAGAACGCCGCCGGTGGTTCTGCCAGCTGACCATAGTGCTGAGTGGAGACCAGAATGTCTCCAATAATCATCTCTATGGCCTAAGAAAGCGGAAGCTGCCAGCATTTCATGACTTTGGTTTTGCCGGATATAAACAGCGCCATTGAAAAATGTATTTTGATCTTGGAGTGGTCAGATTCTTTAAGGGCATAGGAGAGATCTAGAGTCAATAGACCCCATTTTTTTCATAAAAAAGAGTACTTGTCACTACCTATTGCTATCATAGGGGATATTTAAATTCCCTGTGATAACAATAAAAATGATGAAAAAAAATGAAAGGGGCAGTGTAAAAATAAAATAAAAAAGCACAATAAATAAGTAAATAAAAAATAAAGCACCCCTGTCCCCCCTGTGCTCACAAGCAAAGGAGAAGCCAAGAATCGGTGTCGTATTTAAACAGCAATTGCACCATGCATGTTAGGTATCACCACAAATGTCAGACTGAGGACAGTAATTCTAGCAGTAGTAAATCTAGTAAATCGAAAGTGGTAACCTGTAAAGGCTTTTAAAGGATTTTAAAAATGTATAAAGTTTGTTGCAGCTGCACGGGCGTTCGCAATTGTAAAGCAAGAAAGGCTTTCCTTTCTTACAACTCTAGCCAATGAGTTGTAAGAAAGGAAAGCCTGTGATTAATGGAAGTGAGAGACAAGGGCAGACTGGCTTCACAGGACAGATTTAAAATCCTCAAGACCAAATGTAATAGACACCAGCATCCCCTCATTCAGAGGATTCAGCAGTCATTTTGCATTTCTCTACTGAGTTCCTCTTATGGAGTTCATGACAAATTGAAGGCATTGCAGAAATTTAAAGATCAGGATTTCCTTTCCATCGCAGCACCAGCTGTCCCAGAGTGCAGGAGGATCCAGACACACACCACATCCACTGACAACAGGCGGTGATTGATTCCTCTGATGGGAATCCATTGTATCTGGTAAGTGGGATGTGTGACTAGGGTGCCTGGTGAAGGAATATACAAGGAGGCACAACTTCTGATACACAAGTTAAAGCATGCTGCACCATTCTGGTGTGTTGTAACCACACTTAGTGGGATTGTTTATCTTCGTTTGGACTATTTGGAAACTGATCCTTTTACACACTAGTGGAGGGACAGTGTGCATATTGGACATAAACTTTGCTCATCTCACATAGACTGGAAGTGTGCATGTTTTTACAAGTCTTCTTGCACAGTTTTTTGCACATGATTATTTTGCACATGTTCTTGCACTGTTTGCACTATATATTTTCGATCGTATTTTATTGATTTTATTTGCATTTTGCACAAATATGTACTTTATGGTATAGCTTATATATTTCTATACAGCACAATTAATTTCTTGTATGGGTTTACAGAATATGCACTTTATACTTACTGAGGGGCTCACTATGTTCCTATAGTATTTGTTCAAACACTAGGTAGAGCACGGTGATCCATTTATTTTATTTCACATAGGTTTACTATATTTACACACGCAGCTCCCGTTTTTCATTTATTTTTCACTCCATTCACTAGTGTACATTTATTTTCACTCACCAGTGAACACATTATTCAATTTCTGTTGCGCTGCTATCCCCCCTTTTTCTTTTATGATCTTTATATTGTTGCATTTGGTTATAGCCTGATGTATAGCTTGTTTATTCATAGATTGGTTATAACACTATTAGAAGGGCTGGAAGGGATGTATTTACAAGGGCATATGGAATAGGCTATTTTTTTTTTTTTAGGGAACCGCGGGAGGGGCCGACAAATCTTTTTTACAAACTGAACTTCCCCTCATTGGGTTAATAATTGGCACCTAGAGTTTTCATCTTTGCCGAATCACCTCCCACTGCTTCTACCAGTAGAGGCTCTTGGGCTAGCAAACCCAGGAGCACCTACACTTTTTTCTCAAAGGTACCACCTTGAGATGTTATTTTCACAACTTTCATACACAACATTCCTCAACAGATGTAGGGCATTGAACCCTCATCGGGGGATCTTCTCTTTTCTTTTATTTTTTTTCTTTCTTTATCTTTTTCCTTTATTTCTTCTTTTAACTACCTCTCTTTTCTTGTAGTTGAGGGAAGAGTCTCTACTGCGTCTCCTTTAATATCTTGAGCAGGGGACAGCAGGGACGTATCTCTATAACTTCCTATTCTAGAAAACATCACCATGGCGTATAGTACACTGAATAAACACCCTTTTCTGATAAGCCATAATGTGAGGGGTCTAAACGTACCTGAAAGAAGAGCTACGCTATTATGGGAATTACATAGAGTGAATCCAACGGTTGTGTTTCTTCAGGAAACACATTTTAAAACAGGGGCAATACAAAAAACTATCGATCTGAATTTTCCGCAGGTCTACCACTCCACTACCCTGGATTCTAAGTCAAAAGGAGTTTTGATATTGCTTCATAAAAATGCAGGTATCAATATCACCCAACAATATGCTGATCCCCACAGAAGATTTTTGTTCCTTAAGAGATCGTGGGTGGGACTTCTAATTAAGCTTCTAATTAAGCTAGCAAATGTTTATTTCCCGAACAAAGATCAGGTCACTTTTTGTGAAACTATGATAAGCGAATTAAAAAGCTTTGCTCGTGGGTGTATTGTCCCACTGAACCCCTTACAGGACACATCAGATGGTGTGTCGTGTATGTCGTACAGAAAGCTACGTAAAATTAAAACTTTACTGATATCTCTTACATTGGTTGACTCTTGGAGGACGGCGAACCCCACAGACGGGGATTTTACATTCTTTTCTGCGCTGAGGAATAAATATAAGAGGCTAAATTACATTTTTGTATCTCAGAGAGACTTACCACTCTTAAAACAGGCTGTTATAGGCATTAGGTCCTTTTCTGACCATGCACCGGTGTCAATTACACTCAAAATGGAGTGGCAAGACATCTTCGTGGAGATTAAATCCCTCTTTGCTAACAGATGTAGAAAGTCAAAAAAACATTTCAGAAACACTTCAGAATTACTTTAGGGAAAATTCTTCAGAGGAAATTTCCCCACTGACAGTGTGGATGGCACACAAGTGCGTGGTCAGAAGAGAATTAATGAGACTCGGCGCAGAGAGGAAAAGAAAGTCTATGCAGGAGATCTCATAATTGATCTACAAGATCTATAACCTAGAGTCCAAACACAAACAAACGCTGGCGGTAGAAACGGGGGCAGAATTATTGCAGGCGAGAAACAACTACAATCTTTACTGGACTTAAAAGCACAAAGAATACTTTTCCTAAAAAAGGTTTTTTTCTATGAGCATGGGAATAGGGCAGGGAAGTTCTTAGCTAAAGCCCTTAAAGAAGTATAGGTTTCAACTAATATCCCAGCCATTAAGAATAAATCTGGCCACGTATTTCATGAAACAGGAAAAATCGCTCAAGTATTCCACAAGTTCTATACTGACCTATACAACTTACCTCCACACCACAGGTCCACAGATATGTCAGGAGCACGCTTCTCCCTTATTAAGCAGTACCTACAAGATAGTGGCCTACCGGAATTGGAAGAAAATGATGCACTACAATTAGAAGCCCCAATTACAGAAGAGGAATTGATGCAGGTATTTAAAGCACTCAAGCCAGGGAAAAGCCCAGGTCCAGATGGATTTACGGCACATTGTTATAAAATTTTCCCCAATCTCCTGTCCCCACACCTCATAAAAGTGTTGAACGCTCTTAAAAACAAAATGGGGACCCCCACAGATTTCTTACGGGCTCACATAACAGTGTTTTCCAAACCCAACAAAGATACTTTGGACTGTTCGAATTACAGACCTATCTCATTACTCAATTTGGATTTGAAGCTGTTTACAAAAATATAGCGAACCCGCTGCGACCACTACTGACCCAACTGATAGGTCCAGAACAGGTGGGTTTCATGCCAGGTAGAGAGGCCAGAGATGATGTAATCAAGGCACTGAATCTCATACATGGGGCGCGGTCGGAGGGCTTTGAGGGCATGGTCCTTTCGACTCATGCGGAGAAGGCCTTCGACCGCATCATTATTGGCGATGGACTGCTTTAAGAGGGGCAAACTGAAAACACTTATAGAACTTAAAATAGATAGGGGAGAACATGCTTTTGCCAACTGGGACTACTGCCAAATGATTAGCTTTGTAACCACTTCTAAGAGGCGGACTGACTTTTCTAATCGAACAACCATGTTTTAGGAGCTTTGTGTTAAAGGTCAGAGAGTTCCGGGGGGCGTGGCTTGACGGCGCGCGAGTATGGACGCCTAACTGAATAGCTCCGTCTGTCAGGGGAAAGAAAAGCGACAGAAAGAACGGCTACAGCCATCCAGCACGGCCAAAAACAAAGGGGAGCACCTGCAAAGATGTCTGGCAAAAGAAAGGGAGTGGAGCGCCCGCAAAAACTAACAGAATTCTTCCTGAAGCCATCACCGCGGCTGAGGCCTACAAGCGAGGGAGAAGCAGCGGGACCCAGTAGCAGCAGCGCGGCCTACACTGACCTGCCGGATGAGGTAGGAACAACGCCAGGTAACTCTCCCCCACCAACCCCGATCAAACACCTCGTGGGCAACAATCCAGACAGTGGAAGCCCCGCTAAAGCGAGGATGAGACTTCACTCACCACCACCATCTCCTCACACTGAGGCGCCATTTAACCCCCTGCAGTCCAACCAAGCGCTCCATTCATCCATGGCGGCCTTCCCGACCACAGGGCAACCTGTAAGTGACACAACGTTAAAAGATATGTTACTATCCCTGCAGGCATCATTGCTAACCGACCTGTCCTCTATGATCTCCAAATTTAACGCTGACATTCACGGCTTAGACGAAAGAGTCACATACATAGAACACAAGATGGCGGATAGCACAGACACTATCAACGCGCTTGTAGATGCACATGACAACTTAATGGACGACAACCAGTGGATCAAAGCCAAGCTCTCTGACTTAGAGGACAGGTCCCGCAGAAATAACGTTAAATTAAGGGGGATCCCCGAGACAGTACCACCTACAACGTTACACCAATACGCTAAAGACTTAATGGCGGCCGTCATTCCGGATGCAAAGCCTGTGGAACTGTTGATAGACAGGATCCACCGAGTCGCTAAACCAGCTCACCTGGCACCATCGGTCCCTAGAGATGTAATCATGAGGGTGCACTTTTTCCACATAAAGGAAAAGTTGCTTCGGGAAATCAGGAACAACAAACACCCCCCAGCACCATTTGAGAATATCCAATTATACCCAGACCTGTCGAAATACACACTCCAGCTCCGCAGACAGCTAAGCCCAGTAACAAAGGCCATGAACAACCATAAAATTCCATACAAATGGAGATACCCAGCCACACTTATAATAACAAAAAACGGAACAAACCACACGATCTCATCGCTCCCCCAGGGTATGAAACTGCTGTTTCAATGGGGAATCATAATTGAACCCCCTCAGGATACCAATCTTGAAACTTGACCGTTCATGATATTCAATACAAGCACAACGGCTAATCCCCTGACAGGCTCTAGCGCCGTTGAAAGAAACTGTTTTCCCCCCATAGGAGGATAGTATTTGTTGTTGATCCTCCAGTTATACCGTTTTGCACAGTTGTGTTAACCTCCTGAATAACATTCTGATTGTTTTTTTCTTAATATCATCTTGTCGCAAGAACTATTGTCCATAGAGACCTACTACCCCAAGACCCTGCGAAACGCGAGAGACTCTGGAAGAACCCCACCGACACCATCAGCGCGCTCGACCAACCAGGTGCTCATCCTATCAAATCAAACCACCAACGAAAACTGTAAGTAAGCGATTTCTTCATATCTCCACCACAACAAGTACAAAATGCCCTTCAAAATTTTATCCATTAACGCTAATGGACTCAATCACCCAGTGAAAAGGCTCAGTTTATGGAACTCTGCCAAGCAAATGCAATGTGATATACTTTGTGTACAAGAAACACACTTTCAAAAAGACAAACAACCTAAATGCACCCACAGAGACTTCCCCCACATTTTTTTTGCATCTTCTTCAGTCAAGAAACGCGGAGTCATGGTAGCGATAAAAAACACAGTAAACTTTACGCTCCACAACTCTGTAGAAGATCCAAACGGCAGATTTCTGCTTCTCAACTGCTCAATAAATGGCTCACAATACACGTTGCTGTCCTTATACGCACCAAATAGGCATCAGATAAAATTTTTGAACAAAACCATGCGTATACTCAAAGAACACCAAAAGGGGCTAACCATCACCTGTGGAGACTTTAACCTGATTCCAGATGCCCAACTGGACTCATCATCCTCAGGGAAAAGAAGGGATTCTAACATGCAAAAGCTCATTAAGAATAACGAACTATTTGATGTTTGGAGATGTCAACACGACACAGAAAGGAACTACACTTACCTGTCTCCTGTCCACAAATCATTTTCACGTATTGATCTGTTTTTAGTAGATAGATGTTTACTACAGAGGATTAACGCCTCTGAGATTCACACCACATCATGGTCAGACCATGCCCCAATTAGCATCACGATTAACGACTCCATTTTAAACACTCCAATATCACTATGGAAAGTTAACAATTCCATTCTCCAAAGCGAGTACCACACAAATAATCTCTCAAAACAACTAACAGAATATTTTCATTTCAACGAAGGGACGGTTAAAGACCATGCTGTGGTGTGGAATGCACATAAACCGTTTATTAGAGGTAACCTGATACAAATTGGTGCGAGGATCAAAAGGGAGAGAGCGCGGCAGGTAGACTCCTTACTGGCAAAAATCGCAGAACTAGAAGACCAAACCAAAAAAGCCCCCAACCCGACCCAAACAAATGAAATCCTCATCCTTAGATCAGAGCTACGATCTATCCTCTTAGACAAATACTGCCAAATGCAAAGCAGATTTAAAACCTTCTTATACTCGACATCAAATAAAGTGGGGAAAGCCCTAGCACGCCGCATAAAAGGTTGCCGCATCAAATCCAGAATTGACACCATGATTCACCCCCACTCCAAACAAAAAACGTCCGACCCACAAAAAATTTCTGAAGCATTTAGCACTTACTACAAAGATTTGTATAACCTGAACAAATCTCCAGAATTATACCAACCAACGACCGAAGATATTGACCAGTTTCTTAAACGCATCAAACTGCCAACCCTAACTAGTCAACAATTAGATATGTTGAATGCCCCTTTTACCGAACAAGAACTGCTCAACACTATTAAAGACTTACCACCCAACAAAGTCCAATATGTTTAGAAACATCATTCACGATTTACGAAGTCTTTAAAAAACACCCAGCCTGCAAAAAACAAACCTCACCCCCACTTAGTACCACAGTTAAGACCTAAACTACGCCGTTGGAAAATACGCCGCACGATCCCGAAAGGGGTGAAATAAACTACAGCTCATATTCTTCCAAAATTTAGACGAAACGTAAACCGTCATAAACAGATTCTCCTATCTAGCATCGAGACTAGATTCCTACTCCTAAAGTAAACAAACCCAGCCCAACCCCCGAAAAAACC
>BLSH010413349.1:1506904-1520197 GCA_018402905.1 Glandirana rugosa | reverse complement strand
CCTCTTTTCCTAAAATGCCATTCAATAAAGAGCTGCGTCTGTCAGTGAACGTAGGAGAAAAAGGGATTTTATTATAACTTACCGTAAAATCCTTTTCTCCGAGTTCACTGACAGACGCAGCACCCACCCCTCTGGGCTCTGTTTTGGTACGGCTTGTGTACAAACTGGAGAGCTCCTCTGTGAGGGGGGGTTTTAATGTAGGAAAAGAGGACGCCCCCCAGGGGAGGGGCCAGCTGAATTCTTTTCCCTGCCTAGTTAACTCCTGGTAGGACGAACATAAAACCCCACAAAGTCATGAAGAGCTGCGTCTGTCAGTGAACTCGGAGAAAAGGATTTTACGGTAAGTTATAATAAAATCCCTTTTTACTTTGCCTAATACAAGATCTATTCATATGTTTTGCACTTGACGCTTACCGAACTACATTCAAAAGGTCTGGTTCTAACAAGTGGTCTACATCTAGTCCCTTTGATTTAACATTTATTGTTATTGGGATTATTTTGAATAGTCTTCTAAGCTGTGTCTTTACAAATATTAAAAAGGGATTCGCTCATAGGCACATGACCCCCTTAGGACAACTCTAATGGGACGGGTCTAGCCTGGGAGTAGACTCTTCACAACCAGTTGTCATGTCTAAAAAATGGACGTATCATTTTGGTTAAAGATGCTGTTCAGTTATAAGCCTACATTTTACTTGTGGTGGAGAGTGGTTATTCGTTTAGTTATGCTTTTTCATGTTTTTTCTTGTTTTTAAAAATAACAGTTATGCACCAGGAAGGAGCCTCACTCTGAATAGACTGTGGTTCCACTTAGGCGATCATTATGACATAATTATCCCAACATAATCTATCAACCTAAAACGCGAATTGTCCATAGCCTATTTTTAAATAGGATCAGTTGATCAGGCATTATTACACTCAATCTATTAAGGCCAGAATCCTCCGGCCTGCAAACCTTTACACACTATAACAGCCAATTTTACATTAAATACAATTTTCCATTCTAACCGCTGTACCCCCGCCACCCACTACCTCCACAAAAAAAACAATTAAAGGTACTCACAATACAAGGAATAAACAAACTTAATTAACCAGATTTATGATTGAATTGTTTAGAACTGCTACCTTTGGAGTAGTTCAAACTCCGAGATTTTGAGAAGCCTAATCTTCTCCTCTCTCTCTCTTACTTTCCCTCCTTTCCATTCCTATTTCTACATTCCATCCTTAATAGGAGAAGCGACGAACATGACCTATTCATCATTAAGTAGATCTCCAGACATAATTTCACACAATCTGAATGGCCTAAATATACCAGAAAAAAGATCCAAACTGCTTAGGGAATTAAAAAAAAAACACTCCAAATATCGTATACCTCCAGGAAACACACTTTAAAGGAACAAACATCCCCAAAATAACAAACAACATCTTAACTAAAGCATACCATGCCACGAATCCCCACGCAAAAACAAAAGGGGTTTCCATTCTATTAAATAAAAATTCCCCATTTACACCAACACAACAGCTAATAGACCCAGAAGGACGTTACTTGTTTCTTAAGGGCACATGGGCAGGTGATCCAGTTACTCTGGCCAATGTTTATCTCCCGAATAAATCACATATTAACTTCTGAAATAAAATTGTAAACAAACTGAAATGGTTCACGAAAGGCTGCATTATCCTGGGAGGGGATTTCAGCCTGCCCATGTATCCTAAACAGGATACGTCAAATGGCCACACACTTGTCTCATACAAGATTCTTAAAAGAATTAAAATTCTACTCCAATCTTTATCACTAATAGACACTTGGCAGTTAACCCACCCCACAGAGAAAGATTTTACATTTTACTCTAAGCCGCATAAACGTTATTCCAGAATTGACATGATCTTCATCGCCCAAAAAGACTTAAAATTTATCTCAAAAGCACAGATAGGAATAATCTCCCTTTCCGACCATGCCCCCACCTCATTGTCACTTGAAAAAAGGACTAGACATAAAACGCATTTCGACTGGAAGTTGAATGCGGCCTTACTAGCAGATATGGAGATCCAGGCAGATAGTCATAGTAAACTCTTAAATTATTTTGATCTAAACAAAAGTGTAGAGACTAACCCCTTAAACAACTGGGAGGCACACAAGTGCGTAATCAGGGGGGGTTAATGAAATGGGGCTCTAGAAAGAAAAAAGACAAAGAATGCGAAATTAACAATTTGATAAACAAAATATCCAAACTTGAAGCCCAACACAAACAATCCCTTTCTGCGATAGTAGAGACATACCTATTTACATGTAGAAAAGAACTACAATGGATACTAGATTTGAAAACTCAGAAAGCCCTTTTCTTTCGAAATCATATTTTTTATGGACAAGGAAACAAACCTTGTAAACTCCTGGCTAGGGCTCTTAAAGAGACAAACGCTAGCAGACATATACATACAATACATGACGCAGATGGTAAATTGATCCATGCACCAGAGAAGATCGCCAAAATCTTCCATAACTGCTACTCTAAACTCTATAATCTCCAAGTCCATTGAAAACCCTCACACTTAACCTCCAATAGAGAAGAAACAACATTGGATTTTTTTAAAAAATAGTAAAATCCTCTCCCTGTCCAAAGAAGATTCAGAAACCTTAGAAAAAGCGATCACCCCCGAAGATCTGCAGATAGCCATTAAGGAATTAAAACCAGGGAAAAGTCCCGGTCCTGATGGATTCACATCGCAATATTATAAAATATACACCCAAATTCTTGCTACACACCTTGCTACAGCCTTCAATTCCTTAACTTCAGCGAAATTTGACTCTAGATCATTTCCAATGGCCCACATCTCCATTATTCCCAAGCCCGGTAAAGACCAACAAGATTGCTCAAACTACAGGCCGATTTCTCTACTGAATATTGACTTAAAACTCTTAATGAAAATACTGACCAATAGACTAAAACCCCTACTCAGCTCAATAATCGGTCCGGACCAGGTGGGATTTATGTCAGGAAGAGAGGCCAGAGACAATATAATTAAAGCACTTAATTTGATCCATTTCGCACAACACTCAAACACAGAAGGCCTTCTCTTGTCTACAGACGCAGAGAAGGCCTTTGACCGTGTATCTTGGCCCTATATGTTCTCCACTTGCTGCTATATAGGTTTGGGTGAAAATATGTTAAAATGGATAAAAGCACTGTATGTAAACCCTCAAGCCAAAATTAAAATGAATAATATATACTTAAACACTCTTAACATAAGTAACGGAAAAAGACAAGGTTGCCCGTTATCACCGATACTGTTTATTCTTTCATTAGAATCCCTAATTAGATCAATAAAATTGGATAAAACAATTCAGGGCTTCCAAATCAAAAAGAAAGAATACAAAATAGCTGCATAGGCAAATGACCTCCTTTTATTCCTATCACAGCCCCATATATCCATTCCAAATTTAAACAAGATAAATAAACACAATAGACAAAAAGACAATAAATCAGAGGCCCTTAACATCTCACTGAAACCAAAACAACTACAGCTCGCGCAAGACAACTGTCCATACAAATGGGACGCAAAATCTCTCCAATACTTGGGAGTCAAATTGACACCTAACTTAAATTCCATCTTTGAAACAAACCTCCTCCCCCTACTAAGAAACATAAAATCAGACCTAAAAAATGGTCTAATAAACATTTTTCTTGGTTCGGCAGAGCCTCAATTCTGAAAATTACCATCTTACCCAGACTTCTATACTATTTTAGTGCTCTCCCAATCAAAATACCCAACTAATTTTTCAAAACACTTAATGGTCTCCAAAGGAAATTTATCTGGGCACAACGAAAACCTAGACTTAATCTAAAATTGTTAACACTTCCCAAAGATAAAGGAGGACTGGGCCTACCTGACTATCAGAAATACTACCAAGCCACCCACATTACAAGAATCATTGATTACCATTGCCATACAAAGGAGAAGGAATGGATCGAAATAGAATCCGTATGCAGCAATATGAATCTGCAATTCCTTCCTTGGACATTTATACCCTTCCACAACACATATAAAAGTTCCCATCCATTGATTAACACTACACTAGACATAATTCACGACCTAGCTAAAAAACAGATCCTGACCTCCTGCCCAGGTCCCCTCACCCCAATGTCTTCTCAGTCCTCTTCACCTTGGTTACCCCAAACTCAGGAACAAGAAAGGCTTTTAGCCTACCACTGCCTTTCGGGTAAAAAAGTAAAACCTTTTCTGGGAACTCAAAGAGAAACTAAGGGGACCACTTTCTGGCTACTGGGAGTACATACAATTGCATGATCTCCTACAGAACAGTAAAACCAAAAAACACTTTATTAGACCTCTAACTCCCCTGGACGATATTTGCTTGCAAAAGAACCAGACGAATAGTTCAATCTCAATAACCTATGCCTGGCTAGTGCGAGCAGATTGCAAGCGAGACAATCAGAAAAAAATGGGGAAAAGAATTTGAATATCCCATATCAGAAGCAAAATGGGAAAGAGCCTGTATCTTTGCCCACAAATGCTCTCTAAGCACAAAAACTCAAGAAATTTCATACAAACTAATTTCTCATTGGTATATCACGCCTCAGGAGGCCAGAAGGAGGTCCCCTTTGAACTCAGATGTTTGTTGGAGATGTGGTACTGAAGTAGGCTCTTTCTTGCATATTTGGTGGTCATGCTCACTGACCCAGAAATATTGGCAACCCATTATCCATTGGATAAAACATATCATTGATACTACGATTACTTTAGATGCTTAAGCTTGCCTACTCCATATAAATCATTTTTCCATTCATAGATACAAAAATTATCTTACAGGACACCTGCTGAAGGCAGCAAAAATCCTTTTCCCCCTCTATTGGAAATCGACAAAACTGCCAACAATTGGTGATTGGATTGATAAAGTAAACATGGCCTAAAGGATGAAAGAGATTAGCGCAATGAAAAAAGAAAATACAATTACATTTCATAATACGTGGAGAAACTGGTACCTGTTCATTAACTCTGACTCATTCTCAGAATTAACTGAACAACCAAACTATAGATAAATACAGAAACTGCAGTTAAAATATGATTTGTGGTAATGCAGATTTTATTGGGTAACACACATGTATTTTCCCCACACTTTGACTCAACCGCTCAGTCTCTTTCCTACTTCTCTTCCCTCCCATTCTCCCACTCCCCTCTTCTCCCCCCCTCCTTTTTTTTTCTCCCCTCTATCTCTAAAGGCCCGCCTCTGCCTTTATCTTCCTCTAACATTCTATTACCCCATTTTATAAATATTAAAATCTTATATCTTCGCTTCAAAATGATAAGGCCATGGTTACTAGTACAGAAGAAACTCTTTTTGGGAAACAACTAAATTTATTGCTTGCCACATAAATTTGAATAATATTGGTGTTTCCAATCCTTAATTTCCAAAAAACTGTATTATTTTGACTTTGATAATGTTTAACAACATGTTGTAAAAGATATGATTGTGATACGGTAACATGAAACTATCATACTTGTTCTCTTTATTTGTCTTTAATAAAAGCTGATTGAGAAAAAAAAAAGAAGCAGATCATCTGCGAATAAAGTGCGCTTATGTTCTTGCGATCCTCATGACACCCCTTTGATGTCAGGGTGAGTTCTAATGGTGATTGCCAAGGTTTCTATGATGATCGTGAAGATCAAGGGGGATAGGGGACATCCTTGTGTAGTCCCTCTCTTGATTTTGAAACTGTTGGAGCATTGCCCCAAAAGAGGGATTTGTGCAGACGGGTTTGAGTATAGTGCTGGCATAGAGCTTAAGAATTTTCGGGCCAAAATCCCATCTCGTCGGGATCTCAAACATGCAATTCCACAAGACCAAGTAAATCTATGGAAATCAGAAGTCCCTCCTGAGGAGCCCCTTCATCCCAGTGAGATTGTAATAAGGAGATAACGTCTACTGCTCTTCTAATTTGGACAGATCCTTGTCTCCCCGGGATGAAGCCCGCCTGATCCTTATTAATGTAGTGAGATATGGATCCAGAAAAGGGGATTTGCATAAAATTTGGTTAAGATTTTTAAATCATTATTTATAAGAGAAATCGGTCGATGGTTGCTAACATCACTTGCGTGTTTCCCTGGTTTTGGGATGACAGAAATAAAGGCTGAGTTCAGATCCTTATTAAGTGTTGCTCCATCCCAGAGAGAGTTGAAGAGATGAGACAAATAGGGTGCTAGAGTGGGTCCAAAATGTTTATAGTACATGACTGCAAATCCATCTGGGCCAGGGGAGGTATTTGTTTTGAACCCCTTGATGGTATCTAAGATTTCTTCCATTGTGGTCATTTTTTTTCAATTTTCCTATGTGGTCACGTGATAAATTGGGGAGAGGAATGTCCCGTAGGAAGGACTCTAGTTTATGTGGGGGAGCAGACTGGTCTTCTTTGTATAGTGAATTTTAGTGAGGTTCTGTTAGGAAAGGAACCTATGCATTAAAATGGACTTGTGCACTTATGCACACGCCTGTACATGCCCACTCCAGTGCGCGCGCACGCACTGGAAATGGCTCTATTTAAATTAACAACACCCAGCAGCCAGTGCTGTCCATTCTACAGTGTTAGTGTGGTGGTTAGTGGTTCTGAGTCAAGTCTCCTGTTTCTGTATTAATTTTGGAGTATTTCACTGTACGTGTTTTAGGGCTAAGTTTAACTGCTAGTTTGGAGCCAATTTTGTAGAATTTAGTAGAATCTTGCACCCGTCCATCTTATTTGTTTGTCTGTGACTGTGGTCAAATCTAGATTTAGTTTGGCTCGGGCTACTTCTAATTGGGCCAGAGTGTCTGGTTTTGGTTTGTGTTTTTGATCTTTACTTAGGGTGATACATTCTTTATTTTGTTTCTGTATTTCTATATTACGTTGGTGTTTCAACTGGGAGGAGAGCTGTATCAGCTTCCCTCTCAGTATGGTTTTGTGGGCTGCCCAAAGGGTGGTTGGGGATATAGATTTGTTATTATCAGAAATATAGCCCTTCAACTCTTTATCTATTGTTGAGCAATGGGCTGGATTTTATAGTATAGTTTCGTTAATGCACCATTTTCGAAGACCGTCTGGTCCACTAGGACAGTTCATTATGAGTGATACTACTGAATGTTTCAAAAGAGGGGTATCTCAAATTTTGGAGGAGGATGCTAAGGGTACAGCGGAGATGTGAAGGAAGATGTGGTCTATCCTTGTGTAAGTACAAGTAGTGTGTGAAGTCTTTAATATGGGGGTTCAGTTCCCTCCATATGTCTATTAGACCTAGGGTGTTTAACAGTTGAGCTATTTTTAGGCTCTGCCAGGGTGGTCATTTGGGTTTTGAACAATTCCATTTGGTTCTGTCTAGAGAGTGGTCAAGGGGGGTATTTTTGTTCCCCCCATGATCACCGTTCCTTTAAAATGTGGTTTCAAGATCTGTAGCAAGTTTCCCAGGAATTTTCTTTGGCCCTTATTTGGTGAGTAGTAGGATATAAAGGTAAATGATGTCCCCTCTATTGTGCCAGTAGAGAGCAAATAACGTCCCTCTGGATCTTTAATTAATTTGGTTTGTGAAAAGTTTAAATGTCTCGCCAATCAAATAGCGACCCCTTTTGTCTTGTTTTCTGCACTTGCCAGAAAGAACTGCGAATACTTTTTGTGAAGGAATGATGGGTTATAGGTTCTGGGGAAGTGAGTCACCTGTAATAGTAGCACATCTGCCTTTAAAGAGTGATAGTATTGAAATAACTTTCTACGTTTTGTTGGTGAGTTTAATCCTTGTACATTATGTGAAATAATCTGTAATTTAGGTGTGTTATGTATCGGTCTACTCATGAATCAGAGGGAGGAGAAGAGCCATTGGCAAATAAATCTTACCTGGTTACAAAGGAAAGATTGGGACCCTTGTGGTTCCATTAGGGTTCGATCTGGTCTCTTGATTGAGTGAACATGTGGGATCCGGAAGGTTATACCCTGAAAGTGAGTAGTAAGTGTCCAGAGAAGCAAGAAAGCAAAGGAGAGAAGTGAATGTAAAAGAGGAAGACTATTTAGTAATAAACCAACATTATCTTAAACAATACAAATGGACTGGGACAGGAAGAGACCTGCCAATTCCTATACCAGGTGTACACAAGGTTGATGTCTCCAAATTTGGGAAACATCTCTCTGGCTCCGGGAGATATCCAAGGTCCCTTCAGAGTCAGATGGATGTGTATTGTAGCCGCCCCGGCCCCCCCACCTTAAGCAAACTATATTAACTTAGCTAACTAATAAACCCTGGTCTTGGAAAAATCTTGGTTGCAAGAGGTCAATGAATGTGCCCCAAGAATCTCCTCGATAGCGATCTGGGGCCTCTTACTCGGAGGACAATTGGACAATATCCATAGATGTCATTAAGTCCCACCTATATAATTTCATTCTCGAAATCGAGCTATAGGAGGCTAATTTCCCGAGTAAGGGGGTTGATGGGTAGACAAAGTGGAGTATTGTAGAAGATCTTCTGAAGGCTTAGGTCTCAGTAAGTATTCTAACTGACATCTAAGGTTGGAGCCCACAGTGATCCCCTTTAAGATTGTGTAGGGGGTATCAAAGCAAAGTCAAAAAGAGATGACAACAGAAAGAGTATAAACCAGTTTTGCCTTTGCAAAAAAAAAGGGGGAAAAAAAACAATAACCGGGGGGGGGATTACAAATAAACTTAGCCAACTTGTGAAGTTAGGTCAACAAGGGGGAACATGGGTGGGTCAACTCCAAGAAAAGATAATCCGAACCTCTTGTCCAATTCTGTAGCATTCTTTCAGGGAGGATGAGAATCTTTGGATCTTTAAGGTTGGTGCTTTTTCCAGACTGGGGTCAAGAGGCTAGGAAGGAGGGGGTCTTTTCATCGAAGCTTGTTCTCTGTTGCTCGCTGGGAGTGATAATTCTTGTGAGATGAGCCCTAGTTGCAATAATAGCCGTTCACCATCTGGGAAGGAAGAGAATTCATGAGATGTATTCCTGTACGGAAAGTTCAGGTGAAATGGGAAAGACCAGCGATATGTGATTTCCCTCGGCGTCAGTACTTGCAGTAGAGGCTTTAAGGAACGCCTTTTCTGTACTGTAAACAGCGAGATGTCAGTGAATATTTGTATGCAGTGGCCCTGGATGGAAAGATTTTCTGCATTGCGTGACCCCTTCATCACTTCTTCCTTTACTGCATAGTAATGAGGTTTGATTATGATGTCACAAGATGCCCTGTGAGCTCTGTCTAGTTCCAGCTTGCGGTCTGGTATGTCTGGTATTAAGTCTTTAACCAGTTCAGATCTGCGCTATAGCCAAAAGACGGCTACAGCGCAGCTCTGAAATGCCCGGAGGACATCTATGGACGTCCTCCTTTGTGCACGCTCCCCGCGCGCACTCGCAGCCTTTGGCGGCACGCTCTCACGGATGCTGCATGGGTGTGCCCGCGGGTCGGCCGGACTAGATCTCCACCCGAGACCCGCCGATCACCATTGACAGCTGCAGAATGGGGAACCGCCAATGTAAACACGGCGGTTCTCCATTCTGTGAACGGGACATACCAGATCTACTGATCCCTGTCACTGGGATCAGTTAGATCTGTTATGTCCCGACCAGCCCCGCCCCCACACAGTTAGAACGCACCCAGGGAACACACTTAACCCTTTCACTGCCCCCTTCAGGTTAACCCCTTCACTCTCAATGACATTTATAAAGTAATCAGTGGACATTTAAATTTCTGATCGCTGTATAAATGTCATGGGTCACAAAAATATGTCAAAAATGTCCGACATGTCCGCTGCAATATCGCAGTCCTGATAAAAATCGCAGATCACCGCCATTACTAGTAAAAAAAAAATTGTAAAAACGCCATAAATCAATTCCCACAGTTTGTAGCCACGATTACTTTTGCGTAAACCAATCAAAATACGCCGATTGTGATTTTTTTTACCAAAAATATATAGAAGAATATATATCGGCCAAAGATGACGAATAATTTTTTTTTTATATTTTTTTTGGATATTTATTATAGCAAAAAAGTAAAAAATATTGTTCCTTTTTCTCAATCGTCGCTCTTTGTTTGTTTATAGCGCAAAAAATAAAAACCGCAGAGGTGATCAAATACCACCAAAAGAAATCTCTATTTGTGGTAAAAGAATTATAAAAATTTTGTTTGGGTACAAAGTCGCACGACCGCGCAATTGTCATTCAAAATGCGACAGCTCTGAAAGCCTAAAATTGGTCTGGGCAGGAGGGGGGTTTAAGTGCCCAGTAAGGAAGTGGTTAATAAAAGAGCGGATTATAGGGTGTATTTCCTTAATCGACTCTGGCAGGCCACAAAGCCTAAAATTGTAACATCTGTTCTTATTCTCCAGGTCATCGATTTTGGCTAGAGCGTTTTCCAAATTCTCCTGGAGCTCTTGGATTCTAGATGAGTTCTGATTAATCCTGACTATTGGTTTTCTTTTCAATCACTTCTATTCTCAGGCCTAGTTGCTGAAGATCTGCATGAATAGATGAAGTGATCTGTGCAGCCGTTTGGGACAGGCCTCTGGATAAAAGTTTTGAAAAGGCTTGCATCATTGAAGGAAAGTCATTGGGTGCTGTGGGATTGAAAAGATCTTCCATTCCCATTGTTTCTGGGCTGGGCAGTAAATCACCCATAGGTGAGGGAGTGATGGTGGTTAGTGACCTTCCTATTAGGGATGCTGTGTCCGCTGGTGATGGCATATACTGCAGTTGGGTATGCATTGTGTGTCCCCTGTAGCGGGGCAAGGTTGTTCTGCTGCCCCTAGTCTGCATCTGGTGTGCTATGGAGTCTCCCATGTTGTGTCGGAGCCTCGGGGGGCTGAGACCGCCATCTTGGCCCAGCCGGGCTGATGCAGCATGGCGTCTAGCTGATGAATGAGGTCCCTCTGGGAACCTGAAGTCATCTGGGGTTTCTGCTGCTGTTTCCCTATTGATTGGGGGTCTTTAGTGCTTGGGCCAAGGGCTCTGGCTGCTGCGGTGGGGGTCAGATGGCCGGGACAGTGCAGAGCTCCAAGTCTAAGTGGCCATCTTGGAAGACTGCACTCATGCGCCCTCTGCAATGATTTTTTCATCATCTCTGGCCTGTGTGTTAATAATTTTAAATGATGATGAATGTTACCCTCCTCTTGAACATGGTCAATCTGCTACAGATTGACTTCCCATGCCAATGAGCATCCCTGGATTACCTGGGTGCAAAACTCACACTCTTGTATTATTCACTTTACTCTTGTAAAGTGATTAATGCAAGTGCAGAAGCACTTGTACGTGTTATGCACACTACCAGTACCTACCCTGTCTTTTGCACAAAAAGGTATGCAAAACAGAATCATGTCCTATATCTGGGGCCATAAAAATTCTCACATACCCAGAAAAACAATGTTTACCCAAAAAAAGAGTTGGAGGACTTGGCATTTCTAACGTAAAGTGGTTGTCAACTCGTGACAACCACTTTAACCTACAGGTAAGCCTATGATAAGGCTTACCAGTAGGTGCCCTGCATATCTCCTAAATCTGTGCAGTTCAGGAGATATGTAGTGTATTTGCTGTGCCTCTGTGCCGTTCCTCCACTTCAATTATGCCGTGACTGGCGGCTCCCGCGCGCATGCGCGGGAGTGACATCACGTGACTCCGGCCAGTCACAGCGCCTGAGTCGCAGCCCTGGAAGGAAGAGGGACTGAAGATGGACGCTGCCAGCACAGGGGACATCGCTGGATGTCGCAGGCTTCATTTGCAGGTAAGTGGCACATAATGGGCTACTATGTGATGCATAGTAGCCCATTATGCTTCTACATTACAGGGGCATGTAGAGGAAGTAAACCCAATCTGGGTTTGCTTCCTCTTTAAATACTACCAAATTACCCAAATAGCCTTTAGTCAAAAAGACTAAAGCTTTTGTGTGGAAATCAAAATCTCTTCTATTCCCTGAAGTAAAAACTCACTTACATGGTTTAATGATCAACAAGAAACTATGTAGTGTTTTATCAGATACCCATAACAAGTTCCTTAAGATCTGGTTCCCTTGGGTTACATTATGAACTTACCTCCATGGACCAAGCTATAATTATGGAACTATAGCCACTCCTGGAGCCGCCTAGAGATTAGATTCATGACCTAGATCACTGCCCCCCTACCCCTGCACCCCTTTCTCTCTTCTGGTTTTATCCATCCACCACCTCCTTCTTCTTGTTGCTTTTCTCAACCATCTCTCTCAGACACTTCTTAGCCTCTTGATTTATGTTTTCCCCTGTAATCCTCAAGCATACTTACCTCACTATATTTTGGGAGATTGCTAGCTCTGTCATCATTTGATCAATGCAAGATTGATAGTTTGGCATGCAAAAGCCCCTCTGTCTTGGTATGTATCCTCTTTGGAACAATGGTTTTCTCCTTTTCTGTATGTTTTGTATTAAACCAATACAAAATTTTAAATAGAAAAAAAAAATTGTAATGAGTAATTGCACTTTAAACGCTTTTCTAAACAGGATACAAACAAGCCAACTTTTATTTAAAAAATGAAGCAATATAATGTTCTTTTATTTCACTGTAAACAGCATCTCAACATATTTTATCTAACTCCCCTTTTCTTAACCTAAATAAGAATAAATATGCAAATGTGAGATAAAAAAGCACCCACACAAATAATACAAGGCAATTACAGCAGCTAAACAAAAACCAAAGTTGTTGTTGTGATACACACAGAAACGTATTGTATATCTGTCTGCAATGATAGTATAGCATGTCTCTAAAATCTGCTATAGGAGTGTGCAAAATCTGGGATTGACTTACTAAAGGGAAATAGGCTGTTCGCTTTGCAAGGGAAGTTGCCCTTTGCTTGAGAATTTTTCTAGAGCTTAGTGAACGTGACAAAAATTCACTTTGCAAAGAATTTTTGTTTGGGCATGATTGGATGGTGGATGTCAGTGAAGGCACACCTTATTCACTAAGCTCTGTGGAGTGACTGTAGGTGGTAGGTTAGTACGGGTTTGTTTTTAAGAAACGTTTCACTTAAAAACAGTGCAAGTGATTCGAGATCTTTTTAAGAGTTCGTTTCCCGTTGAAGGGAACGTTTCGCTTGTCGGATAAAGGGAAATCATTCAGTTAGGGTCTAAAACGTGTGAGGATATCGTCTAAAATCTCTGTACGATATGATAGTAACGTCTGTCTATATGTTATGCAAAGACACACATAGTGTTGTTGTTGAAACCAAAAACAAATCGACGACATTAACGGAACATAATAAACACACCCACGAAAAAATAGAGTGTAAACGTATAAAT
>BLSH010413349.1:1485521-1501927 GCA_018402905.1 Glandirana rugosa | reverse complement strand
ATCGGCTCTCGAAAGCTCTGTACTAACGATCCGATTATAGTACGACCGCTTTGAAAGCGGTATTTTCCGTCCGATTTTCGGATAGTGTGTATGGGGCATTACACTTAATTGTGGCCACTCACATGTAATCACAGATGGTCTGCATCTAGGGCTAATAATTACAGGTAATCTCTCCATGATCAGCCTCGGACACAGGCAGCCAAGGCCAATCATTGCAGGTAATAGCTCCATGAATCTTTGCAAGTGGCTGCAATATGCTGCTGGAGCTGTCAGCCTCCCATTGCTATCTATGGGACTGATGCCCACAGATAATCACTGGGAATACCTGCTGGGTCTTGCACATATTATCCGTATGACCCCATTCTTAAGTGTGAATGGGACCTAAACATGGTGGTTTTCTGCACTGACCACCATCTGCTTCTAACTATCCCTGTTAAAACTTTCACATCTTTCCCTAATCTGCTAGACAACTGCACAATGCATAGCTTGTGTCTGTGACTGCATGTAAAAATAGGGAGACATTTATTCAACAATGAACATAAAGCACAAGCATGAACAGCTAGTTTTCCCTACCTGTGAACTTTCACTCTAACTACTCAATATCACTTCCAATATATATTAAACAAATGTTCTTGTGAACCTTATAGGGAAGGGGCTGGCACATTGAAAATCCCCCTTCCAAGTCACCTGACTGCAGTTCAGAGGGCAGAAAGTGCTTAAGATTCCATCGCACACATAGGCAATTTGAATTGCGTTCGGAATCGCTGCGATTCTGCCCGTGAATCCAGAATCACGGCAAAACGTGGGATGCATTTGAAATTACGTTATTTCTTAATGGCACCCCAAACGTGGTGCGATTTTACATGAGCTTTTTACGTGTAATTTCTAAAATTACACGTAAGGGCAAAATGACCTTGGAGGGCATTATGATTACATAGCAAATACACACTTTACCATTTATATAATGCAAATGGATAAATATATATTTCAAATGGTCTATCTCTGGCATTGTGAGTTAATTGTGTTTGTATACCACAAGCTTAAATGAGAAGTATTGGATAGGCTAAATTATTAACAAATATTGCCATAATTATAAATCAGCTGTTATTTGATTCTTCCCTCCTTTTGTTTTTCCAGCAGGGGCACTTCATCTCTCATGTAGGTCCCTGTAATGGTTCATTTTCTGCTTGAAAGATAAGAGGGCTCAGCTACAACTTCAGCAATCCACCCCCTCTTTCAGTCCCACCTCCACTGGGAGTTGTGGCCCTTGCCTACTGAACAGGCACACACCTGAACAGTAAAAAGTTCAGGCCCTGTGCTATTCCTGTGCATGGTGGAAAATACATATATATTAAAGACATGGCTTGATCTAGGGGGAGGTATTGGTGAGGGCAGCCCCCTCCCATATTTCAGTTGTGCTCCCCATCCTCCATAGAAGCTGTGCCCATTGGGCTCCTTTTCATACGCCCATACTGCAAACAATCTGAGCACAAGCAGCACTGCTCATTTTCCCCTTCCCTCTTCCTCTCACATAGATAGCGCACAGCTCAGATCCATTTTCTTACAGACAGCCACTATCTGCAAAGTGTAGCTGTGTTTATCTGGGAACTTCACAGGTCAGAACTACAGCATATCAGGCAGCTACATAGTGTGCAGATAGAGGCTGTCTGTAAGAGAAGCAATCTGAGCTGTGTGCGAGGAGGAGGAAGGGGTAGGAGAAGGGGAGCTGACAGCCCAGAGGCAACATCAATCAAACAGAGGAGAAGGTAAGGGGGTGGACTGTGACAAGATTGTTGGCATATAAATCCAGAAAATATTGTAGCCCCTCCCTCAGATATTTACCTTGATAATAGAAAGGGTGCACTTTTCTGAGGGAGTTTTTATGTATTAGCTGCTCACATCAAATAGGAGGAAGCTAAAAAAAAGGAAACACATACTTCTCTTTTAAATGTGTATATGAACCAATCTGTTTTTTAAAAAAATCTAAAACAAATAAGGAAGCATCTAATTTATTTTCTGCAATAAGTACAATATTTATTATTTATGAATGCCCTAATTGCATTGGAAATGAAAATCTGCATTTGTGTTCATTTGTAATGCTTTCATTCCGAGAAAATTGCTGATAGACTGACATCTTCATTACTGCACTCTTAGGTCTTTTGAAGTTGGATATGAGCAAACAGAAGCTTAAAATGTTGTGTTTCTCAGTTAAAGCACTGTGTAATTTCACCAAACCCCAGGATAGGAGATAAAGCACCATGACACACAAAGCGCTAACTGAAGCCTCTGCAGTAACAATGAAAAGGAGCAGGGCATGAAAGTATAATAAGTCGTGTTATCATGGGAGATATGTATTTTTTATGACAATAGAAAAGATTGCTGTGGTTTGTTTGGGGATAAGGAATAGAGTTTGCACTCATTTTAAACCACTTGAGTCTTCAGAGTTTATGTGTGTGCTTAAGTTCTCTAAGCACCACTTTATCTGCTCAAAAATATAGTTTGAGGAATCTTGCTGAAGGAAATTCAGTAAGTAATCAGAGTGTGTTTATTACTTGTTTTTCACGTCCAATTTATAAAGAGAAATTGTCAATTTCATGTAGAACTATAGATATGTTTCCTAAGTATTAAAAGCTGTTTTTATTTTACATACTGAAAATGGGGCATTTAGTAAATCAACCCCCACTGACCTAGATAGGTCATGCAGATCAGGATCAGAGTGGACATAGAAATCCTAAACCCTGTTTCAAATTAGTGACTTAAAAAACGACTAAAGTTATTGGATCTACATGACAGCCAGGGAACTATTAAACAGTGTGTGACATGTGCTGCTCCTACCCCAGTAATCGTTACTACCATAAATACCCATAAAGTGTGCATAAATACATACACATAAAATATAAAATAAAATCATAAATAAATGGAAGTGAATAATGCACAAATCATTAATAAATAATTGCGTGAATAACTCAAATCTCCATAATGAACTATTCTAATATAACATGCTCTCTTATATCCTCAAAAAGTCCACCTCTTGTGTCTTGATCAATGCTCTATTAAAGACATAATGTAATAACTCCCACCACCTTTTCACTTTGTGCTCACCTTCAAATGTAGATCTGCCAGAATTCAGGGGCGGGCTGGGCTGGGCTGGGGGGGGGGGCAGGGATGCAATTGCCCCCTGGGCTGCTCTGATGTGCTGTGCAAATTCTCCTGTGCACACAGGGGGATTAGTGACAGATGACAAATGTGTCTCTTTTCCTCCAGCAGATGAAATCTGCTCTCCTTTCCTCTCCCTGCTTTTATCAGCTAAGAAAGAGACAGTCGCCCCTCACTAATCCCCCTCCCTGTGTGGGCCCCCCTCCTCTCAGCACTGGAGTTTGTTATCTCTCTAACTTAGGCTCCATGCACACTGGCTTAAAAAAAGTTGCTTCTACAGGAGTTTAGTGTTTTGCCTGTAGAAGTAGCTCAATGTTATCCTATGTGTCCATACACATTGCGACGATTATAGCCATATTTTAAGCTCAATGTTTAAAGACAGAAAAAAATACCCTTCTGGTTTTCCTAAACTCGTC
The DNA here is from genome assembly GCA_018402905.1 of Glandirana rugosa. Lineage (NCBI taxonomy): Eukaryota > Metazoa > Chordata > Amphibia > Anura > Ranidae > Glandirana > Glandirana rugosa. Next base: position 1,498,355 of record BLSH010413349.1, on the reverse strand, counting down.
TAAACTTTGTACAAAAAATGTTCTATATGAGTGTTTTTTATGCCAATTGAACTGGAGTTTTTTTTAGCCCAGTGTGCATGGAGCTTAACTTTTTTTCTCTCCCTCTGTCCCTCTGATCCTGGAGCCTGTATATTTTTGCCATCTCATCTTAATTTTCATTTATTAACTCCGTTTTATCTTTTAGATTTAGCAGAGATTCTGTGAAGTATGTTGTATTTGTGTCTGCTAATAGTTTTATTGTATTTTTAGCGAAATATAGTATATATACTTTCTTGGGGTGGCCCTGTCAGATAGTCTGTACGGGGCCCCACAATTTCTATCAGTAGACCTGTGTGTTGCCAGTTTAGTGCTGTGCATGTGCAGTTCCTGAGTTGGCCGGAGCGGCAGCTCCATCCAATACTGTGCGCGATGTGTTCTGTCACAGACAGGGCTGACAGTCTGTGTTACAGAGCACAGCCCAGCCCCTCCCCCCTCCATAGGAATGGCTGGCAGAGGCTGGAGCTGCTCTGTTTCCCAGCCCACACTCCGGGCAGCCAGTACGCCATTTGTGAAGAGGATGTGTGGGCAGAAAAGTTAAAACTGAGCAGTCGGCTCAAATCCAGTGAGCCTCCTGGCTGGGACCATCCAATGTAAGGGAGCTTCTCCCTCCCCTCCTGCTCTCTCTCTCCCAAATCCCTCTCCCTCCCCTCTCTGCTGCTAAATAGTTCTATTTCTAGCAGCCTGTGACAGTACCTGACCCTATGTGCTAAGTAATGGGCTCACACTGGTGTGCTGTGCTTTGTCTGCAGTGCTGGTGTACTGGCAGTCTTCCTACATGGTGCCCCTAGCCCCATAGACCTCCATTAGGTTGGTCATTATCACTGCATGTTCTGAAAGTGCACAAAAAGTCCAGCATGCCAGTACACCGACACTGCAGCCAAACCGTAGCACACCAGTGTGAGCTTAAAGGTGTGTATTAACTTGCAGCAGGCACTGTCACTCTGCTGAAAAGTGATCCATATTCAGGCCACTTTTCAGAGATATTTGACAGGCAGTGAGGGGGTGATCTCACATTTCCTCCCTGCCTCTTTTAACCTCCTAAATGCCAGTCCCTCCAGGTAATGGCACAGTTCACTTTGAACGCCACCTTATTTCCATTACTCTATGTAGGTATTAGATGTGCTCTCAGCTTATTGTTTGCACATCTTATACCTGAAGAGAGTTATGGATATAAGTAGGCGTACAAAGTGAATTTCTACACCTAAGTGGAGCACCCCTTTCAGAAGAGGATATTATTAAACCCACAGACTGGTGGACTTAAGCCGCCATAGACAAACTGAAATTTCTGCTGAACTGACAGAATTTCAGTCTATGTGCAGACTGGTTGTACAGAATTCAATCTATTAATTGACTTCAGAACAACCAGCATGTCTTTTTTTTTTTTTCGATCACTGCTGGCTGCTATAGCTGTCGGCAGTGATCACTGTATTTTGTGGAAAACATTCACCTCAGAACACACACCAACTCACAGCTCTTGCGGAAGCTTGGTAAATCAAATTCCAGGCTTCCCTAGCATTACACCTGTGTAGCTGCGACCAAGTCTGGGCACAAGCCAGCACAGGCTCCTGGAAACACAGGAGGGTGGCCATTAAGAGGAGAGCTGGGATATGACGTTACCTCATATCCCTGCCACTCCTACACCTGCTCCACTGTAGCACCAGGCCCACCATGCCCTTAATATGGCCCTGGGGGCCGGTACACTGATATGTGCCTGCATGTGCATTTCTCACTACCCACAATTGACACAGGAGGAGCCTACAGCCTGGGGAATCTGGTGGTCAAGCACAGGGAGACAGCAGGACCTGCGTGTTTAGCCTGCTGCACTCACTGTGACTCTTGGCTACTCTGCTTGCTTAGCTTACCCAGTAGTGTGGTGCTCACTCACCAGAGAAGGTCCAGACTCCACAGGTAGGGCTTAGTGTGGCAGCAGTGTTTAGTCTTCATCTTTATGCAGTCTCTTTGGCCTGTGTACTGGGTGTGGGGAAGAGGCAGGCTCTCTGTCTCAGTGTCTCTGGGGGCAATCATGCAGAGCAGTCTCTGAGAGACTGCTCCTTACGATTGCCCAAACAGAGGCTGCACCACAATGATTGCCCCCGCTGAGAGAAGCCCACACAGACAGTGACCACTTCAATGTAGGCAATGTGAAGCGGTCTCTCTCTCTCTGCAGGCAATGTGAAGCGGTCTCTCTCTCTCTGCAGACAATGTGAAGCGGTCTCTCTTTTTCTCTCTCTGCAGGCAATGTGAAGCGGTCTCTCCCGCTCTCTGTGCAGTGTGGAGTGGCCTCTCTCTCTCTCTGGAGCAATGTGAAGCAGTCTCCCTCTTTCTCTCAGGTGCAGATGGATGGTGAGCTGATTTGATGGTTCAAAGGAACACATAACTGGACTTGCCCCCCAGGCCTAAGGCTGCCAGCCCTCCCCTGAATTCAGGTAGAAAACACTTCCCCCTCTTAGGGGCAACTCTCAAATATCACATGTAGTGCCTCTCAGTCTTCCTCTTCCTATTGTCACTTATGGTGATATATACATCATCCACTAATTCTAGGTGTGTGGCACTTTAAAAGATTGGGGTCCTCCTTGCAATCAAACTCATGAAACACAGGGGCACAGTGGTAGCTTCTATACTCCTTGCTACTTTTTTCAAGTTCTCTGACTGTCATGGTCTGGAGTGAGGCTTGGAGGCCAATAGCTATAGCAGTGGAGCAGCATCCAATGACAAACAGCACATGTATACACGCAGGTCACCCTGGTTGATGACACGGGTTCACCTGAGGTACGGGGTCTAAGTAGTAACCGGTATTCGCCAGAAGTCCTAATGGTGGAGATGGGTTTTGCTTCATGTTAGTACCCGGTCGCAGCCCTCAGGATTGCCCCACAAGGAGGTGAGCAAGTTGGGGTATATCAGTATATGGGTTGGGATCAAACAGTAGCATAGTCTGTAAACAAGCCAAAAGGTCAGTTACAGAATGGTAACAGTTTGGGATTAAACAGAAGCATAAGTGGAGTAGCAAGCCAAGGGTTGGTAATGAATGACAGCACAGATACGGACGGCAAAAGGAGAGACAAAAGTGAGATATTGGTTGGAGAGAGCACAATCTGGCAAACAGGAAGTGTAGAGACATGGCATAAATCAGGATGTTCATGGGAGGAGAAAAGAGTTCAAGGTTCAAGACAAGCATGGTCCAAGGCAGAATCATTCAAGGAGTTGTCCAGGAAACTGCCCAGCATTCCAGGTTACTCAGTAAGAAAGTACATTGCCTGACACAGCAGAGGTCCCAAGTTCAAGTCCATGCCCTGACACTGACATTTTTTATCTAAACTATAAATCTTTAAGCCCATCACCAGCTCCTGCCCATTCTCCAACTGGAGCACCCTGACCCCCCACCTCTTTAGTTAAAAAAAAACTGTATACATACCTTCTTTGTTGCATGACATCACAACTCCTCCCTCCCCCTCTTCCTTTGTATGGTGGTAAGATGTCCTTAATGCTGTGGACATGGCACTATTATCCACAGTAGTATTTTGTAAAGTGTAACCTTTACACCCTGGAATTACAGTAATTGGATGGATATTAAGTGGGTAATACTGGGTGAATATGCAGGGTAGACCACCAGAGAGGAGGTGAATACTGCAGCCAGAGCTGTGTTTTATTTTACCTTTTGTAAAACCATTTTTTAAATATTTTTACTAAAACATGGAGTTGGGCTTAGTAGAAATATAGGCAAATTATAAGTCTTCCTTAACACATATCCCCATGCTGCATACCATTTATAAAATATGAAATTGGCAACTTCTCACTAATAAAAAACAATCATGTTATGAATTCAGAAGTATCAAGCCAAATGCAAATTTCAGGCTGGGTTCACACCATTGCGAACTGGATGTGGGTTCCCCGCATCCAATTCGCAATAGCAGGAGATTTTGACCGGCTCTCTTTTGCAACAGAGAAACGGTGAACCAGGACGCACCGGGCCCCTGCTGTGAGCCACATGGGGCTCATATGTGAACCCAGCCAGCCTTAGTGTTCTTTTGGGCAGTTCCGATTCCCAAATGGCCTCTGAGAGAAAAGGACCTAAACCTGCTTTAAAGCCAAGACTGTTTATGCCATATACAGTATCTGCTGTTACTTGGACATCCTTGCCTTGTCGACTACCAATACCACTAGCTCCTACCTTTCTATATTCATATCTTTTGCAGGATTATTAAACACTTAGACTAGTTCTTGGTCCCATTATCATTAAGCAGGGTGAAAAAAGCTTTCCAAATCATTCTATACATGTTTGCACCATTTGCTGCTCTGTAATAATTCAAAGATTTGCAAATTCTTCAAAGGTTTGACCAAACCACAACTAATGAAACTTTTCAGAGGTTCACTCCTCTCTACTGGTAAATATCAACATTTTAAAGCACGCAGTTGTATGTAGTGTATGTTGAGTAATACAGCTAGATGCTTTTTTCAGTGTCTTTTGGCTGCCAAAAGATCAGATGACCTGTATTAAATTACTAGGCATTTATTAGGAATTGTAACTGAAAGCTTTTATTACTCCAGCTCTTTATATGGATAAAGTTCAAGGTTTAAAGTTCTGGATGTTGAATTCTGAACTGTGCAGCTATGAACTTTACATGAAGTTGCCTTCAATTAGTTAGAGAGGACACAATTAATGTCTTACAAGGATCACAACTTTACCTGTCACTTTTCCATGTTTGTCGCCTCTGCTGTTGCTGCTCTAAATTAAGCGCTTTGAAAGAAATTTTCATCAATCTAATTATTGATTTTAGCAAATTGTAACAAAGGCATACAGTACATCATACTTGTAATTGCAATAGCTTTGTGGTGGATAATGATGCACTATTTTACCTCTTTTTGTTGTGAATTTTTACATTAACAGTTTTACAGATCTAGTCTAACTACAGAGCTACTGATTAGGGATCGGCCGAACGGCCCCCTGTTCGATTCACACCAGAACTTTCAAACATCGCAAAAGTTCAGAACCGAATAACAAACTCCATTGGAGTCTATGGGACCCACACATGAAAAATCAAAAGTGCTCATTTTGAAGGCTTATATGCAAGTAATTGGGCTTACAATGGTTATGGGGGTCCGGGTACTGCCCTGGGGGACATGTATCAGTGAAAAAAAGTTTGTAAAAAAACATCATTTTTAAATGAGCAGCGATGTATTGATGATTAAAGTGAAAGCATAAAAATGAAAAAAATCCTTTCAATACAGTGCCTGGGGGTCCCCTTAGTCTACCTGTAAAGTGGCACATCTGTACATTGTATAGAAGCTGCTACAGCAATAATTGGATTTATAAAGCCAACAAAATTACATTTTCCCTGCAAACTTTCTTTTTTTTAAATCACAAAGGGATTTTATTTATTTTTCCAAAGTCACATTATCAGAGAATATATCTGCAAACAGATGTATACAGCACTGTATAAGGTACGTGCATTACAATAAATAACGCAGGTTCTTATGCTCTTATCTGAAATACAAATAGCATTACCCATATCAAAAGACTAGCAAATCCACTAAACAATATGTACCTGAACAGTGGTCAACATTATTAAGCTGTACCACCTCTCTGAAAAATGTGCATTTGTGTACACATGATTATATGGATTGTGAAAGATATGGTAACCAAAGAGAAAGAAGGAGAATAGCATAAGGAAAGGAGAAAAAGTTGTGGAAGATATAAAAAAGAAAGAGAAGAAGAAAAGTATTAGCATACATCGCTTTGTCTGTGACTCTTTATAACCCCTCATATGTCTTGCAGATGTGGTGTGTAGAAAATGAGGGATTATCTCTGAAGCTGTCTGTCCCTAACCAGTTGTGCTGGTGCCAGACCTGGGACATCCAGCCATGGCTGCCACATAGCGCAGAATTTTCGAGGAACATTTCTATATTGGTATGTTTTTTTTCACGTATGAGCATGTCGTTTACCCTATCTACCCATTGTCACCTAGTAGGGACCCTGCAGGTAATCTAAAACCGTTCGATTAATTTTTGTGCAACATAAAGTAGCCTAATTACTGCCACGTGGACTTGCGGTGTGAGGGACTCCTCCTCCAGGGCACCCAGCAGGCACACCACTTGGTTTCTTGGTAGTCCGAACCTGTAAACCTGTGCAATGGTGTCCAGTATCTCAGTCCAATATTTAGTTAATTTGGGGCACCTCCAAAGCATGTGAATGAGATCACTGTGATCCCTTTCACACTTGGGACATAGCGGTGAATTCCTTCTTCCCAATCTGTGTAACTGGGCAGGGGTTCTGTAGGCCCTGTGTAATAGGAAAATGTGTGAGAGTTTTTGCGATGCTGATACCAAGACCAGTGGGGCTGATGACAAACATAGTTCCCATATATCACCCTCAATGGTACCCATGTCCTTCTCCCACCCCTTTCTACACGGTAGTTTTGCTGGATCTCGCAAAATGTGTAAAAGGGCAGAATATCCATCGGATATAATTCACTTCTTCTCCTCAGCTAAGAACACTACTCGGATTATGATCCCCTGGGCAAAGGAGGGTGTATCTGGCCTGCGAGTGCAGGGTGTGACGTAGCTGTAGGTACTTATAGAATAGTGTTTTATTAAGGGTGAATTCCCTTTGGAGTTCTTGAAATGTTTTAAGAGTCGATCCATGATACATTTGGGAGATATAGGGGTTGATTTACTAAAGCTGGAGAGTGCAAAATCTGCTGCAGTTCTCTCAGCTTCCAGATTTCTTTGTCATAGCTTAATTGAACAAGCTGAAGTTAGATGCTGATTGGATACCATGCACAGCTGCACCAGATTTTGCTCTCCGGCTTTAGTAAATCAACCCCATAGTGAATACCCGCTGCTTCCCAGTCCTGAAATCCCTGTAGTTTAAGTAACTCTGAGCATTGTGTATTATGCCATAGTGGGGTTTGGGGTAAAAACCCTACTAATCTTACCATCTTTTTGATATTTGACCAGAGGGTACAAAGAAGGGTTATAGTTGGCAATTTTCTGTCTAACTGGGTAAATCCATTCTCCAGGTAGGTCAGAGCAGGGGTGCTGTCTCTGTAAGGGAGGATCATCCTATGAATTGAATTGTCTGGATCAAGCTTTCCCCAGCCACCTAAGTTCTGTAGCTGTGCGGCTAGATAATAGAGCCTTGCATGTGGGACAGCCAAACCACCCCGGTCCTTTCCCATCTGAAGAGTGTCCAGGCTAATACGCACTGTCCTTTTCCTCCCTATCAACACCCTAAATTGGGCGTATATGCAGAGGAACCACTTCCGCGGTATCCAGATTGGGGCGTTGTGGAAAATATAAAGAAGCTGAGGTGCCCATACCATTTTAATAACCTACCTGCCTATCTGCCTACTGCTGATAGTGGTAACTTGCACCAGGCAGCACCCTTATCTCTAAGTTTCCACATTAGTGGTATCAAGTTTAGGTATATACATTGGGAGGGGTCTTGAGAAACCTGTATTCCTAAATATTTAAACTGTGTAACTATCTGCATTGATTGGGCGCAGGTAGGAAGTGGAGCGGTAAGCTCATCCAGGGGCATCAGGACTGATTTGTCCCAGTTAATTGAGAAGCCAGACAAGATGCCAAAAGTAGTGATGAGAGACATAACCATTTGTAAAGAGCCCTGAGTATCCCCCAGTTATAGCAGAGTGTCGTCTGCATATAGGGCCAATATATCTGTTCCTGTGTCACGCTCAAAGCCGATAGTGTTGGGATCCATCTTTCCGCTAGTGGCTCTAATGCGAGGGTGAACAGGAGGGGCGACAATGAGCACCCCTGCCTGGTTCCCCTATACAGGTTAAAGGCCTCCAACAGTTCTCCATTCAATCTGACTCTAGTGGTTGGGTTGGCATATAGTATCTATACCCATTTAATGAAGTTTGCTCCCAGACCCAACCACCTCAACACAGCCCACAGGTATGGCCACTCAACACTGTCAAAGGTCTTAGCTGCATCAAGGGAAAAAATGTCTCTGTTGCCTGGATTATTGACTGGTATCTGTAGGTTAAGGTATAACCTTCTAAGGTTTTGGGTTGTAGATTTGTTTGGCATAAAACCTGATTGGTCTCTGTGGACCAACTTGTGCACCACCTTTGTGAGCCTAGAGGCAGAATATCATGCCCTTCTTATCCTCGGCTAAGAACACTACTCAGATTATTGTATAATAATCGTATGATAATTCTTTGTTAGTAGCTTAACATCCGCCGTCAGCAAGGATATGGGCCTATATGAGTCTGGTGTAGCAACATCCTTTCCCGGCTTAAAAAGTACCACTATAATAGCTTTTTTCATAGATGTTGTTAGTCTCCCTGATTGAAATGCATCATTATACACCTTAAGTAGTGATGGAAGTGTCCCGTCTGCATACCGCTTATAGACCTCGAATGGAAGGTTGTCCGCCACCAGAGATTTTCTGTTAGCCCTCTAAGAATGCCAAAATTGCAGCATCAGACGAGTTAGTTTTAGAGGAATACAGATCCTCATAGTATGCCCTGAACACTTCAAGTATTGCAGGTGTATGTGTTTGTATGGAGCCCTTGGCGTCCCTGATCTCTGTGATAAAGAAAGAGGGCTGTTGCGATCTTGCCAACATTGCCAGTATGTGTCCCGTGGACTCACCCTCTTCAAAATGTTTCTGCTGTAGGAAGAAGTGCTTATTCTCAGCAAATTGTAGCGTTACTTGTCTAGACATGGATTGGGCTTCTAGCCATGCATGTCTGGTATCGTCATTAGGGTTAGCAATAAACGCCTCCTCCTTTGTTTTAACAGCAGCACATACTGTGGTTTCCCATACTTTGGTATTAGTTAGGAGACAATTCTATTGAACTGGCCATGTAAATATGCTTTGGCCACATCCCAAACCATGTTTAGGGGCTTGGACCCAAGATTTTGTTGTAGAAAAGTCCCTAGTAATTCTGGAATGGGATCAGGTTCCGGTATGAGTGACAACCAGAACGGGTTCAACTTCCACTGAGTAAGAGCAGGTTTGGTTGGTAATGAAAGCTCTACCCAAAAGGGTGAGGGATCAGCGATATCCCTGCTTTCATAGTCAGAGGAAGTCACCAGTGTCATCAAGGCATCATTACCCAGGCCCATGTCTATTCTTGACAATCCGCCGTAGGCGGCAGAGTAGCATCAGAATCATCTGGCCCCTGGGTTCCTTACTCTCCAGGCATCTTTCAATCCAAGTTCCCCAGTTAAACGGGCAAATGAGGTAGGCCCTCCAGGCTTTCAACGGGCAGATGGAGCTGTGAATTTATCCCATTCTGGGTCTGATATATTGTTAAAATCCCCAACCACCAATAAAGGCAGGGTCGGGAACCGGGCCATGAAGCCTGCTAGGACTCTGAGGACTTCAGATGAGAAAGGATGAGGCACATATATACCCACTATAATACAGCCCAGATATATTGCATAACAAGAAAACGTATCTGACTGCCGGGTCTAGTACAGAGACTGAGCAGGAGAACTGAACACCTTGTGTACTAATATGTTCACCCCCCTAGAATATGAGGAATAAGTGGAGTGGTACTGGTCACTGAATAACCTGGTGGGAAACTGGGATGCCTGATTGGGAGAGAGGTGAGTCTCCTGGAGACATATAATGCTAGAGTTCAGTCTCTTAATCACCCTCAAAGCTGCGGTGGCAGTCATTGTAGTTGAGGTGTCATACATACATCCATGTCCCCTTGAGTCACGCTAGACCTCCCATCAGCAGGAAATGCTGCAGCTTTGAGTTCTAGTAGGTACTCTTTCCCACCTGGAACAGTTTTGCCCACAGGGGTGCACAGAGAAATGAAGAGAAGATCCTGAAACACTGCTCCATGAGACAAAGCATTTTTTGAGTCACAACACCAAAGCGATGATGAAAAAAAAACAGTAGATAGTAATAGAATAAGCTCAGTAAACATAGCTTGCATCAGAACAATGGGCTTTCCATTGGGGGGGGTTTGAAACCGTGGAAACCAAATTATTGTCAAACAGTTTCACTTCAGCAGTTTGTAGTTTGGTGAGCGCGTAGTTTGCTTTAGTGGTTCTCAACAGTGGTTCTCAACTCCGGTCCTCAGGACCCACCAAATGGCCAGATTTTAAGTGTTACCTTGGGGAGATGCAGACTAGAATCCTGCAATCACTGAGCAACAAATGATATCACCTGTGATGTATTTGAGTTATCCTGCAAACCTAGCCTGTTAGTGGATCCCAAGGATAGGAGTTGAGACCACTGCTTTAGAAGGTGCATTGTTTCCACCTAGGCTTCATATAAACTCGGGGCTAAAAGGATATATGTTGTGCAGTTTGACAATGACTCGCAACCACAATCTGGCTGTGCCCTGGTGTCTTGCAGCTTCCACCCTGAGGGATCATTCCTCCCTATCAAGCCATTGGATAGCCGCCGTGGGGCGATCAAAAAAGTGGACTTCTCCTTGTGCCACCACACAGAGGCGCACGGGGTACAACATGGCATACTGTAGGTTAAGATCTCTGAGCCTTTTCTTCACTGCCGTGAATTGGGCGCGCTGTTTTTGCAAGTCAGCAGAGAAGTCCGGGTACAAAGATATTTTGGAATTATCCATAGTGAGTGCACTTCCCCTTGTCCTCGCCCTGGAGTGTATAGTATCTCTATCTTTATAGTTCAGTAATTTGAATAAGACTGGATGAGGTGGGTTTCCAGGTGGAAGCGAGTGTGACGGCACCCTGTGTGCCCTCTCCACAGCAAACATGGGGGAAAAGGTTTCCTTCCCAAAGACGGATGTCAGCTAGGCTTTTATAAATTGGACCGGGTTTTTACCTTCAGCCCATTCGGTTATACCGATCGCCCGTATGTTGTTGCGACACATCCTATTTTCAAGGTCATCTAGACGGGCAGCATGTTGTGCTGAGAGCTGATTATGATATTTCATGTCCCTCTGTATGGGCACCATGTCGTCCTCTATGGAGCTCACCCATCCCCCCAAAGTAGAGGTGCGCTCCCTTAATTTTTGCATATCGTGACAGACCTAAGAGATTTCAGCTTTTACGCCCTTAAGCTCATCTGTGAGCACTGCAATCGAAGTGGAGCAGGAGGTCACTGCCCTTAGAGGCAAGTCAGCATCCATAGCTGCGGCATGGAGCCTGTTCAGGGAGGCCACTGGGGTACTCAATGTGCTCCAATGTAGAGGGAGTCCGGGATTGTCTTCCAGGGGGACAGAGTCATCTGCCTCCTGCCAGTCCCCCGATGGTTCCTCAGAGTGTATGATGGCATGCGTGCAGTCTTTGGAGAGAGACCGAGCAAACAGTCTCTCAACTTGCTTCTCTGTCGGTCCCGAGGAGGTCGCTAGCCCAAGTCCAGGTCCTTTCGCAGGCTTTGAAGCATGAGGGAGCCTATGCACTACAAATTTGCGGAGCCATGAGAAGTAGACTTCTCCAGGTCAGGATTACTGTATCTGGATTTGCCTCCTCCCAGCCACATACTACTCCCAAGGGTTCTGGGGATGGAAAACCATCTCTCACTGTTTGACGTATGTCTTCCTCTGCTTCAATACCTCCATAACTGCCAGAATCCTCCTCTCTCTCCTCTTGTGTGTTCTGTTGTGTAGGAACAATGGTGTCTGCATTAAGTGGGCCTTGAGTAGAAAGCAAATCTTCCTCTTCCTCCTGATGCTCTGCCTCCAGTGCCCTGTCCATAATGCCATGCAGAGTCTGCTCCAGCAGGAACACAACAGGGATTGTGTCACTGATGCATGCATTGTCACGGTTCATCATAGTTGTGGCCTCCTTAAATGGTGACAGTACAGTGCATGCATCCTTTATGAGCAGCCATCGATGGGGGGAAAAACAGCAGAGCCGGCCTGAGCCTGTTGTTGTGCCATGCTCACACGGGTATTCATTGACGGCCCTCTGCTGCATGTGCAGCCGCTTCAGCATTGCCAAAGTCGAGTTCCACCTGATGGGCATGTCACAAATCAGGCGGTTTACGGGTAGGTGGAATTCCCGCTGAATTTCAGCCAACCGAGCACTGGCTGTGTATGATCACTTTAAATGGCTACAGGCTCTTCTAGCCTGCTTTAACAGATCTTCTAAACCTGGGTACATATTTAGAAAATGCTGCACCACCAAATTGAGGGCATGTGCCAGGCATGGCACATGTGTCAACTTTCCCTGTCTATGGACGGACATAAGGTTTGTGCCATTATCGCACACCACCATTCCTGGCTCCAGCTGGTGTGGCATGAACCACCTCTGGGCCTGTCCCTGCAGAGCTGCAAGAATATCTGCTCTATTGTGGTTCCTGTCCCCTAGACACACCAGCTGAAGCACTGCATGGAACCTTTTAGCCTGACTGTCACGTACCTGACGGTGGAGTCTGTCTTGTGCAGGGAACAACCGCTCTTGCGCACCCGATTCAAGGACCCCTGGTAGTGGGGACAGAGGCCCAAGAGTGCGGGACGGAGGACAAACTGGGCCGAACAGGGCTGAACAACAGACGATGGACGAGGCTGGGGCCGATGGGTGCTGGTAGACTAACAGACGAGGACACATGGAGACGACGGGCGGGCACATTGCTTGGAACGAACCTGAGACTGATGAGAAAACGGACTAGGAAACATGGAAGAACGGACGGGCAACGGCTGGGTCGGACTTGCTGGTAGGAAGATGGACGTGCGGAGGCCCTCGAAGCGATGTAGTAGCCACTAGGAGGTCGGGAGCACGGTAGGGCGTGAGAACCCGGAGACAGGGGTGATGGTCCCCAGGAACTTAGCCCACGCGTTCTCGCCAACAAGGGACGTGTTCTGTCTGAGGTGGCAGTCCATGCACTGT
>BLSH010413349.1:1468743-1481946 GCA_018402905.1 Glandirana rugosa | reverse complement strand
GGTCCAGTCAATGCTGGGGTTGTGGGCCTGGAACCAGGGTAGTCCCAGGATGATGGGGCAGAGAGGAGATGTGATGGCATCCAACCGTAGATGTTCTTGGTGATTATCCAAGGTGCAGGAGAGGAGAGGGACCGTTTCGTGGGTAACAGTCCCGGATTTAATGGGTGACCCATCGGCCAAACGGATCACTAACTTGTGTGTCTTGCGTTGGAGGGGAATGCGGTGCTGGGCAACAAAATCTTGATCAATAAAACAACTGCAAGCCCCTGAGTCAAGGATGGCTGGAACCATAATACTCCCTCCGGGAAGCTGTAAAGAGAGAGAGATTGTAAGATGAGCAGGAGAGCTGGGACATTCAGACAGGACCTCTGGGCCTGTGATTAAGCACTTACCGCGCTTCGCGGGGCATGTCCTGACCATGTGGCCGGGTTCACCACAGTAGAGACAGAAGTTCAATTGGAACCGCCGCTGTCTTTCCTCGGTGCTGAGAGAAGGCTGGAGTAGTCCGATTTGCATGGGTTCGGAAGTGTCCTGTGGAGAGGAGGAGGAGGAAGTCGGGTGAAAAGAAGGCGGTGTTGGTGGTGTCGGGTAGCCAGGAACCCGAGGAAGCATCCAGGTGGGACGCAACTGCCCGGAAGACCTTTCGGCGCGACGCTCTCTGAGGCGTCGATCGATAGAGATGGCCAAGGTGATCAGCTCCTCCAGGGTCTTAGGGATCCCCACTCGCGCCAGCTCATCCTTCAAAGGCTCCGAGAGTCCCATGCGGAACTGGAATAGGAGAGCCGCGCTGCCCCAAGCTGTATCCGAGCTCCAGCGCCTGAATTCAGCGGCATAGTCTTCCACTGGGCGACGTCCCTGCTGGAGGGTGTGCAGAGCAGCTTCTGCGGTGGCAGATAAGTGGGGGTCTTCGTACAGTTGTGCCATGGCCTGGAAGAAGACTGCAGCGGAAGATACTTCAGGAGCGTTTTGCTCCCATAATCTGAGAGCCCAGGCCTGGGGTTCGCCCTGCAGAAGCGAGATGATGAATCCGACCTTCGTGCTTTCCAGGGAAAACGTGCGTGTCTGCAATCCGAGGTATAGATCGCACGCACTTCGGAAGACCCGGAACTTGCGCCGATCCCCGGAGAACTTGTCCGGCAGTGGGACCTTGGGTTCCGAGGGCAAGGCCACAATGGTGCGGGTCGCAGAAGCACTGGTGGTCGGAGCGGTGGAAAGTTCCTGCACCCGCTCTTCCAGCCGGGTGTATCCTTCTTGGAGGTTCTTGGCGGCTTGGGTCAGACCAGCAAGATGTGCACACAAGTCGTCCATGGCGGAGCGGGTTCCCTGCGCAGACTCAGTCATGGCTGCTCGTTTCTGTCACGTACCTGACGGTGGAGTCTGTCTTGTGCAGGGAACAACCGCTCTTGCGCACCCGATTCAAGGACCCCTGGTAGTGGGGACAGAGGCCCAAGAGTGCGGGATGGCACGAGGGCTGGAGGATCACCGATGATGTAGCGAAGCTCCAGGAGGCGTGCAGGTAGAAGGATGGTCGTTCAGGCTGGGTCGGCAACGGGCAGGCAAGAAGGTACAAAGGATCAGGCAAAAGAGTAGTCAGAGTCCAAGCAAGGTTCGTTACACGGGCGGGCAGCAGAGGTACACAGGAGCAGACAATCGGATGGTCGTGGGTAGCCGGGGTCGGAGCAGGTAGCAGACAACAAGTCGGGACAAGCCGGGTCAAACAGGAGGCAGAACAACACAGGAACAGGTATCGGAGGCTGGGGCTCACAGGTCGGGAACGCTGTAGAACGAGCAGCACTTGTCTCCAGGGTCTCCAGGTTTAAATAGGCCCGTTTGGCGCCGTTTCCGGCCCGGGAGCGCGGACCACCGCGGAAATGTCAAAAAACGCCAAAACTAGTTATTTTTCCTAACACTGACTCATTGAATAGCCCTTTGAATGCTTAGGGGGTACTTGAGGACAATTCAGCAGAGGAAGGAATAGAGGAGGAGGAGCAGGAGGAGTTTGAGCTGACAAATCTCACATCATCACCAGCTGTATGGAGATGTGGAGGCACAACAAGCTGCAGCACTGAGCCCTGTCCTGTATCCTTCCGAGTTGCAAGCAGAGTTGCCCAGTGTGCTGTGAACAAAATATATTGTCCATGCCCATGCTTGCTGGACCACGTGTTAGCAGTAATGTGGACTTTTCTGCTGACTGCCTTGCCCAACAATGCCACAACATTGCCTTCCACATGATGGTAGAGAGCTGGACTGGCTTTATGTAAAAAGAAATAGAGTCTGGGAACCTGCCATTGTGGTACAGAAAATTCTGCAAATTCACAGATGGGGGCAGAATCCACCAGACCAAAAGGCAAAAGTTGTAGAACCAGCAGCTTTGACAAGCTTGCATTTAGATGCTGGGCATGTGGGTGGCAGCTATAGTCTACAGCTGGTGGTATGCCGCTGGCAGATGTGCTGCAAGGACATGGAACACCCTGCACTATACCATAATCCTTGTCAATGGAGGCTGCTGAGAGGTCATGAGGTATAGCAGGGGCAGATTGAGGTGAGTAAGGCGGAGGGCCAGATTTGTGCCCCTTTTGTGTGGCTTTTAAGTGCTCTTGCCAACGAGCTGAGTGGTGGGAGGTTAAATGCAAGCATGTGGTACCCAAATGGCTGGTGCTTTTGCCACGCTAGTTGTGCTTGAAACAAAGTTTGCAAATAGCAATAGTGTGATTGGCTGCACATGTACTAAAAAAGGCCCAGATAACAGCTCCACAATGTGATGGAATAGGGTGACTGCTATCTACTCTTCCATGATGGCTGCCTCGTTGGGGTTGTGCCTCACCCTCACTTTCCTCCTTTGCTTTATCTGGCACCTAAGTCACATCAGTGACCTCATCATCATCATCTCCTCCATCCTCCTTACCACTGGAGACAGCTTGGCAACCCAGAGTCGCAGCCTATAATCAATCAACAAGATTGGGATTTGGTTACTAGTGTATGTCTATATCAAATCACCAATTGGGTGAGTCCTGTCTTTATGTGAGTGCTACAGGATTCACTTATTGGTGTAGGATTGGGAAATATTTTTTTTTGCCAGATTAATCTGTTCATAAATTGATGAGCATTTGTTGGAACTTTTTTATATACAGTATTTTTCTTCATTTTTGTTATGATATTTATTTAATCTTGGTCTTTGTCATGCCATTTATTGCGGAAGCACTTAAAGATATATAGGTACACAAGAATACTTTTGACACATTGTTGCACAAAAAAATGTTTTTTTTTATGTTTTATTTATAGATGCATTAGAACCATGGGATATTGCAAGCACAGTTTGCTATACTTAATAGTTTTAGTGCAGACTAGTACTTGTTGGTTCCAACAGCAACCTATCAATAAGGGCAACACGGGCGCCTGCCCCCCAAGCTAGTCATGTAAAAAAAATAAAAGTGGCCACTTTAAGTGTGTCCAGGCACCGGACACACAGCTGTCTATGTGAAACATTTACATGTCGTAATCAGCTGATTGGGGCTGAGAAGCTTCATAGGTCTGTGTTTAGGGAATGTTCACTGATCTGTGAGACTGAGCTATATTCCCTGATCTGCAATTCTGAGTTATATAACCTGATCTGTAATGCTGAGCAATGTACCCTGATCTGTGAGGCTGAGCTATATACTCTGTCCTGTGATTCTGGGGCTGTATACTTCTGACACTATGGGTGGAAGCAAGTGGAATACAATGGATGGAGTGGGTGGATTCTATAAGGGGTGGGGCTTATGAGAAGGGGGAGGGGGCAAAAGGAAGGGCGGGGTCTGGCACCCCCATCCTAAAACCTCACCAGCTGCCACTGCTTGGTTCGCTTTATACTGTTTGTTGTGTTACACTATTTGAATTATTATAATTTCATCTGTGTGTATAATTTGGTTCATTATTGCTCTGTGTCTTTAAGCTGTCTGCCTCTGTCTGAGCGGAACTTTTTCTCCCACCGTAGTGCTGTATATCCCCTCTCCTTGTTTCTTTTTGTTTCTTTACTGAACATGCTGCCTTTCCATGTGGCTTACAACTTCATTGTTTTTCTGCCTATTAATATCCATCATTAAACAGAACATTAGAAAGGCTTCATCATCTGACTCCTCAACGTGAGTTTATTCTTTGAGTTAAACTATCTGAATTGATGCAAGAGATAAAAAGATCACCAAGTCAGTGTAAGCCCTATATGTTGCTGGAGATAAAGTTTATTGTTTTGTAGGTGAGTCAAAACCAGTGGTGTATCTAAGGTATGGCACCCATGGCAAGTGCATGGGTGCCATGGGGGGCGCTGGGCCGGGCCGTGTTCAGTGAGCCAGTCAGTGGCAGTGAGTCAGGGTGGCACTCACCGGCATCACTAGCATGGAATGGAGGCCGCGGCACAGCTTCTGCTTACACAGACCCAGACAGTCTGTGTTTTGTTGTTGTGTGAGGAGCGAGCCAGCGCAGTGTGCCACTCACTGGTGAGCTCAGGTGACTCGCCACCTCTCTCCTCCTCCCTCTGAGCCCTGACTGATGATGTGATGTCATTCTTAGCCCTGCCCAGCGCTGGCTGCACTGACTTGTCAGACAGTCAGTCAGACAAGGAGAAGAGAGAGGCTCAGGCAGCCAGTCACGTGAGCGCAGGGCGGCACTCTTAATGAGGTGTATACAGATCGGCCCATACAATTCTAAGACATATCTATATGAAAAGAATGGATTCATCCAGCTTGAGGCTGACAGTTGTAAAGGCCAACTGAAGTTTTATATCATGTGTTTTCTATACAGTCTTGTATGGCTGTCTGTCTAGGATTTTTAGGACTTAATCCATGCTATGCATCACATTCATGCACATAAATGAGGCACATAATGAATGGACTTGAAGAGCACCTTAACACAGAAAAAAATGCTCTCTTTTTGGACTACCATTCAGAATGATCACCTTGTCCCAGTGCAATAGGGTAAATAGCCCTTTACTGTTTTTTGCTTGAATAGCTTACAATTCCTTTTCCTCTTAGTCGACATGCTTCTTCTGAACATATACTGTTGTGTTCTGTGATAGCATAGAATTCTAACCGCACCTTTCATCACATGCATCCCCGCTCATACTTGTATTACGGATAAAGAGAGTTCTGTTGGGGCTTGTATACATGGTCATCGCTGTCAAACATAAGCTTTTACATTCTAACTCAGCACAGCTTAACACAAGTTTAAATGCAAAAGACTGCATATGATCCTTGCTTGCAGTGCATCTCTAGATTTTCAGTTCATCTGCATTTTTGCCGCTTGCCAACTGCCCCTATTTAAGCTACAATAGGCTGCGGCTACAAGAGGGATGTTTACATGCCGTGGACGCGATGCTTCTCTTCATGAACATGGCTCAATGGGGAAGTGCCACAAATGCGTGCAATGCACAGGGTTGCAGCGCAATTGTCTGCCAAAATTAATTAATTGAATGATCAACCACTTCAATACCAGGCACTAAGGATAGGCTTGGGCTTGTTCGGAACCAAACGTGCCCGAGCCCGCCAGGAAGTGAACCCTGCACTGCACTAATCACAGGCAGTAAGGCATTCCCAGCAGCCGTGCATCGGGGAAATGTCTCACTGCCTGTGATTAGCGCAGTGCAGGGTTCACTTCCTGGCAGGCTCTGGCTCGTTTTGTTCCAAACAAGCCAGAGCCCATCCTTACCAAGCACTTCAGTGCTGTCACACTTTCAATGACAATTGCGCGGTCATGCGATGTTGTACCCAAACAAATTTTTTACCATTTTGTTCCCACAAATAGAGCTTTCTTTTGGTGGTATTTGTACGCTACAAATAAAAAAGACTGAAAATTTTGAAAAAAAAAAGTTTCTGTTTCTGTCACAAAACTTTGTAAATAAGTATGTTTTTCAACATCACTGACGGGCACTGATGAGGCAGTACTGATTGGGACTGATGAGGTGGCACTGATTATGAGGCACTTATATGCAGCACTGCTGGGCACTAATAGGCGGCACTGATAAGCAGCACTGACAGACACTGGTAGATGGCACTGATATGCAGCACTGACAGGCACTGATAACTGGCACTGATGAGCACTTATATGCGGCACTGATGGGTGGCACTGATAGGTGACACTGGTGGGTGGGACTGGTGAGCGCAGATAGGTGGCACTGGTGGGCACTGATAGGTGGCACTGGTGGGTGGCAATTGCAGATTTTACTCCTAGGTGTGCATTCCCTGGTGGTATAGGGTGGCATGTGAAGTGCTATCCATGTTGGGCATTGTGCCCCTTACCTGGCGGTCTAGGCTGGCTCCCTGGTGGTCTAGGATTGGCTCCCTGGTGGTCCTAATCTGCTCCCTGGTGGTTCTGGGTGGGCTGTCCCTGGTGGTCCCTGGGTGGCATCCTTGGTGGTCCTGGATGGCGATCCCAGGGGGGGGCTGCACTGATAAACACTCAGTACAGACCCCACCTGTCAGGAGAGCAGCTGATTGGCTCTCCACTACTCGCGTATGCAGATGAGTGTAGAGGAAAGCCGATAAACGGCTCTTCCTGTTTACACTGTGACAAGCCGTGATTAGTCACGGCTGATCACATGTTAAAGAGCTTCCGATGGAAGCTCTTTACTGAGATCGGTAATGCAGTGGGTCAGACTGACTGAACATTGCGATGTTTGCCACCGAGGGCGTGCGATTGCGGGTTATCCTGAGGACGTCAATGGATGTCCAGTCAGGGTAATGAACTCCCCCACCCGGAGGTCATTTTGCTATAGGCTGGGAAGGAAGTGGATAAAGAGCTTGACTTGTAATTTTGTTAGCTGTTTTTTTGTTAAGGTTATTTGAAAGATGGGTTTCAAATGTTTTGACAGGGGTGCAGTTTCAGGCTGGGTTCACACTATCCGACAAAAAAACGGTCCGACCTTGATCCTACTTTGCTGTGCGATTTATGGTCCTACATAGGGTCAAAGTCGGACCGTTTGTCTGTGAACAGGGATCCGACTTTGATCCCGACAATGCCAGGCACTTCGTGCTCTGGGGATTTTGAAGGGGAACTCCATGCCAAATTAAAAAAAAAAAATGGCACGGGGTCCCAGGAGCATACCAGGCCCTTTGGTCTGGTACGCATTTTAAGGGGGACCCCCACACCAAAAAAATGGCGTGGGGTCCCCCCCACAATCCATACCAGACCCTTATCTGAGCACGCAGCCCGGGAGGCCAGGAAAGGGGGTGGGGACGAGCGAGCGCCCCCCCTCCTGGACCCTCCTGCTCTTTTGCTGGTCTTCTCCGCTGTCCTCTTCTTCCTCTCTTCCTCTCTTCTTCTTCTTCTTCCCATGTTGACACGATGGGATCTCCTTCACGAATGCCCTCTCCGCTCTGTGCTGTGCCTTATATTGGCATGGGGCGTGGCCACCAGATGACATCACACAGAGGCCCCGCCCCATATGAGGTCACAGCTCCACCCCATGATTTGACCTCATATGGGGGTGGGGCCTCTGGGTGATGTCATCTGGTGGCCACGCCCCATGCCAATATAAGGCACAGCACAGAGCGGAGAGGGCATTTGTGAAGGTGATCGCGTCGTGTCAACATGGGAAGAAGAAGAAGGAGAAGAAGAGAGGAAGAAGAGGACAGCGGAGAAGACTGGCAAAAGAGCAGAAGACGCCGCAGAGAAGGAGAAGAAAGAAGACCCCTCAGAAGATGAAAGACCCCGCAAAAGAGCCGTAGAAAAGAAGAGCCAGAGAGGGGAGAAGACCGCCGGAGCAGATTTAATAAAATATTTTAAAAAGCTGTGTGGTTTTTTGTGTACATATTTCTTTCCAGGTAAATGGGTAGGGGTACGATGTACCCCATACTCATTTACATAGGGTGGGGGGCCAGCATCTGGGGGCCCCCTTGTTAAAGGGGGCTTCCAGATTCCGATAAGTCCCTGCCCGCAGACCCCGACAACCAATGGCCAGGGTTGTCGGGAAGAGGGCCTTGTACTCATCAACATGGGGACAAGGTGCTTTGGGGTGGGGGGCGCAGAGCCCCCCCTGCCCCAAAGCACCCATACTCCCCATGTTGAGGGCACGCGGCCTGGTATGGTCCAGGAGCGGGGGCGCTAGCTCGTCCCCACCCCCTTTCCTGGCCTGCCGGGCTGCGTGCTCGGATAAGGATCTGGTATGGATTTTGGGGGGACCCCACGCCGTCTTTTTCGGCATGGGGTTCCCCTTAAAATCCGTACCAGACCAAAGGGTCTGGTATGCTCCTGGAGGGGGACCCCACGCCAGTTTTTTAAAAAAAAAATTAAAAGATCCCCAGAGCACAAGTCGCATGCCAAAATTTGGATCAGTGAAGACACTGATACGACTTTGATCCGACTTCAATGCCTTTCAATGGGCTGAAGTATGATCAAAGTCGGACAAAAGTAGTACAGGAATCTTTTTCAAAGTCGGTCCGACTGAAAAACACAAGTTGGAGCAGTTAAGACGGCTCTCATAGGGAATCATTGTTTTTGTGACGTGTAGCGGAGGGATAAAATCCTGCATCACTGACACAGCCTGCTACAGCCAAAGAGGGATTTGCTTCCCCCCTCCCTCAGGAATTTATAAACTCACACACACTTGTTAGTGCAGCCTGACTTGCTCTGGCTGCTGTTTGTTGATTGGGACTTGAAGTCAGCCAGCTCAGGAGGAGCATCAAGCAGTAGAACTGCATTCTGGGAAATGGAGTTCGAAGTGCTGGGATTCCCATTAGACTGATTGGGATGCAGACTACAAATCCCAGTATGCTGGCTGAAGGAAGGAGGTTAACAGGAAGGAAAGACCTGGAAGAGATCAAAAGAGCAGCAGCCTCGTGTCTGGAGGGAGAGGGAAGGCTTCAGGGAGCTGTGTATGTGAAAGAGCATCCCAGAGTCTGCTCAAGGATCGACTTATCCCTGCCTCGATCATGGTGGTGGTCACTGCAATTGAAATCAGAAGTGTTGCTGGAGAGTCCTGCAGAGGCTGATCGGGCTGGAGTGTCAGTCGGATCCTCGCCCTGTTGTAGCAGTGACAGAGCGGTTGTTCCTCCCCCAGAAGAACTGGAAAAAGGGTGAGATCAGCAAATACCTGATTAAGTCAGTGACTGTTATGACTGTGTGTGTTAACTTGAATGCCTCTGAGAACAGTGTATTGAAAAGAGGGCACCAGTCCTGGATATCACTTCACAGTGACGGATCCTTTGTTACCTGCTTTATTCAAGCCTTTCTCTGGATTGCAAACAAGTTGATCTAGATTACATACCTTCAGGGCCCCTACTAAGTGAAGACTCATAAGTGCACCAACCAAAGACCAAGTGCAGAGCTCTGCTAGAGACCAAGAGACTATTGTGCTAAGCGTGGGGTGTAGTATTTAAATACAGTCTTTTTCCTTTGTACATTTCTGACACTGGGAGACAATTCACCCCTTTCTTTAGGAAGTCCCCCAGTGTCAGGGAAGTGTGACAGCCCACTGGTTCACCTGTTTCACAGAGGTGGTTATATTTATGCATAATAGTGCCAATTTTTCTAATTGCTAAATGTTGATCTTTATTGTGAATGTTATTACATTGGTTTTTTGCAGTCTGCACAGTAAACACCAATCTGAATGATTGCATTTTAGTGTTGATTATTACAGTATTGCTCCATAGTGGAATCCGGTGTGCCAGAGGGGTCAAGTTTGTTTAAAGGGTTGTACTGTCAGAGTAGTAAATTATATCCTCAAAACTCAGCCGGTCCTACGGGGGTAAGCGCTACATGTGGGGTGCTTGTCCGGGATTTATATTCCCTCTACTCTGCAGTCAGCCATACTAATCATAACCCCTAGACATGCCAAAATGGACCCGGCCACCGTGATTCAGTGGTGCAAAGAAGAGAATGGACAAGAGGAGTTGTGTGTAGTCTTCAGTGTTCCTGGAAGCTACTGGACCGAAGATAGAGTCCACCAAGCATGGGCTGCTTTAGACACGAGCCAGAGAATGTCAATACTGGATGTCAGAGAGAGCCCTGGTACCAACCATACTTATGTTCTGACGGAATGGAAGAAGGGAGTTCCAGGTATTTTGCAGAAGGATAGTTTCCCACTGACTGCAGACGTCAATGTTACACTAATTCATCCAGGTGACTCAGGGCCCACCTCGGGAGAGTCTGAGAGTCACATGCCAGACCCCGAAGTCACCACCTCACAGCCAGCTACCTCCTCTGCAGAATCATCTTCCCTCTTAGTAGCTGAGTTTGGGAAACTCGTTACAGGTCTTCTCAAGAACCCAGTAGTGCCAGCTGATTGTGGATATCGCAAGCTTCGATTCTGTTCAGGGAAAATTCCCACACCCACTGGAGAAGATGATTTTGACACCTGGATTGATCAAACCACCCAAGCAGTTCAGGAGTGGGAAGTGACTGACCCAATTAAAAGACAAAGAGTGATTGAAAGTCTGCGGGCCCCCACCTCTAGTGTGATTCGGAGCCTGAAGAGGGACAAACCTAGCTGCACAGCTTCTGAGTGTCTAGAAGCACTTCGGATGGTCTATGGCAGCGTGGAAGACTGCACAGAACTGATTTATATCTTTCATCACACATATCAGAGAGAAGGTGAGAGTTTAACAGCCTATGTCACACGGCTGGATCAGATTCTTCAACAAGTGATTATGAAAGGTGGAATGGAGGCTAAAGCTGCAACTAAGAACCTAGTAACACAAATGATCAGAGGAGCCCAGCCAGGGGATCCCATCATACCGCAACTTCGAGCTAGAAATCCAGACGACCTACTTAACTATGCTAGATTCATGAAGGCTATCAGAGAGGAAGAGGCCCTCATTGCCGCCAAAACCCAGGTGGCTGAATCTGTTGTTGGAGTGAGGGCGGTCAACAAGACCGAAGGTCCTTCAGAAGTTGAACTGTTAAGGGTCCAAGTGTCGCAGTTAATGGAGAAGATAGCCCTGTTGACGGAAAAATCTACCGTCCAACCTAAGGATGAAGTTGTAGAGCGTGGGAAGCCCTCCAACTCCAGGGATACCCATGTAGAGAAGTCAGCAAATCTGAGAACCTGCTACAATTGTGGAGGAGTGGGACATTTCAGACAAGTGTGTCCAAGTCCAGTGAAGTTTGGAGGACAGTGCCCAAGGCCGGCGGGAAACTCCAGCGGACCCCAGTGAAGGAGCCAACTGGGCGTCCATTTACAATAGCTCGCTCCAATCTGAGAGGTGCTAGAAGAAGTCAGCCAGAGTCGAAACCCCATCTAAAGACTACTGTTGTCACCTATAGAAAACCTAGTGTCCCACCTCTGCTGACAAGGGCTGATCAGGATGGCAGGATCAATGCACTCCAAGCTCTTAGGCCTATCCCAAGGTCAAAACGGGGCCCAAGGCCCAAGAAGAAGGCATGGACGCAAACTACTGGAAGAATTAAAACACCAGTGCCTTCCAAATTCCCTGAGGAATTGGTAGGACCTTCCCCTGTTGTGCCTATCCAGGTAGAGGGCGTCTACACCCGAGCTCTATTGGATACCGGGGCTCAAGTGACCCTCCTTTATAGAGACTTTTACGACAAGCATCTCAACCATCTGCCATTGCATAAATTAGAAGAATTGGAGATATGGGGGATTGGGACTCAGAAATTCCCTTATGACGGATACTTACCAATCAAGCTAGCCTTTGATTACTCCATAGCTGGAAGGACTGAGGCCTTCGACACTCTGGCAGTAGTCTGTCCCCGCCCACCTGGGGCTAACAAGAGTTCCCTCATCATTGGAACGAACACCGATCTTGTCAGGAGGTTGCTGATGCCATTGGTACCAGAGTCTAAAAACCCAGCCACAAAGGTACACCCCATGTTGAGGCAAGCATACCAGCGCATTGTTCAGGAGCAAAAGGCCCCACTAGAGGGAGTGGGCAAAGTATGGCGTCTGGATCAGGAAGAAAAAGTGCTACAGCCTGAAGAGGTTGCCTGTTTGCAAGCACAGGTGAGACTAAATTGGGAGCAATCTGGCCCCTTCATAGTGCTTGAGGGAGAGAGCCCAAGAGCAGAGGTGGAAATAATTCCAGAAGTGGTCTCGACCAAAGCTTTGCATAGAAATCATGGGAAAGTCTGGGTCAGTGTACGAAACATCACGGCAAACCCAGTGAAGATTCCCGCTCGGATGCTATTGGGGCAAGTAAACCCAGCTACCCCCATCTCCCCGTCCAGTTTGGTGGGAGGGATGAAGGATGAAATCCCGGCTGAAAAGTTTTACCCAGAAGATAGTCCTCTTTCTTCTGCATGGAAAGACAGAGCCCAAGCTCAGCTTCTCAGATGGCGAGGAATCTTTTCCAAGAGTGAATTTGATGTGGGATGTGCGAAGAGCGCATATCATAGCATTCGTTTTGAGGAGGACAAGCCATTTAGGGAGAGAGTCCGCCGGGTACCTTTGGGAGACCTTGAAGATCTACGTGAGCAACTTGCTGAATTGAAGAGAACAGGTATCATCCACGAGTCTCGAAGCCCCTATGCTTCCCCAATAGTAGTAGTCCGGAAGAAGAATGGATCTTTGAGACTATGTATAGATTATCGAACCTTGAACCGAAGAACCATCCCTGACCAGTACACCACCCCAAGAATAGAAGATGCCTTACAGAGTCTGTCAGGGGTCAAATGGTTCAGTGTGTTGGATTTGAAGAGCGGGTATTACCAGATCCCCATGCACCCAGAAGACCGGGAGAAGACTGCTTTCATTACCCCGGTGGGGTTCTTTGAATTTGATCGTATGCCTCAAGGTCTGTCGGGTGCCCCAGCCACTTTTCAGAGATTGATGGAGAAGACTGTAGGTGATATGAACCTCATTGAAGTGTTGGTATACTTAGATGATGTCATTGTTTTCGGCAGAACTCTGGAAGAGCATGAGGAACGGCTGGAGAAGGTTTTGAAGAGACTCCATGAGGAAGGGTTGAAGTTGTCATTGGAGAAATGTCACTTCTATCAGCCCTCTGTCAGCTATCTGGGTCATATTGTGTCTGCTGAAGGTGTGGCTACCGACCCCCACAAGATAGAAGCTGTTACTTCCTGGCCAAGGCCTACCAATGTGACAGAACTTCGGTCATTTCTGGGATTCTGTTCTTACTACAGAAGATTTGTGGAAGGGTTTGCCAAGATACCCTGCCCACTCACTGAGTTGTTGAAGAAGGAAGGAGGTGGGGATGATCCAGATTCAGTGACTTAGACCTAGTAGGGGTGGAGGAAGGAAGAAGTTGTTGAGTCACT
>BLSH010413349.1:1457441-1468733 GCA_018402905.1 Glandirana rugosa | reverse complement strand
GGTAAAGTTTCGGTCTTTGAGTTCAAACACACAGCCCATTAAGAAAAGTGATCCGCAGTCCGAGGACGAATGTAAGCAGGAGCCTGACGCCTAGTGAAAAGAATTACCCGACACACAAACTTGAGTTTCTGGCTTTGAAATGGGCTGTGGTGGATAGACTGAGAGATTATTTGTATGGGGCAGACTTCCTGGTTAAGACTGACAACAACCCTCTCACTTATATCCTTACTACTGCAAAGCTGGATGCCACTGGTCATCGATGGCTGGCTGCTTTATCTGAATTCTCCTTCAGCCTCAAGTATCGTCCAGGGACCCGACATGGGGATGCAGACGCCCTGTCAAGACGGCCATATGAATCTGGAGATTCTTTAGAAGAGTGGACTCAGTTGTCTCCTGAAGGTGTACAAGCTCTTAGTGAAGGTGTGAATTACAGGATGAGAGGTGGCTCGAAGGCTGAAGAAATTGGAGTCATGGCTATTGGGGTCCCAAGGAGTTATTGTGACCTCACCCAAATCAGAGGGGAGGGTTTGCCAAAACTCTCTACGAAAGAATTGAGAAGAGACCAGTTGGAAGATCTGCTTTGTAAATTGGCACTAAGGGCCATAGAGAGTCAGTGCCTTGACATACTGCTCACCGATACTCAAAGAGATGCACGAACACTTCATAGAGAGTGGGATCGGTTGCATCTGCGCAACGGAGTGGTCTACCGAAGGGGCCCCTCTGGTGATACCGAAGAGAAATGGCAGCTATTGTTACCTGAGAAACATAGGAAAACTGTGCTGACGGCTTTACATGATGAACATGGTCACCTAGGATCTGACCGAACTCTAAGTTTGATAAAAGATCGGTTCTATTGGCCTGGCATGAGAGCCGAAGTTGAGAATCATTGCCACTCTTGCATTCGATGTACATAGAGAAAGACCCTACCACAGAGAGCTGCCCCAATGGGCCATCTCCAGAGTCAAGGCCCTATGGAGTTGGTGTGTATCGATTTCCTGTGCTTAGAGCCTGATTCGAGTGGGCAAGGAAACATTCTGGTGGTAACTGACCATTTCACCAGATATGCCCAAGCTTTTCCCACCAAAGATAAAAAAGCCCTCACTATAGCCAAAGTTCTAGTAGAGAAATTCTTTGTGCATTACGGCCTGCCTCAACGTATTCACTCCGATCAGGGAAGGGACTTTGAGGGACGACTCATAAAGAAACTGATGGATCTTCTTGGCATAAAGAAATCACGAACTACCCCATACCACCCTCAAGGAGACCTTCAGCCGGAGAGATTCAACAGAACCCTTTTGAACATGCTTGGTACCCTCACTTCAGAGCAGAAACAACATTGGAGTAAACATATAGCGGCCATTGTGCATGCCTACAATAGCACTTCAAATGACGCAACCGGCTACTCACCTTATTTGTTAATGTTTGGAAGAGAGGCTCGGCTACCTGTTGACTTAGCCTTTGGCACTTCTCTGGATGGTACTGCTGAAGCCTCTCATAAGGGGTATGTGGATCGTTTGAGAAAGAGCTTGAAAACTGCTTATGAAAAGGCTCAATCTGCTTCAGATGCTAGAGGAGAGAGGAACAAGAGAAGTTTTGACTTGAAAGTGAAAGTACAAGATCTACAGCCAGGTGATAGAGTACTGCTCAGAAATCTGGGCATTCCTGGGAAACATAAGTTGGCTGACCGTTGGAAATCACAGACCTACGTGATCTGTAAACAATTGCCAGGTTTACCAGTGTACCAGATCAGACCAGAAGGAAAAACTGGTCCGTTGAAGACGTGGCATCGCAATCACCTATTGCCCCTGTCGGGAGCAGTCCGTATGCCACCGCTCCCAGAGCATAGGCTTACACCTGCTGTCCCACCGAGGTCTCGTCCAGTGACCAGGTCTCAACCAGCGCCTCTGGATACTGAAGAAGAGGACAGTGAGGACGAAGAAATGGGAGTAAGTTGGTTGTGGCCATCCCATGCATCAGAGCCTACTGATCCTTCTTTTTTGTCCACCCCTGAGGTAAAGACAACTGAACCTGAGTTTGTGCCCCAAGGGCAATCCTCACACACTTTGGAAGATTCCTTACTTGAGTTGCCCACAGTAGATTCTGAAGACCCTCACCCCTCTGCATTGGAGGAGGAGTTCCATTCAGTAGAAGAAACTCCAGTGGACGAGGTTTCAGTGAATAAAGAAACCTTGGCAGAGGAAAAGGTTCAAGGACAACTTGAGCGAGGAGAAGAGAGAATGCTCATGACCCCTGAAGCTAAAGAGAAAAGAGTCATTCGTCCACCCAAGAGACTAACCTATGACAATCTGGGTGAATGCTCTGAAGAGGTGATCCTTGTTTCTCAAAAGAGTTTCTGCAGAGCCTGGTCCTTCCACTACAGATTTTGTGGAGGACAGCCCTAACTCACCCCCTGGCACATCTGGAAGAAACACATCTGCTGAGGTAGCTAGCACTCAGGGCAACCCTCCTCTTTGTGAAAACTGGTGGGAGGTTCCCCTGTCAGATTTATGTCAGGAGATGAGTTGTTTAAGTTTGAGTATTACTAGTAGAGAAAGGGTTGCATGATGATATGATTTTATGCCCTCTGCATTTAATTTTTTTTCCCTCCCTCAAGGTGTAAACGGTATGTACTCTAGATGTTGCCTCCCTGCCTTTGGAGGACCAAAGGTTCTCAAGTGGGGGGTGGATGTAGCGGAGGGATAAAATCCTGCATCACTGACACAGCCTGCTACAGCCAAAGAGGGATTTGCTTCCCCCCTCCCTCAGGAATTTATAAACTCACACACACTTGTTAGTGCAGCCTGACTTGCTCTGGCTGCTGTTTGTTGATTGGGACTTGAAGTCAGCCAGCTCAGGAGGAGCATCAAGCAGTAGAACTGCATCCTGGGAAATTAAGTTTGAAGTGCTGGGATTCCCATTAGACTGATTGGGATGCAGACTACAAATCCCAGTATGCTGGCTGAAGGAAGGAGGTTAACAGGAAGGAAAGACCTGGAAGAGATCAGAAGAGCAGCAGCCTTGTGTCTGGAGGGAGAGGAAAGGCTTCAGGGAGCTGTGTATGTGAAAGAGCATCCCAGAGTCTGCTCAAGGATCGACTCATCCCTTTCTCGATCGTGGTGGTGATCACTGCAATTGAAATCAGAAGTGTTGCTGGAGAGTCCTGCAGAGGCTGATCGGGCTGGAGTGTCAGTCGGACGCTCGCCCTGTTGTAGCAGTGACAGAGCGGTTGTTCCTCCCCCAGAAGAACTGGAAAAAGGGTGAGATCAGCAAATACCTGATTAAGTCAGTGACTGTTATGACTGTGTGTGTTAACTTGAATGCCTCTGAGAACAGTGTATTGAAAAGAGGGCACCAGTCCTGGATATCACTTCACAGTGACGGATCCTTTGTTACCTGCTTTATTCAAGCCTTTCTCTGGATTGCAAACAAGTTGATCTAGATTACATACCTTCAGGGCCTCTACTAAGTGAAGACTCATAAGTGCACCAACCAAAGACCAAGTGCAGAGCTCTGCTAGAGACCAAGAGACTATTGTGCTAAGCGTGGGGTGTAGTATTTAAATACAGTCTTTTTCCTTTGTACATTTCTGACACTGGGAGACAATTCACCCCTTTCTTTAGGAAGTCCCCCAGTGTCAGGGAAGTGTGACAGCCCACTGGTTCACCTGTTTCACAGAGGTGGTTATATTTATGCATAATAGTGCCAATTTTTCTAATTGCTAAATGTTGATCTTTATTGTGAATGTTATTACATTGTTTTTTTTGCAGTCTGCACAGTAAATACCAATCTGAATGATTGCATTTTAGACTCATTGTTGATTATTACAGTATTGCTCCATAGTGGAATCCGGTGTGCCAGAGGGGTCAAGTTTGTTTAAAGGGTTGTACTGTCAGAGTAGTAAATTATATCCTCAAAACTCAGCCGGTCCTACGGGGGTAAGCGCTACAGATGTAATGCAACTTGTGCTCTTCATGTCGGTCCGAGAATCGGACTAGTGTGAACCCAGCCTCAGTGCTTGCCATAGGCGCCATTTTCACTAGATACGCCTCTGGTCAGAACAGTAGAAAAACAACATTTCACAGCCTAATTACAAGATTTCTGCATGACAATACTGTTACAGGCAAGATTTACTGCCCTCATTGCAAGGAAGAACAAGAGAAGCACATGTAAGCCTCATATCCTGAGTCCAGGCTGCCTGGTGTCATATTACAGCACCCAGATCCTGCCTGCTTATCACTCACTTATTATCTGCCTGTATCAGCATGAGTGGCACTGAATGGGAGCACACAGCAGCACCAGCACAAGACTTTGAGCCTGCTGAGTTACCCAAACGCTCAGTCAAACCAACTCGGAAAGTAATCGAGAATTATGAAGCTTTAAGAACTGAATTGACAAATATCTTGGAGTTACTTTGGCAGAAGGTTGTAACTGAATCACTGTCTGTTGAACATAAACTACTGCCACTAGAGGGCGCCATTAAACAACTTTCTGCCTCATATGAGCTTTACCAACTAAGCGGCAACAAGTTTATTAATGTCCTACAAAGTATAAACATGGAAGATTTGCTAGAGAAATTAAAGAGCTTCCAAGATCTTTATCTAGAAAGAGACAGTTTTATCCAGCAAACCAAATTAAAGGCAGAAGCAAATAAAGAGCTGCTACAAGACACTGCATCTCACAGATCTGTTTTCACCAGACATTCTAAAAGGTCCTCAAAATCTCTTCAAGATACTCAACTCTCAGTTCTCAGTGAGCGACTTATTAATGCCTGAGCTGAAGCGGAAGCCAGCAGGGTGCAGGTCGTGTACCCAGAAAAAAAGCAAAGTTGAAAACTGAGTCAGTGCTTCAGACAGCACGTCAAAGCATCAACCTAAACATAGCAGATATGGAAGATCCCCTCAAACGCACTAAAGACTATGTCCCAAGTCACTGCAGTGTACACTCCATCGTCTCCAATGCTCTTGGCAACATAAAGACTCCTTCACAGCATCAATTTAAAGAGGTTCCAGCAACTTCCTGCATGCAAAATCGGCCCAGTATCCGTGAAAAAGACTGACATCCTTCCCACTCCTACCACAGTCGTGGCTGCAAACAAACAGGAAGATTAGGAAGATTGAAAACCCTAACCGAGAGTGTCCCATTCACAAGAAGACACACCCCGTCAAAAAATGTATCATCTTTAGAAAAAAAGCCTCTTGAAGAGTGTAAGGAGCTTTTAAAGACATTTGGAGTATGTTTCAGGTGTTGTGCTTCTACTGAACATTTTGCTAAGGACTGTAATATGCCCATCAAGTGCATAGAGTTTGGCTCTGAACAACATGTGCAAGCTCTCCATCCACTTGAGCCCAGCTCTGCAGTTCAAGATACTCATCTCTGTGAGTGACTTATTAATGCCTGAACTGAAGCGGAAGCCAGCAGGGTGCAGACCGCGTACACAGAAAAGAAAGCAAAGTTGGAAACGGAGTCAGTGCTTCAGACAGCACGTCAAAGAGCAGCAATAGAAATCTTAAACGAACAGTGTAAACTTGCAGCAGCAATGGCAAAGCTAAGGGTCCTAGAGCAAGTTATCAGTGCATACGAAGGTACAAGTGAGAAAGACAGCATCAACCTAAACATAGCAGATAAGGAAGATCCCCTCAAATGCACTAAAGACTATGTCCCAAGTCACTGCATTGTACACTTCATCATCTTCAATGCTCTTGACAACATAGAGACTCCTTCACAGCATCAATTTAAAGAGGTTCCAGCAACTTCCTGCATGCAAACTCGCTCCGGTATCTTTCCTGCTAGCTTACCTAACCTTCCTTCATACATCACAGAGCATCAGAGCAAGCTTCAAATAAGTCATCAATCTCCTGTCATCTGTACAACTGACTTCAAGCAAGCAATTTCCCTGTATCCTTTAACAAAAATTTCAAAGATAGCACAATCAGCACCATTCAGCCAACAATGTCTTGCATAAAGGTAGAGACAACTGAAACAGCAGAGTTTGTGAGGTACTTAGTTCGCAGAGAGCTCACAAAGACCGGTCTCACAAGTTTTGGTGACCAACCTGAGAACTACAGAAGTTGGAAATGTGCCTTCAGAGCTGCAAGCAGTGATCTTGGCAATACTGCTGCTGAAGAATTGGATCTGCTGATCAGGTGGCTTGGTCCTCTATCTGCTGCACATGTTAAGCCATTAAGATTGGTTTTCATGGACAATCCTACAGCAATCCTCACAGCTGCAGGGGATTGACTAGAGCAAAGTTTTGTCATTCCAGAAGCTATAGAAAATGCTTTGTTTGTGCGTCTTAAAACTTTCCCAAAGATATCTGTTAAGGACAACAAAGAGTTCCAGAGACTGAGTGCCCTTCTCCTTGAGCTTCAGCTAGCCAAGGCAGACCCAAAACTACCCGGACTCAGTTACCTTGACACTGCTAGAGGGGTAAACACAATCGTCTCCAAGCTCCCATATGGTCTGCAAGAGAAATGGACTGCACTAGGGGCATCATACAAAAAAGAGAACAAGGTTTCCTTCCCTCCATTCTCTTTCTTCTGCGAATTCATCAGGAAAATTGCAGAGACCAAGAACAATCCAAGTTTTTCCTATGGTGTGTACAGTTTCTTCTCACCCTTTCCTAAGAGTACCAGTCTTCTGGGCAACTATAAGAACCGTAGAGGCCCAGTAACCGTGAAACAGACTGACAGCCTTCCCACTCCTACCACGGTTGTGGCTGCAAACAGAGTAGGAAGATTGAAAACCCTAACTGAGAGTGTCCCATTCACAAGAAGCCACACCCCCTCAAAAAATGTATCAGCTTTAGAAAAAAGCCTCTTGAAGAGTGTAAGGAGATTTTAAAGACATTCAGAGTGTTTCAGGTGTTGTGCATCTACTGAACATTGTGCTAAGGACTGTAATATGCCCATCAAGTGCATCGAGTTTGGCTCTGAACAACATGTGCAAGCTCTCCATCAACTTGAGCCCAGCTCTGCACAATCTGCTAACTCTACTCCAAGGTCAATGCATGGCGGGGAGAATACAGACAAATTGCCTAATTCCACTATAATTTCTTTATCCTGCACTGAAGTTTGCGGCGAAGACCTCTGTGATAAGTCTTGTGCTAAAATATGCTTGGTGAACATATACCACAAGGATCAACCAGAAACCAGGTGTGTGTTATTTTAGATGATCAGAGCAATAGATCCCTTGCAAAATCAGAACTGTTTGGTCTATTTGATATAAAAGGCGAATCTCATCCTTACACCTTGGTTACCTGTAATGGAACTATAGATGTTTCTGGTAGAAGGGCTCACTAACTCATGGTATCTTCTCTCAAAGGTAACTTGCAACTACCCCTACCTACACTTGTTGAGTGCAATCAGATACCTGCTAACAGGGAATAAATCCCTACTCCAGCTGCTGTCTTCCATCACCCTCACCTAAAGGTAATAGCAAATGAGATACCACCGCTTGATAAAGATGCTCAGATCCTTCTTCTGTTAGGAAGAAAGATTCTAAGAGTTCACAAAGTACTCAGACAAGTTAGCGGATCCCCCAAATGCCCCATTTTCCCAGTGCATGGATCTAGGTTGGGTCATCATAGGCAATGTCTGTATAGGCAAAATGAAGAGACCTACCAACCTTTCATCATTCAAAACAAATGTTCTGCCAAATGGCCCAAACACTTACTTTGAGCCATGCCCACATCACTACTGGGTGAAAGAGAAGATAGCCAGCAGTGAATGGCAACATGGTATCTCAGGTAACACAAGCCCTTTTTCCTGTGATCATGAGGACCTCGGCTCCACTGTGTTTAATGCAGCCAGTGAAGATGATACACTGGCTACTTCAATGGAAGACAAGGAATTTATCAAAATAATGGACAATGAGTTCTTTCAAGATGACTACAATAATTGGGTAGCACCCCTACCCTTTCATCTCCCAAGAGAGAGACTTACAGCAAGCCATCAGTAGATTATCCTCCTTAAAGCGCAACTTAAGCAGGAAACCAGAGATGCAAAAGCACTTTGTGGACTTTATGCAAAATATATTTGACAGAGACCTTGCAGAACCTACACCCCCCCCCCCCCCCCCAAAGGAGGGAGAAGAATGCTGGTACCTTCCATCCTTTGGCGTGTATCACCCACACAAACCAGACCAAATCAGAGTTGTCTTTGATTCCAGTGCTCAGCATGAAGGTGTTTCCCTTAACAACATGCTCCTCACTGGGCCCAACATGAACAACAGTCTAATAGTCTTGAGTCTTGATTCACTTCAGACAAGAGCCCGTAACAGTAATGGCTGACATTCAACAGCTGTTTCACTGCTTCATTGTCAGAGAAGACAACAGAAACTACCTCAGGTTTCTATGGCACAATGGCACATCAACAAGGAAGTGATAGATTATCGAATGAAGGTACATGTCTTTGGTAACAGTCCTTGCCCTGCACTGGCAACTTATGGGCTAAGGAGAATGGCTCAGGCTGGAGAAAAAAGACAAAAAAACAGCCAAGGAATAAATCCAAGGAAAAACCAAGTTCACTTACCGACCAGCTTGTGACCATCCAAATTGACCTGTCTAACAGTATGCGTTAAAAGCAGGGGATTGGGAGGGGGCGTGGCCGGCGGCGTGAGAGACGGCAGCAGAGTGAGATAGCTCCGGCTCCTGCTATCTGCCCAGCGACAATCGAAGCGACCGTAGCGGGTTTTAATAAGAAAGGATGACTTCCCTAGAATCAGCGGCATCGGGGGAAGTCAGAAAGAGGAGTCCCCAGCGCTCAAACCCCCAGAAACTGACCGATTTCTTTAGTCCCTCCGGCGGGAGGGTGTACCAAGATGGCGCCGACGCGCCGCAGCGGCCTACAGAAGAAGGGGACAGCGCCTCGGACTCAGGCAGCTCTGCAGCGACGGTCATCTCAGAGATACACAGACAGCATTCAGGTAAGGAGGCTCTGTCACCGCCAGACAGCCCTACCACCCGCAGCCCTGCTAAATTTAGGAAGGCTAAGGGGGATGCTCAGGAGACAGATGATGACATGGAAGAGTCTGCTGCTGACTTACACACTCAAACTCCATTAGAACACTTCCCCTCATCATCCCAGCCTGTCTCCATGACAAGCATGAAAGAGATGTTAATATCACTACGCGACACCCTTCACATAGATATGATGAAAATGCTCCAGCCCATGAATGTAGCAGTGACAGACCTGCAGGAAAGAATGGATCATGTAGAGCACAAAATGGAAGACGCCTATTCTGCACACAACAGTCTAATAGACGCTTACAATGATCAACAACGCGAACTGCAGAGAATCACAGCCAAATTAGCAGATATGGAGGACCGCAGCAGCAGGTCCAACATTAAATTTCGTGGAATTCCCGAGTCGGTTCCCAATGCGGACCTGAAAGGCTTCATACAACAAATTCTGCATGAGCTAGTACCAGAAGCAAGTGAAATGGAACTCTTAATTGACAGAGCACACAGGTTACCGAAACCATCTTTTCTTCCAGATTCAGTCCCCAGGGACGTACTATCTAAAATCCATTTCTACCATGTAAAAGAGGCAGCAATGAAAGCCATGAGGAGCAAACAACAGCTCACCGGCAAATTTGCCGGAATATCTTTGTACACAGATCTATCACAAGCCACTGTGCTACACCGGAAAAAACTGACCACCATCACTAAGGCGCTGCGGAACCATAACATCGCGTACAAATGGGGGACGCCATCCAAACTAGTGGTGACCTATAAGGACACGTCTGTGAGCATCCTGTCCTTGGAAGCAGGACTACGCTACTTGCGTGAATGGAATATACTCCCTCAAGAATACAGGGAAGAGCCACATAATGACCCTTACAAGCTGCAGAAAGACTGGCTTCAATGTCCAAACAAATCCGCATCCAAGAAAAAACCCGCCCAGCGATCATGAGGCAGTAACGGGAGCAAAGACCTGAACTTCGTTCCTAGATAGACCTGAACTTCATTCCTAGATAGCAGGATCACCTTTGTTCCTGGTACCTGGGTGTTTTGACCCCCATAGGATGTGCATACATTACTGCCCTAGAGAACCAGGGCAGGCTCTGTTCTCCCTTTTAGTTGTTGTTCTACATATTGTTTCCCTTATGTTTATGTTCCTGTCGTTGACAGCTCTGACGTACAACATATATCTCTTCTCAACCTCCTTCAACCCAGCGAAGAAATACCGTGCACCTCATATCAACAGCTCAACCGCACTCCTTCTCCATGGACTGTCCTGAAGCAAGCCACAAGAGTTGTTCCGGGTGAGTTACCACCCCTGGTGAGTAACCACACAGCTTATCATCTCAGAACTGTGATAAAAAATGACAATTAAAGTAGTATCCCTCAATGCCAAAGGTCTAAACAGTCCCTTTAAACGCAACTTACTTTGGCAAGAAGCCCGCAAATTAAAGGGGGACGTGATATGCGTACAAGAGACTCATTTCGCAGATGCAAAAGCCCCCCAATGTACTCATTTGCAATTCCCTAATATCTTTTATGCTAACGCGGAAACCAAACGCAACGGAGTAATGATAGCCATTAAAAACTCTATTGCCTTTTCTCTTCAAGAAGCGATTCTTGATCCGAAAGGGCGGTATATTATATTAATATGCATGATGAATAATGTACTGTATACCTTGGTCAATGCATACGTTCCCAATCAAGGTCAATGTTCCTTTATTAGAAAACTAGTGCGCAAGGCGAAGGCTGTATGTAAGGGGGACCTCCTCCTGGTGGGTGACTTTAACTTGGTGGCCGATAGTAGTGAAGACTGTAAACCTCCTAAAAAACACCATGCAAATTCTCTCCAACATATTCTTCATGAAGAAAATGTATTCGACGCGTGGAGATGCCTCCACCCGGGAGAGAAGGACTTTGATAGAGACAAAAGAAACAAGATAAATCGTCACAATCCAGGTGATCATAGTACAGTTAGGAACTTATCCTAGATACCCCTAATCTCTTCTTACATTTCAGGAAGAGAGGGCCCACCTCCGTAGAGGTGCGCAGCTTATGTAAAAGAAGTACTTCTTATACAACCTCTCTTAAACGTACCACAAAAAATCCTCCAAATGTCAGAAGTGATGATAGCCGGTGGTTCAATTTCAGTGGGTGGTCCTCCTCCAGGGGGAATGTATGTCGGAAGCGGAACGCGTGATCAAAAGATTATTTCCTTGTAACTGGAACTAACCCTTGCATACGTAACTGGTTCCATATGTCATGTAATAAGTAGTACGTATAATTATATTATATGGCGGGAAAGCCTAGTTCTTAGCGAAGAACTTCTCTTT
>BLSH010413349.1:1438829-1454966 GCA_018402905.1 Glandirana rugosa | reverse complement strand
AAATACATGTGGGATTATATTCACTCAGACCCCAACCAAAAAAAGGGTATTTCTTACATATATCTTCTATTACAACCCAAAGATTCGATAAAACAAGAAACCGCCATTAAAAAATGGGAACAGGACTTAGGCATTTCCTTCCCAGAAGAAGATTGGCTTAGGGCAATTAAAATCAGCACCTCAGCCACCCACTGTGTAGCCCATTGGGAGAACACTTATAAAGTCCTTTATAGATGGTATCTTACTCCCGTTAGATTATCTAATATATACGACAATATCGACCCAAGTTGCTGGCGCAATTGCGGCCAGAAAGGCAACCTGATGCACATTCTTTGGCAGTGTAAATCTATCACCAGCTTCTGGAGGTCCATCTTCCAGCTGATTTCAGCAATTTCAGGAAGGGTAACTGAACCCTCACCAGAAGTAGCTTTATTAGGTATAAAATTAGACATATTCCCGGTGCAAAGCAGATTTATAGTAGCACATCTGCTAACTGCAGCCAGGATGGCTATCATGCAGCATTGGAAATCTGACACCGCACCGTCTATATCTGAAATAATTACAAAGGTCAATTCCAATTGTACATTTGAACACATTTTTGCATGTACTAATGGTAACCAATTAGCGTTTAGACGCATCTGGGACAAATGGATAACTAGGTCCAACCTGAACAACTCTTTTAACTGAACACAAATGTGCAGGGTCACATTATCAATGAGATATATGAAGTGTACGTCTTCTTCTTCTCCTTTCTTTTCTTACTCCCCTCCCTCCCTATCCTTACCTTTCCTCTTGCTCTCCGAAGTTTACCTCTGATACAGGTAGCATTGTGGCCTGTGACTACACGATCCCAGGTCTTTTGTTCATGAATCCGTATATAAGAAATGTAGCTCCTATATTGTAAGCTTAAACCTGAGCTCCACACATTTAAGATTAAGAGGAAGGACCAGCGGTGCCCAGGGATAGACCTCCTGTCACAGTATGTTCCCAATTGGGGTGACGGAGGGAAATCCTCGGGTACTGGGCCCGAGGTATCATATCAATAATACAGCTGATTGGTGGAGATATACGAGTTAGATTTCTTTAAGTAGAAGTAGAACGGAATGCGATCCTCAATATGAAGTGTCTTGTTGCTATGTTAGTAATACCCTATGTATCAGAGAGGACAACAGGAATGTAAATTGTTGTATTACCTACTGTTTGTATTTTGACTTCCAAAACCAATAAAGAAGTAAAGTTTAAAAAAAAAAAAAGCAGGGGATTGGTTACACACATTAATTAATGCATGTGTAAGCTGGAGGGCCCCGTCAAGGCTCCCTGCGTCCTCCAGACCTATCTCTGACTGAAGAGACTCCACAGTGGAAGCACATGCATCTTGATGAGATAGATGAAGGCAGATGGTGTGGAGGTAGCCCATCCCTCCTTAAGGTTATAGGGACGCACCAGACACCCAGCAGGTAGCAAAATAACTGCAAAGGTGTTAGTGCGTTTCCCCAACCGATATCAAATGTCCAAAAAATTGAACCACTGCCTCCACCTATAACTGGTCTATGTAGTAAGGAGCATTGGAGGGCAGCAAATAGACAAAAAAACAGCCAAGGAATAAATCCAAGGAAAAACCAAGCTCATTTACCGACCAGCTTGTGACCATTCAAATTGACCTGTCTAACAGTATGCGTTAAAAGCAGGGGATTGGTTACACACATTAATTAATGCATGTGTAAGCTGGAGGGCCCCGTCAAGGCTCCCTGCGTCCTCCAGACCTATCTCTGACTGAAGAGACTCCACAGTGGAAGCACATGCATCTTGATGAGATAGATGAAGGCAGATGGTGTGGAGGTAGCCCATCCCTCCTTAAGGTTATAGGGATGCACCAGACACCCAGCAGGTTGCAAAATAACTGCAAAGGTGTTAGTGTGTTTCCCCAACCAATATCAAATGTCCAAAACACTTTTTTGGACTCAGGCTGGAGAAGAAGAATATGGATCTAACGCTTGTCAATTTGTTGAAAGAAACTTTTACCTTGACGACACACTCAAGGCAATTCCAACTGCTAGAGAAGCAATCAATCTTCTCACCAGAACAAAGGAGATGTTGTCTATAGCAAACCTTTGCCTTCTCAAGATTATATCCAACAGCCAGGAACTTATGAATGCCTTTCACTCTGAGGACTATACCACTAGTCAAAAAACCTTGATTTAGGTGCAGATGTGCCTCCTGTACAGCGAAGTCTGAGTTTGTTGTGGAACATCAAACATGATACATTCACCTTCCAAGTATCAACTTCTGACAAACCCTTCACTAAGAGAGGAGTCCTGTCGGTGGTGAACAGTGTCTATGTTACACTGGGTTTCTTGCCCCAGTTACCATTCAAGATAAGATTCTGCTAAGACAGTTATCTACTGGGACACTCATTTACCTAGTGAGAAACAACACTAGTGGGAAAGGTGAGATCACTAGAAAAACTTCAAATCTCACGGTGCTGTGTTCCAGCTTCCATTTAAACTGCTAGACAAAGAGAGATTCATATTTTCTCTGATGCATCAGTTGAAGCTATTGCTGCAGTAGCCTATTTAAAGACCTCTGAAATTAATGGAGAATCACACTGTAGTTTTGTCCTAGGCAAGGCAAAACTCACTCCCAAACCTGCACATACCATACCATACCATACTAAGACTTGAACTCTAGGCAGCTGCGCTAGCAGTAGCAATTGCCAAAGTCATAAGACGTGAAATGGACACTAGAATTGATTCTTTCACCTTTTATACTGACAGTAAGGTAATACTTGGTTATATATACAACCAAACAAAACAGTTTTATGTGTACATCAGCAACAGGGTAGAACATATTAAGAGATTCTCTCTACCAAGTCAATGGCATCATGTTCCCACTGAACTCAACCCCTGTGGGACTAGAGCTGTGTCATCAGTAGTTCTTCAGGACAGCTTATGGCTGTCACCTCCAAGGTTTTTGTGTGAAGACTCCTATTCACTCCCTACTGACACCACCAATGGGCTAGTAAGTCCTGTAGATGATAAGGAAATAAGAACGGTGAACATCTCACTCCACACTTCTGTAAATACAAAACAGAAGCTGCGGTCACATTGTTTTGAACGTTTCTTCCACCTGGTCATCTGCTGTGAGAGCTATGGATCATCTAATTTACATTGTTCATTGCTTTAGGAAGAGCTCTGCATCAGAGTGCCATGGTTGGCACATTTGTTCTAGACACTTCACAGCAGCAGATATTGCAAGAGCAGAAGAGGTAATTATGCATTATGTGCAACAAGAGGTGTATCAGGAAGAGTTCAGGAGTATCCGAAATGGAATTGAATTATTTAAAAACAGTTCACTCTTCAATCTAAACCCAGCAGTTGATGCCAATCAGCTGATGAGAGTTGTTGGCTGTATAGGTAAATCTGACCTATGCAGCAAAGAACAGAATCCTATAATCATACCAAGTCAACATCATGTTACTGTGCTTCTGGTTCGTCACCACCATGAATGGGTGGAACACCAAGGCCGTCAGTTTACAGAAGGTGCCATCAGGTCAGCTGGCTTGTGGATTGTTGGTATGAAAAGGTGTGTCTCCTCCCTGCTCTTCAGGTGCATGAAGTGCAACAAGTTAAGAGGAAAACATCAACAGCAACAAATGGCAAGTCTCCCAGCTGATCGGCTAACTACAGATCCACCCTTCACCTATGTTGGAGTAGACATCTTCAGCCCATGGTCCATCATCACTCAGAGAACTTGAGGTGGAGCTGCCAATAGTAAAAGGTGGGCTGTATTGTTTACCTGTCTCAGCATCCGAGCAATACACATAGAAGTGATTGAGTCTATGGATTCTTCTTCCTTCATCTCTGCCCTATGAAGATTCTTCTCTGTCAGAGGACCGGTCAAGCAGCTGAGATCTGACTGTAGTACCAACTATGTTGGAGCATGTAAGGAGCTGCAATTGGACAATTTACTGGCCAACAATGGACGTACATGGTTATTTAACCCTCCACATGCTTCACACATGGGAGGATCCTGGGAACGAATCATTGAGACTTAGTCTACCTTTCTCGCTGAAGTATCTGCCATAGTAAATGCAAGACCTTTAGTGCCAGTATCTTCAGATCCTGATGCTCCAGTGATCCTTAATCCAGCTTCGCTTCACTTACTTAAAATATTGGGAATGCTGTAATACCTTCAAGTGAGATCTACCCCAAGGATATCTACAGGCATCAATGGAAGCAGGTGCAACATCTAGCCAATGTGTTTTGGCATCACTGGAGGAAGGAGTATCTTCATCATCTTCAAAGTCGTAACAAATGGCAAACGTCTAAGCCTAATCTCAAGGTTGGAGATCTCATCCTTCTAAAGGACAAGGAAGTTTGCCAGAATGAGTGGCCTGTGGGTCTGATTACTAAAGTTATGCCCAATGATAACAGAGTTGGAAAGGTAGAGGTCTAGGTAACCAAGGGAAGGTCAACACAAAGCTTTTCTCTACCAATTACAGAGTTAGTACTACTTTTTGCCAGGTGAGTGACTTATGCAAGAACTAGCCATGCTATTGGCAGGGCAGGGAGTACATTGCTGCTAACTACAAAAGTTTTACTTGTAACTTTTGCATTCTCTGAAGACATCATATGTTGGACTACTACATGTTCTGCAATCCTATTGAACTTATGTTTGTTTGCTTGGTTTTTCCCATTACAGGTTCCAGGACATTTATCAGTATTGGACTTATTGAATATGGATAAAAAAGTTTAAGGTTATGAAATCTAAACATTTCAGATGGGGAATGTTGTGTTACACTATGTGAATTATTATAATTTCATTTGTGTGTATAATTTGGTTTATTATTGCTCTGTGTCTTTAAGCTGCCTGCCTCTGCCTTAGCTGAACCTTTTCTCCCACCATAGTGCTGTATATCCCCTCCCCTTCTTTCTTTCTGTTTCATTACTGAATATGTTGCCATGTACAGATCATTCCATGCAGCTTACAAATTCATCATTTTTCTACCTATGAATATCCATCATTAAACAAAACATTCAAAAGGCTTCATCGTCTGTCTCCTCAACGTGAATTTGTTCATTGAGTTAAACTGTCTGAATTGATGCAAGGGATGAAAAGATCACCAGGTCAGTGTAAGCCCTATATGTCGCTGGAGATAAAGTTTATGGCCCTGTAGGTGAGTCAGAACACTGTTTGTTTTTTTGATGTTTTATTTGTGAAGCACTAGCACTTTATGATATTGTAAGCACAGTTTGACACATTTTATAGTTTTAGAATTGACATTTGAGTGCAGGTGCACTGCTTGGTTCACTTCACATTGTTTGTCTATTGTTATTCACAATAATTACAGTTAGCTGCTGTCTGAAGAGGCACATATTCAGGCACTGTTACTTTTATGATACATTATTTAAACTTGCATTAACCTACAGAATTATATGGTGTAAACTTGCAGTAATGCAATAAAATATAAAGCATTAAACTTGCAGTAAGGCACAGAAATATATGGCGTTAAACTTGCAGTAACACTATGAAATAGACAATGCTAAACTTGCAGTAATGCACAGAAATATATGGCGTTAAACTTGCAGTAACGCACTGAAATATATGGCATTAAACTTGCAGTAATGCACAGAAATATAAGGCATTAAACTTGCAGTAACGCACAGAAATATTTGGCATTGAACTTGCAGTAACGCACAGAACTATATGGCATTAAACTTGCAGTAACACACACAAATATATATGGCATTAAACTTGCAGTAACGCAATGAAGTATATGGCATTAAACACACAGTAATGCACAGAACTATATGGCATTAAACTTGCAGTAACGCTATGGAATATACAGCCTTAAACTTGCAGTAACGCACAGAAGTATATGGCGTTAAACTTGCAGTAACACAATTAAGTATGTGGCATTAAACATGCAGAAATGCACAGCACTATATGGCATTAAACTTGCAGTAACGCACAGAACTATATGGCGTTAAACTTGCAATAATGCACAGAAATATATGGCATTAAACTTGAAGTAACACAATTAAATATATGAAGTTAAACTTGCAGTAATGCACAGAACTATATGGCATTAAACTTGCAGTAGCGCAATGAAATATATGGTGTTAAACGATCACTACACTTACACTGACTGAACTGTCCCTAGATTCACACTGTTGTAAAGCTGAATGGTGGTCACTCACTACACTGACACTGCCTGAACTGTCCCTAGACTCACACTAATGTAAAGATGAATGGTGGTCACACTACACTGACACTGACTGAACTGTCCCTAGACTCACACTAATATAAAGATGAATGGTGGTCACACACTACACTGACTGGGCTATCCCTAGATTCACACTAATGTAAAGATGAATGGTCGTCACTAGAGTTGAGCGAACCCAAACTGTAAAGTTTGGGTCCGTACCGTACTTTCGGGTGTCCGTGTACCGAACCCGAAAGTTTGAGAAAA
The DNA here is from genome assembly GCA_018402905.1 of Glandirana rugosa. Lineage (NCBI taxonomy): Eukaryota > Metazoa > Chordata > Amphibia > Anura > Ranidae > Glandirana > Glandirana rugosa. The sequence continues at coordinate 1,448,494 of BLSH010413349.1, read as the reverse complement.
ACGTTCGGGTTCGGGTTCTGGGTTCTGGTATTTTATCACACATGTTGAATAGCTGCAGGACAGCCAATCAAAGAGCGTTTCACCGGTTTTCCCTAGAAGCCATCACAGCCATGACTACTAATGGCATGGCTGTGATTTGCCAGTGCATCATGTGACCTAGCCTCTATATGAGGCTGGAGTCACAGTGCTGCATGTCACATGCTCTCGGGTTAGTGTAGGGAGAGGATGCTGCCGACGCTGTGAGGGGCAGATTGTGAGGGACAGATTGCAGATCTAATAACTAGGTAGAGATTACTACTACTGCTGTGAGGGACAGATTGCAGTGATAATAACTAGGTAGAGATTACTACTACTGCTTTGAGGGATAGATTGTAGATCTATAACATCCAATCCTGCATTACAGAACGATCTGATTACAGAATGATCTCTCAACCTGCATTACAGAACGATCTGATTACAGAACAATTTGATACTGGACTAGGTAGAGATTACTACTGTTTTGAGGGACATATTGCAGATCTAATAACATCTCCCATTTTTCTTCCTTTTGCAGCCCTCTAGCACTTTCCAGTACTTTTTTACAGTCATTTTTGTGACGAAAAGTTTGGGTCCCCATTGACTTCAATGGGGTTCGGGGTCCGGGGTAAAGTTCGGATAACGTTCGGTACCGAACCTGAACGTTTCCGCGAAGTTCGGCCGAACCCGAACATCCAGGTGTTCGCTCAACTCTAGTCGTTACTACACTCAGAAACTGGGAAAACAAGAAAAAAGGAAGGCACACACACCTAGTGCATTACCATAAATAATTTAATGGAAATAAAAAAAGTTTATAGAAGATACTCACAAAATAGGCATCACAGAGCCACATGGAGACAAGACATGGTAAAATCAAACACAAGGCAGGATAAAAATCTGACGCGTTTTGGGGGCGCACCCCCTTCCTCAGAGCTACGCTACTCTGGACTGCCAGACCGAACAATATATTTGAGTGACCAACAAGTGATTCAATCAATCAGCCAACCAGTCACTCAATTAACCAAATAGTCAATTAGTTGCTGGACCGCCCAAGAAGTGGAAAAAAAAACATATAATATATGATGGTGTAATATACTTGATTACAAAAAATCACCATATCTATGTAAAGGTAATGAGGTACACAAAAATCAGGTACACAGAAATCAGTGAAAGGTAAAAGAAATCATCCAGAGTCACTCACCCAGCAGGTGTCACTAATCCCACCTCTGGGATTATTGTGTGCATGGGGACACAGGAAGTGCAGGGACCGGAACTGTCGAGGGCCATGTCTACCTGAGTGATGTGAGCACATGGTGTGATGATGCGATTCCCTGAAAGGGTCTTGGTTAAGAAGAGACATCTGGCCGAAGGGGGGAGCACAATAGACTGCTGTAGCGGTATGAAGAAAGTTACGAGTGGAGCGGTGACGTAATCCGGAATGTCCTGGGGAAGCTGCTCCGCTCTTAACTTTCCTCATACCGCTACGGCGGTCTATTGTGTTCCCCCCTTGGGCCAGATGTCCCTTCCTAACCAAGACCCTATCAGGGAACCACATCATCACACCATGTGCACAGAGCGCTCCCATCGCTCGGGTAGACGCGGTCCTCGACGGTTCCGGTCCCTGCACTTCCTGTGTCCCCATGCACACAATAATACCAGAGGTGGGATTAGTGACAGCTGCTGGGTGAGTGACTCTGGATGCTTTCTTACACCTTTCACTGATTTCTGTGTATCTGATTTTTGTGTATCTTATTACCTTTACATAGATATGGTGATTTTTTGTAATCAAGTATATTCCACCATAATATATTATATGTTTTTTTTCCACTTCCTGGGCGGTCCAGCGACTAATTGACTATTTGGTTAATTGAGTGATTGATTGAATCACTCCTTGGTCACTCAAATATATTGTTCGGTCTGGCAGTCCAGAGTAGCGTAGCTCTGAGGATGGGGGTGCGCCCCCGAAATGCGTCAGCTTTTTAACCTGCCTTGTGTTTGATTTTACCACATCTTGTCTCCATGTGGCTCTGTGATACCTATTTTGTGAGTATCCTCTTTTAACTTTTTTATTTCCATTAAATTATTTATGGTAATGCACTAGGTGTGCGCACCTTCCTTTTTTCTTGTTTTCCCAGTTTCTTTTGGATTTCCCCATCCGAGGAGGGCAGCATACATCTGGTTTTGCATCCACTATCATCCCGGTTGTCTGCCATCTTGAGGGACCTCTAGCGCTGGACATGACTATTTTTTGCCTTGTCGTCACTACACTCACACTGAGTATCCCTAGATTCACACTAAACTAATATTCTACACTGACAATAGAATCACAATGGCACACTATAGCACACTAACTGTCTAGTAGCACTGAACAGAGCCCTGTTCTATCTTTCTCCATGCCGATATCACAACGAATATGGCCGCTATTGAAATAATACTTTCAAAGTGTGGGGGGCGGGACTAAAAGCAATGAGCCATGATGGGATAGAGACATCATGACAGTGTCCAATCATGGCTCTAACACTGCTCTGTGCCCTGATTGGGCAAAGCTTTCATTGCTTCAGTCAATCAGGGCTTTCAATGAACTGTGCTGTGTCGGGCGAATAGTAACTCCTGAAAAACATCTGAAATAACAGATGTGCTAATTGTTGTGCAATTTCTTTCCTCTCCTTCTCCTGGTAAATACATTTCCATTGGCTAAACAAACTCAAGCCTAAAAACACCTGAAAAATGCATGGACCATTTATTTTTTTAAAAAAAGCTTCCAAATATGACTGAAGAAGCTCAAGCTCAAGCATGAAACTAGTCCAATTGAGTAATATTTTTCTTTCATATGATATATGAAAAACAGAACGCAAAGTACTTTTTTGAGTTCTTTGTGTTGCTCAGATTTTGTGTTCAGTTTTTGACAAACATTCAGGAATATCAGATAATAAATATTTTAGGAGAGAATAAATACTTTAGGAAGAGCTCCACACAGAGCCATTGGGAAAATAACATTTTTTTTAATTGCCATGAAGATGTTTTGGTACTTCTGGTGACTTTCAGCAGTAGCTTAATCAATTTTTATAACTGTAGATAGGTCAGTGACATCAGCTGCATGTAATTTCAAATCATTCTAGCCACAAGATAATAGATGTGCCATGTTGTCCTGTACTAGTGGGAAGTGGTCAACATTTAATTATTATTGTCCAATGTGAACTCATTAGCTGTGTTATGACTTTCATTATGACAGGAGTTCTTATGTTTGTGCATGTCCTATTAAAATAAAAAATACAAATGACCAATCATAACGTTAACCCCTTGATGCCGATGTGACCCAAATAGACGGCCCCACTAGACTGGGCTTTTTTCCGAGGGGCCACGTATTTGTGTATCTCTCTTTGTGCTGGGAGCATGCCACATAGCATGTTCCCAGCACCGAGACCGGGGTCTCACCAAGAGCCCCAGGCCCCGTAATAATGATCTGGACCTGATCGCTGCGATAGCCTTTGACTGGCTACCACAGTGATCAGTCACTGTAAAGCCCATCCCTGTGTTTCTCTCTCTCTGTGAATTTAATAAAAAAAAGTGTGTTTAAAAAAATAAATAGATATGAAAAATGAAATGCAAAATAAAGAAATAATACCTAGATCAAGCTTTGATCTAGGTCATTGCCAGGCTTAGTGTTTGGGTCAAGTAAGGTCAAAGGTCAGGGTCAGTATATTTTGAACAGGATTTTTTTTTTAGATAGAACAAACAAAAAAAAGCAAAATATGCACTATTGTTTGTGGGCTGTACTACGGGTATAAACAACTAACATACACATATGTGGTATCGCTGTGATTGTCAGGAGCAGGAGAATTTATTTTGGGCTGTTTTTTGGTGGTTGGTTATGGTAGTAACAAGAAACATACAGCTAAATTAAAAAAAAGATCTTTTTAGCTATTTTGGGCCAGTTTTCCTTTGATAAAAAAAGAAAATCAGGAGATATTCACTACCAATTACCACTAAATAAAAGCCCAATTTGTCCTGAAAAAACAAGGTATAATCCACCTGGATGTACAAAGTAGTTGTGATAATATGTATGGCTTTACTAACAAATGTCAAAGTTGCAAAATTGTGCTTAGGCATTAAGATTTGTTTTACCCTTAGGCGTGAAGGGGTTAAAGAGTTACTAAACCCATGGCCCTGAATTCACTATATCTAGTCTCCCACAGTACACAGAACATGGAAATGTAATTATTTTAGCGAATATAAAAAGATAAACACCTTTTCTCATCAGCAGTATCTAGCAGTCTTGTGATTTCTATCAGTTCCTGGTAAAGCTTGTAGGAGGAGTTTTCATACTGCACTGAGCTATCCTAGCAGGATCCAGGACCCCTTACCCTCTGTCTGGACAGTGATGATTGGCTCTGTGCTGATTACATGCACTCTTCCAAGGAAAACAAACTCTCTAGCAATACAAACCAAACTGAGCATATGCAGAGTGACTCTAAAGGCTCTGTACTATCCAGACCTGTTCTGGAGTAAGTGGAAGAAGGGGAGGATCTGTGCATTCAAGATCAAGCAGCTTTTTTACACAATACAGATGATTAACCCCTTAGGTTCCACAGTGAGTATAATAAGCATGCTTTACTGCATATACAGACTGAGTTTACTGTTGTGGGTTTAGTAACACTTTAAGTAACTTTATTAAGGCTTAACTCATAAACACAATCAAGACTAGACATAGTTTAGTTATCCAGCATTAATAAAGCAATACCACTTTCATGATTATTACAATTCTGACTCCAGAGTCACTCCAAAGATTCCCAAACCCTATTGTCACCCCATTTTTTTCAGTGTTTCATTTTTCTCTGCAGCCAGTTCTGGCCTCTGCTTGGACCTAAAAGTAAAGACTGCCATATCACAACTGTTTTTATAAATGGGTAAGAAGGTTGAGCACCAGACAATAACATCAAAATGTCCATATACTGTAGATTTATTTTTGCCTATGAAGTGACAATAGAAAGACATGTAATAAAAATGCCTGCATTTTCATTACATGGCTACTATGCCACTGTAAATGCTTATTTTGCTAACCCCCTTGAAGGATAGTATACTATAGTCCATATAAGAATTCAAGCAAAAGAGCCCTGATGAAGGGGAATACTTGGGCCCCAAAATGGGATGGATACAGCTTAACTACCTATTGTCACTTCATAGTTAAGAATAAAGGTATATATGGACATTCATCATGATTGTCTTATGCTCAGCCTTTTTTTTTTTTCATTTCGATTTCTCAAGTTGGGTGTCACACAACTGTTAAAATTGCCCTTTTTTGTGTGTTTTAGTGAAGCTACTATTATTCACTATTTGATGAAAGCTAAATATTAGTTCAGTGCCTCAAGTTTATTTTAATCTTGATTAGTTATTTCTCTAGCCCATAGGTGTCCAACCTGTGGCCTCCCAGCTGTTGCACAACAGCCCTATCATGGCTCTTCCTTTGGGAGTCAAGCTTGCAACTGCACCCTTGCAATGCCTCATGGGTAGAGTTGAGCGAACACCTGGACGTTCGGGTTCGGAGGGTCTGAACGAACTTTGGAAAAAAGTCCGGGTTCGGCACCGAACGTTGCCCGAACTTTATCCCGGACCCGAACCCCATTGAAGTCAATGGAGACCCGAGCTTTTAGGCACAAAAATGGCTGTAACAAAGTCCTGGCAAGTGCTAGAGGGCTGCAAAAGGAAGCAAAATGGGGGTAAGAGTAGGGCAAGTGCCCTACAAAAAAATGGGGATAGGGAAAATAAATTAAAATAAAAAAAAAAAAATGGGAAGGGGGGTGGATGTGGAGTAGGAGCCTAGAAGTTGACTAGGCCGTGAGCATGGCAGTGTAGGTGGAAGTGGTGGTGGTCGAGGAGGAGGTAGCCAACACTATTTTTTTTTGTTTGTTTATAATTGGGGTAGCCCCCAAAATATTGAGGCCTATTCAAAAAAACAAGTATACGAATGGCTGTGTGAGTCCGGTCTAAATGTTTATTCTGCACAAGGTACAGACAAGTCTTGTGGGATCCATGCCTGATTCATTTTAATAAAGGTTAGCTTGTCCACGTTGGCTGTGGACAAACGGCTGCGCTTGTCTGTGATTACGCCCCCTGCCATGCTAAACACACATTCAGACAATACACTGGCTGCAGGGCAGGCCAGCACCTCCAAGGCATAAACGGCAAGCTCAGGCCATGTGGCCAATTTGGAGACCCAAAAGTTGAAAGGGGCAGACCCATCAGTCAGTACGTGTAGGCGTGTGCACACATACTCTTGCACCATGTTGCTGAAATGCTGCCTCCTGCTAAGACGTTGTCTATCGGCTGGTGGTGCTGTTTGTTGTGGCGGGCTGCTGACAAAGCTTTGCCACAATTCGGCCATGCTAACCTTGCCTTCTGAGGTGCTGGCGGTGGCACAGCTGCGTTGGTGGCCTCTTCCTCCTCCTCTGCCATCGCCTTGTGCTTCCGCTGAGCCCCAGGTGTCATTTGGGAATGCCCTCAGCAGCGCCTCTACCAGTGTGCGCTTGTAGTCACGCATCTTCCTCTAACGCTCCAGTGAGGGAATTAAGGACAGCACGTTGTCCTTGTAACAGGGATCCAGCAGGGTGGCCACCCAGTAATCAGAAGAAGTTACAATGTGGGCAACTCGGCTGTCATTGCGCAGGCACTGCAGCATGTAGTTGGCCATGTGTGCCAGGCTACCCAGAGGCAAAGACAAGCTGTCCTCTGTGGGAGGTATATCATCTGTGTCCTCTGTATCCCCTCAGCCACGCTCCAGTGATGGCCACGAGCTGCCTTGGGTGCCACCCTGCTGCGAGTCCTCTTCCTCCTCTTCCTCCTCATCTTCCTTGTCCTCCTCATCCTCCAGATCTGTGCCCTGGCTTTAATATTCTTGACCTGGCCTATGCTGGTGCAGGAACCCACCCTCCGAGCCACTTGCGAATGACTGGCCTGATAACTGTAGAAATGACCCTTCTTCCTACTCCTCATCCTCCTGTGCCACATCCTCTTCCATCATGGCCCGAAGTGTTTTTTCAAGGAGACATAGAAGTGGGATAGTAACGCTGAGAACAGCGTCATCGGCACTGGCCATGTTGGTGGAGTATTCAAAACACCCCAAATTTGCTACACAGGTCTCGCATGGAGGCCCGCTTGTTGGTGGTGAAGTTTTGCTGTTCCGCAGAGTGACTGACCTGTGCGTGCTGCAGCTGAAACTGCACTATTGCCTGCTGCTGCTCGCACAGTCTCTCCAGCATGTGCAAGGTGGAGTTCCACCTTGTGGGCACGTCGCATATGAGGCGGTGAGCGGGAAGGCCGAAGTTCCCCTGCAGCACAGACAGGCAAGCAGCAGCAGGGTGAGAACGCCGAAAGTGTGCACAGACGTCCCGCACTTTATGCTGCAGCTCTGACATATCCGGGTAGTTTTTTAGAAAATTCTGTCAAACCAGCTTGGCCCAGAGCTGCTACGAGATTTCGGCCATTGTCGCACACCACCAGGCCGGGCTTGAGGCTCAGTGGCAACAACCACTCATTGGTCTGTTGTTCAATGCCCATCCACAGCTCCTGCGCAGTGTGGGGTTTATCCCCCAAACATATCAGTTTTAAAACAGCCTGCTGTCGTTTCCCCCTGGATGTGCTGATGTTGGTGGTGAAGGTGTTACGCTGAGCGGATGAGTAGGTGGTCGAAGAGGAGGAAGCGCAGTAGGAGGAGGAGGCAACAGGAGGCAAAGAGAAATGCCCTGCAATCCTTGGTGGTGGAAGGACATGCGCCAAATGGCTAGCCGGCTCAGGCCCACCCGCCACTACATTTGCCCAGTGTGCAGTTAGCGAAATATAGCGTACCTGCCCGTGCTTACTGGTCCATGTATCAGTGGTTATGTGGACCTTGCCACACATGGAGTTGTGCAGTGCACACTTGATCTTGTCCCCGACTTGTTTGTGCAGGGAAGGGATGGCTCGCCTGGAAAAGTAGTGGCGGCTGGGAACCACGTACTGTGGGACAGCCACGGCCATCAGGTTTTTGAAACCGTCTGTGTCCACCAGACGGAATGACAGCATTTCAAAGGCCAGGAATTTTGAAATGCTGGCATTCAGGGCCAGGGATCGTGGGTGGGTAGGGGGTACTTCCTCTTTCTCTCCAGTATTTGGGAGATGGACAGCTGTAAGCTTCTATGGGACCATGTGGAAATGCTTGGGGACGGTGGTGGACATGGTGGCGTTGCTGTCATATCATCTGTTTGCTGGGTGGCAGGTGACACTGTCACTGTAGAGGTGGAGGAAGAGGCCGAGGCGGCAGCAGCAGAGGAAGCAGGAGGAGGCCGAGACCTTTCTTGGATTTTGAGGTAATTATTCCAATGCAGCTTGTGCCTTGAATTTAGATGCTTGGTCATGGGGGTTGTGCTCAGGTTAAGAACATTTATGCCCCGGCTCAGGCTATCATTGCGCAGCTTGCAAACCACTCGTGTCTTGTCGTCAGCACATTGTCTGAAGAACTGCTGCGCGGGGGAACGCCTTTGAGCTGCCTTTGGTGTGCTAGGTCCCTGGGTGCAGTGGGTAGTAGCAGGCATACTGTCTAGGGGACGCTCCCTCAGCTTTTGCAACCTGCTTCCTCTTTTGCTGTGCTGGTGCCTCTGTGCGACCACCACCTCTTCCTCCAAACTGCACACGTCACCCGCATGACCCTCATTCCATGTGGGGTCTAGGACCTCATCATCCTCCACATCATCTTCCACCCACCCTTCACCACTGCCCTCCTTGTCAGTCTGCACACTGAGGCAAGCTGCAGCAGTTGGCACCTGTGTTTCATCATCAACAGAAATGTGCTACGCTGGTGTTTCCATGTCCTCATCCTGCAACAGAAGTGTTTGGGCATCGGTGCACTCAATGTCTTCCACTTCTGGGGCAGTGCTATGTGGATGGCCCACGGAAAGCACACCAGGAATGTCATCAAAAAGCATGAGAGTCTCTTGCAGGACTTGGGGCTCAGACTGCTTGGCTAATTTAGAAGGGGCTGAGGTGAAAGACAGATGGCCATGGGGTTCAGGTGCCAACTCTGAGCTTTCATCAAGGGACCGGGAGGGAGACAATGTGAAGGAACTGTAGGCATTGTCCGCCACCCAATCTACTATTGCCTGTTCTTGTTCTGGCCTCAGCAATCGTTGAGGGGCATTCTGGCCTACCATATACCGGTGAAGGTTCTGTTGGCTACCTGAGGAAGGTGTTTCCCTTGTGTGTGTAGCTGGCACACCTCGACCACGTCCTCTCCTTCCAACAGGAGGTTCACCAACACCACCAACACCAGCAGCACCAGCATCACCATGACCGTGTCCCTTATTTGCTCTCCTCATTGTGCCCGCAAATGTACTATGTAGCCCTATGTAAGTATTTATTAATACCAATTAATACCTTTTTTTTGGAAAACACTAACGTAACCAGACTTTATTTTGGTGCAAGAAATGCACTGCTCACACCAACAGCTAGAAGCTCTCCCTTTAGAACTAGGAGATGATTTTTGAACAATAAATAATCTGTCACTTACAGCAACAGCTCGGTCTTACGGGGAGTTGCTAACGACTCCGGTCTTGTTCTTGTCCGTTATCATCTAACCCACCGCCTGTTACGGATGTCAAGGAAGTGTAACAGAGGGAGGG
>BLSH010413349.1:1423845-1435926 GCA_018402905.1 Glandirana rugosa | reverse complement strand
CGTAGCGATCGTTGTTTTATGCAGAGCTTGATCTGCAACTCAAAGCAGCGGTATGTGAAATCTCTAATTTCTGCTATCTGTCCTCAGAGCAACAGCACAGACAGCAGTAGTAAAGTAATCTATCTCAGGATGCAGGATCAGGTCTTAAAATGTCTCAAATCTGTCCCTCAAGCTTTCAGCTTCCTTTCCCTACACTAACCCAAGGAGCATGTGACTGCAGCACTGTGACTCCAGCTTATAAAGAGGCTGGGTCACATGATGCACTGGCCAATCACAGCCATGCCATTAGTAGGCATGGCTGTGATGGCTTCTAAGGGCAAACCAGTGAAACGCTTGTTGATTGGCTGCCCTGCAGCTTCTCAACACGTGGAGTAAAATAGCAGAACCCCGGAACGAACCCGAACGATTTTTGAAATGTCCGGGTCCGTGCCACGGACAACCGAAAGTTCAGTACGGACCCGAACGTTACAGTCCGGGTTCGCTCAACACTATTTCTGAACATTATTTTTTTTTAAATCAGAAAGGTTTTTATTGACAAATGCAAAAACCAAGTACAAATTATAACATTAGTACATGCATGTACAAAAACTTTTTCCAGTGCAACATTTCAATAAACACAGATTCAAACGACTCACTTTCCTTCTTATTTTGATCTATTATTTAGTCGCCCATCCGTCTAGCAGGGTTTCCCAGGTCCTCACCCACTGGATCTCTCCCAACCAGACCACCAAAAGGATTGGGTTTGATTAATACGTTTGTGATGTTTGCTTATGCTCAGACCTTTCCCCCACAACTTACCTATGGCCTCTGAAAGGTACCACAGCATATCAGCCCGTAGGTCCCTGTAATAATCTCATCAGAACTAGCTCTCTATGGGGATAACCCAGGAACATTGAGCAATGGAGACCAGAGTTTCTCATATTTATTCATCTAGCCCCTATGTTGATATATGTACCTTTCCAGGGGTAGCGGGTTGCCCATATGTGCCACCCATGTTTTAACTGCAGGTGGTGACCTAGATTTCCAAGTCAAAAGGATGACCTTCCTGGCCTGGAATGAGGCCCTGAAGACAGCTATTATGGTCATTTCCTCCAGTACAACCTCTTACAGAACTCCAAACAGACATTGAACTTGGTTAAAAGGAATATCTACCTGGAAGACTCTATTAATTGTGGAGACAACCTCATTCCAATAGCGGTGCAACTTTGGACAGCGCCAGAGAAGATGGATAAGGCCCTCTGATGCTTCTGAACATTATTTAACCTCACCGCAAGTTTTTAAGAAGCTTGGTCCTCTTTATAAGGTTCTTCATGTGCTGTTTGTGTGCTGTTTGTGTTTTGTTATGACTCTAACACTGGGTCGTGAGAAAGTTAAAATAGTTCTAAACACAATTATACAAGCTCTCATACAAGCTTTAATGAATACATAGAGTTCCAAAGATTGTTTTAACTCTTTTTAATATGTAGCTTTCATTAAAATAGACTTTCCAGGAAAGTCTGCTTTACTGTAAATTGCCCACCCCCAAACACAAACAGCTTGAACAATACCTGCAATATTTTTTCTTGAAACCCCATATAAACGTGCTCCTGAAGTGAGCTGTTACACATTCTCCTGGGATTCTGAGAGCCTAGCTTTCTCTGAAGGCTGTGGTGAAGCATTATGAGTTCACACACCTCTCAGAAGCTTGGCTGAGGATTTTTTTTTACTTTAATTTTACAAGTTTTATCAAATCCTGTGCTTTGGGCACGGGGACTGACAGTAAAGCAGTCATTCCATTTTCATAGAAGGTACATGTTAAATGAATACTTGTTAATCCTGCCTTAAAGGTCCTTGTTAAAGCACCTATTAGGCGACAACTGTCCTCACACCGTGCTTCTGCATTGTCACCAGTGATGGGCAAATCTTCCTGGCTTTTATTTGCAAATGGTAAATATTGTTCAAATTTTGGTGAACCTGAACTTAGAGGTAAATCCGATTGAAGTCTATGGGGGATGTTTAATGGTGTTGAATTCTGGTTATTTTTAGGACTGATAGGTATACTACTGGCGTAAAAGCCATGAGAACCTGGGTACAGCCATGGGGGACATTTACATTTTTTTTTAAAATACTGTACAGTGGGAAGAGGGTCCTTTCATGTGAGGGCAGCATTGAATATGTACAAATTTTTTAAATAACATGTCCCTACCTTATAAAGCTATTTCAATTCACTGTGGAGCTCTGTAGTCATATAACGTACAAGCCATATACTGCATTCATTTGAAAGATCACACAACTCTCCCCAGTGAATGTATACATCCCTAATACATTATTGCTAAAGATTATTATTTGAGGTACACTAAAATTTTGCAAAAATACAAAAAAAGGTGCTTCATTTGCCACTTTGATGTGGAGATACATGTTAGGGAAATTGACTGAATCTTATGATTCTCCTGGGAAACAAAAACTATTATTTTCCTCTCTATGGCCATCTAGGAAATCCATGTGTGGCCCAGTATACCTTGAGAAGTGGCAATCTAATATAAATTTATATTTCAATGTCTTTATTGAATTTTGATAAGTGAAAGAAACAAGGGTGTAGTGATAACAATAACATCATTCGTCTTTTAGATATACATTGTTTTGCTTGTATGGGGGGAGTCCCCAGTAGTATAAATACATTGAGAGCAAAGGATCTTCAGTCAGTTACAATGATTATACAAAGTGTGTAAGTAAGAGGTCAGGGCCCGACGTCACCTCCCACAGACACCCCTGATGGGAACATGCTGTGTCCATAGGCGAGGGACTCTTCCCCGTACATGTTTACAGGCACATATATTTGTCTTGGAAATGGATCAAACTAGTTGCAGTAATTCTACTATAACAATATTACATTATTCTTCATGCCTTGGAGGAGTAGGGATATGCTAACCACAAGGACCAGTTGTTATTAAATGTGCGCGGGGTATAATTTTTTTAGGGCGAATATGTGTTCTAAGGAGCAACATCTATTCACTTCTCTTATAACATCAGACATGTTCGGGGAGTTTGGGGAGCCCCAGTTTCTCATTATCTGCCCTTTAGCCGAGAGGAGGATGCGAATAACTGGCTCGGGCTTTGGCGTGTATATTATTGATGTGGAGGTGTAGGAGTGCTTGTTCGGCCGTGGGTAAGATGGGAGTTGGATTAATCTCAGAAATCAGTTTAAATATTTGGTTCCAGAAGGATTTAAGTGATTTACAGTACCATAGGATATGCACTAGTGACCCTATAGAGTCACAATTTCTCCAGCATTTACTGGAGTTCTCAGTTTATATTTTTGAAAGGATGTATGATGTGTTATACCATCTGAGTATTATTTTCTCATACATTTCCCTGTGGTCCGCGCATAAAGTGGATTTGTGGGTCCATGAGAAGGCTGATTGCCATTAAGCTTCAGAGAACTGCTGATTTAGATCAGCACTCTGAATTCGGAAGTTTGTATTGGGATTGTAAGTCTACGAAGGGGAGGAGTTTTCCATCTTTGACTATTTGTTGTGTGGTATGAATTCCACATTTTTCCCAGGCGGATAAATGTATGTTTGGGATATAAAATTTTAGGAGTTCTATGGGGAGTGGAACATTCAGTGTTTTTGATGGGAGATTTATGATTAGCTAGAATAGTTAGGGCTTGTATGGTGGCCTGGATAGCAGAGTAGGGTGATTTGATAACCTGTTTTTGAAGTAGGGTGTACATAATTTGTTTTTTGGGGTGCCGGGGTTGCAATAGGTGGTGTTCTCTCAAGGACCAGGTTTTGTGTGGTCCAGGATTGTGGCGAGGTAGTAGCGGTGAGTGTCAGGTAGAGATAGACCCCCTGAGCTCTGATGTTTGATTAGTACCGAGTTCGCACATCATGGCTTTTTGTTTTTCCAGATGTAATTGGTAAGCAGAGATCGGGTTTTGGTGAAGAAGTGCTGTTGTATGGGGATGGGGATGGTACGAAATAAGTACAGCAATTTTAGAAGTGTTATCATTTTAAATAAATGGACCTTTCCCGTGACTAGGAGTTCAATTTTGGATAGATCGGCTAATTCTTTGGGAATGTTATCTAGGAAGACCTAAAAGTTATATTTGTATGTTTTATCTGGTGTTGAGGGTATATTTATGCCTAGGTATTTGATGTAAGTATCAGACCATGTATAAGGGAAGTGTTCTAGTATCTTTTGTTTGAGAGTTGTCGATATGTTTATTCCTAATATTTGGGATTTATTTTTGTTAAGTTAGTAGTATGAGACCTCAGAGTAGTGACTTTAATTCTTGGAGAGTCCTGAGAGGGTTTATGGCTATTAGAATTACGTCATCTGCAAAAAGTCCGATTTTGTTTTGTGTATGGCCAATTTGTATCCCTTTGACTATCGAAGATGATCAGATCGTGTGTGCTAGGAGTTCCATGATTAATGTGAATATCAACGGGGACAATGGGCAGCCTTTTCTTGTACTGTTGGTGATCGTAAATCCTTTAGAGAGATTTCCCGATGTCAGAACTCTGGCTGTTGGATGCGAGTAAAGTGCTAACATTGCTTGCAGTATTAGGCCTGTGAAGCCAAATTTTCTAAGGACTGCTTCTAGGAACCCCCAGTGCACACGATCAAATGCCTTCTCTGCATCTAACGCTAAAAGCAATGTAGGCATTTTATGGATTTCTGCATATAAGAATATTTAGGATTCTCCTTGTGGCATCTGGGGCTTGGTGTCCTTTTATGAATCCTACTTGATCTGGATGTATTAATTTGGGTAGTATGTCCAATAATCTCAGGGCTAGTGTTTTGGTGTAAATTTTTATATCAGAGTTTAGTAGGGATATTGGTCTGGAATTACTCGGGAGGGAAGTGTCTTTGTCTGCTTTGGGTATTGTGGTTATTATCGTCTGTAGCATTTCTTTGGGGAAGTGACCTTTAGTCATTGCTGAGTTGTATAGGTTTACTAGGTAGGGGGTCAGGGTGTCTACAAATTTTTGATAATACTCGTTGGGGAATCCATCACTCCCAGGGGTCTTTGATTTGGGTAGTTTCTATATGACCTTTTTAATTTCAGATTCCGTAAAGGGTTGGGAAAGTGAGCATAATTTGTCTGTTGTTGGACTAGGGAGATTTAGTGGAATGAGGAAGGCTTGTATTTGTTCTGTAGTAGGTTGGGGATCGGCTTTAAGATCATATAAGCTAGCGTAGTATATTTTGAAGACATCTGCCATATCTTTAGGGGATGTGACTTTGTTTCCCATCTTTCCATGAATCATATATGGGATTTTCCTATTTATGCTTATGCCTTTAATGCGTTTTGCCAGGAATGCACCTGCCTTATGGTTAAGAGCATAGAATTGCGCTTGCAGGGTTTTGGTTTGTTTTTCATATTGGAATAAGAGTAAATCTCTCAAAGAGATTCTCAGTTTTAGAAGTTCTAGAGATGTTTGGTGGGTAGGGTTTTTCTTAATTTCTTCTAAGTCTTGAATTAGCTGGGTAATTTGTTTTATTTTTGAATCTCGTTGTTTTTTTTGCTCAAGAGCTAAGTTGTAGGAAGATACCTCTCATGTAGGCTGTATGCGCGTTCCATAATGAAAATCTGTCTATGAAAGGCGTATCATTGGTGGAAAAAAATAGTTCATGGGCATCTCTAACAGATTCAGTCTCTTGTAGGGATAGTAGGTAGGTATTCAGCCTCCAAATTGAAGGGGGTCTGAGTTTAGCTGAGGAGGAGAAAGTAATGGTTAAAGGGGCGTGATCCGACCAAGATATGGTCCCTATCGTGGAGGAGGTGATGTGTGGTAGGGCCCATTGATCTGTTAGGAAAAAGTCTATTCGAGTGTAGGTATGATGTACCATAGAAAAAAAGGTATAGTCTTTTTCACTAGTATGATGAGATCTCCATATGTCAAACAGATTATGGTTGTGTAGAAATTTGTTTAAACTGCAAATTTTCCTTTGAGACTTGGTGGAGGAGTCCATTGTTGGGTCTCCCACTGCATTAAAGTATCCACCCATAATCAGAATACCCTGTCTACTGGTAGAGATCTTCTTTAGTATTATTTTTTAGGAAGGTAATATGTCAGACATTTGGAGCATATACATTTACAAGTGTATAATCAACATCATTAATCTTACATACTAAGATGAGATAGCGGCCATTTATATCTTCTTGTAGTGAGAGTAGCTGAAAGTTAAAAGATGATGTGACTGCTATAAGGACTCCCACTTTTTTCTTCTCAGAGCATGCTGTGTAGATGTTGGAGAAGTTTTTCAAGATGGGGTATTCTATTTTGGCAAAGTGAGTTTCTTGGAGGAATAAGATGTCACCTTGTAGGGTTCATAATTCTTTGTTTAAGGCACTTATTTTAAAGGGGCTGTTGAGTCCTCGTACATTATACAAAATTATTTTAAGAGCCATGGGAAAATTTCGGCCAGTTGATCTTCAAGTTGCTTGGGATTTGAGGCATGAAGTTGAGATGGAAGTTCAAATTCCTAGGTGGAGTGTTGGTGTGTCCAGTGGAGATGGGGAGGAAAAGTAGAGCCTGTTTAACTTGTAGCCAAGGCAGTAATGCAGCATGGATTCGGATCAATTCGGCACATACTAAAAGAAGAAGCTGTAGAGAGAATGGTTCAAATGGGCAAGGGGTAAAAAAGGGCCTGGAAAGAAAGTCCAGTAACAATGTGCAACTGAATGTTGCTACACTTTCGGGGAAAAAATTACACAGTTAGTTGAACGTAATTGGGGTGGGTGTACCATGAGCCAAAGTGTGTTGGCTTACGAAGGGTTCCAGGCAAGACTGTATTTCTAGGTCTCCTGGTTAGTGGAAGTAGATATTTAATTCTTGTTTAAGACCAGTCCATAGCTACTCTTGAGGGCGGGTTCTTGTCCATCTCGGGAGTTTCTGGTGGCAATATCTTCCAATCTTTAAGCAATTTGATTCCTTTATCCAGGGAAATGACAGTATACATTTTATGCTGTTTTGTGATCAACAATTTGGTCGGTCGCCCCGATCGGTAGGGTATGTTATGATTGCGGGGCGCTTTTGTCAGCATAAGAAATTGTTTTCTAGTACGTATGGTGGCTGCAGACAGGTCCGTATACAGGGCAATACCAGCAATTTTTTCGGGCAGTGTGGGATTATTCTTGGCTGCTTTCATCACCTTTTCCTTAATGTGGAAGAAATGAATTCTAGCCAAGACATCTCTTGGAATAGTGTCAGCAAGAAATGATGGCTTTGGGAGGCGATACGCTCTGTCGATTATGAGGTCCCTTGGGTTGGTGCCAGGTTCCCACTCCGCCATTAGTTGTAAAAAATCTGTCAGTGTGGCATCAGTGACGCTTTCAGGGATTCCTCTAAATTTGATTTTATTTCTTCTCGATCTATCTTCGAGATTGGCGAGTTTGGTGTTAATTTTTTGCAGTTCAGTGTCATGATCGTTGAAGGAATCAATCAGATCGTATAAGCATGGCAGACATCTCCTATATTTTCTTCCGTCTGTGCTACTCTAATGGCAAGGTCGTGCACTGAGCGCGATACCCCCGCAATCATATGTGACATGTCCGAGTGCAGGGGATTGCGGAGGGAGAGGAGCATATATTTTATGTCCCCCAGGGAAGCAGGTTGTTGGGAGGATGGGAAGTCCTCTAATGGTAGCATGGCGGTAGTGTGCTCTAGGCCTAGTCCTAGGCCTAACTCTCATGCCTATGGCCCTTCTTCCCCCTACTGCCTGAATTTCTTACTTTTAGTAGGGCTGCGGGGTAGCAGGGCTGTCTGGAGGTGTTTGCTCACCTTGAACCCGTATGGCGGGTGTTGTCCCCTTAGTGCTGGGATGCAGAGTCTGCAGCTGTACTTCTGCTGGCTCCGGCATAAGAGCTCCGTAGCGGAAGCCGCCGCATTTTGCTGGCTGTGCATGGATGAAGAGGATGGGTAGAAGTCCGTCAGTTTCTGCAGAACTGAGTGGGCATTCATCCTCTTCGTCATGCCAGCGGTGTGTGGGGGATGTGTCAAGCTGATCCTGGTCTGTCAGCGCTGTCCCGGGAAGCTGTGAGTGCCACTGAGCTCCTTCACTCCCCCTCTAATCTAATATAAATTTGCTGTTGCTGTTTACTAAAGTGCTTTCAGAACAACCAGTAGACCATAAAGTGACCCTAATTTAAAAAAAAACAAAACAAAAAAGAAAAAGACCAGTCCTGTAAAAAAAAGAGGCACTGTCCTTTCTGATGACTAATGTCTTGAAACACCACTGCTTCCCAAAGCTGCAGATATTTAACCAGTTGGATGGCGTTTCCTATCTTTATCCTACTGCAGCTTATAATTCACTGACATTACAGCTTCTCTATGTCCCACTTATAGAGTGAGGAAACTGCCTAACTAAAAGCCACCAGAATATTGAAACGACAAGATTCACCTTGAACCCACAGTTGCAGTGAACCTAAACCGCATTCCTAATTGTGAGTCTGTTATGAGCGCCTGGTAAAGACTGCAAGTAGCATTACTGACACACATTGGGCAAGTACCTTTTAAACAAAATATCATTCAATTGGGATATAGATCTACAGCAGTGATGGCAAACCTTTTGAGCCTGAGTTCCCAAACTGCAACACAAAAACAACTTACTTATTTCAAAGTGCCAACACCATAATTAAACCTGAATACTGAGGTTTTAGTTTAGAAAAACAACTCATACAGTTGTCTGAACTAATTAACATATATTGTCTTAACCACTTCAGCCCCAGAATAATTTAACCCCTTAATGACCAGGCCATTTTTTGTGATATGGCATTGCCTCAATTTAACTGACAATTGTGCGGGTGCGCAACATTGTACCCAAAGAAAATTGACGTCCCTTTTATCCCACAAATAGAACTTTCTTTTAGTGGTATTTGATCACCTATGCAGTTTTCATTTTTAAAACAAAAAAAGACCACCAATTTTGAAAAAAACAAAACAATACTTTTTACTTTCTGCAAAAATACATATCAAAAAAAAAAAAAATGTATTCATCAGTTTAGGCCAATATGTATTCTTCTACATATTTTTGGTAAAAAAATCGCAATAAGCATATATTTATTGGTTTGTGCAAAAGTTATAGCGTCTAAAAGATAGGGGATAGATTTATAGCATTTTTATTATTTAAAAAAAATTTTTATTAGTGATGGTGGCGATCAGTAATTTTTAGCGGGATTGCAACATTGTGACAGACAGATTGGATACCTAACTGTCATTCTTGACACTTTTTTGGGAACCAGTGACATTACTATAGTAATCAGTGCTAAAAATATGGACTGACATTGTACTAATGACACTGGCAGGGAAGAGGTTAACATCAGGGGCGATTAAGGGGTTAAATGTGTTTCCTCTGTGTGTTTACTAACTGTATGGGGAAATGACTTACTGGCACAACACAAAGATCCATCTTCCTGCATAGCAGAAAGACAGGATCTGTGTGTCATCCCCTGTCAGAATGGAGATCTATCTTGTTTACACAGGCAGATCCCCGTTCTGTCTCTACGGGCAATGATTGCAGGCAGCCAATGGACATATTGTCCACTGGACCCGCTGATTGGCTCCCCCGCTGGATAATCGGGGCACACAAGCACCCACAAGGGCTAGCGCATGGACCGACGTACCGGTGCGGTGATTCATGCAGTAGAGCCGCCCTGCCGCAGTATAACTGCTGTGGCTGGTCGCAAAGTGGTGAAAAGAAAAACACATCATTTATATAATCATTTCATAATGATTTACCCTTTTTTTCACCATCTGCATAAAGCTAAATATGACAATCAGACAGAATCTCAAATTGACAGATCGCATATGGGCAGTCCATCAGATGATAGAAATGTTCTCAAAAGCCTATTTGACTATGTATGAGTCCATAGCTCAGGGCAAGCCTCGGGAGGTGGTTAAAGCAGTCTCCAGATAACATGCAAGAGAGAAGGATATAGAGGCACCTCTAAGTTCAGACTGATAAAAAAAAAAGTATTTATTAAACACATAATTGTAGGAGAGAAATTCACATTTTTGTAGACAGATATAGGCATAAAATATAGTCCAACGTCCTGTGGAACAGCAAGGCATGTTGTGCCATCGGTGACACCACTCTGCTGGGTCTGGAAGCCAGCTGTGTGTGTAGAAAGATCACTTTCCAGATGAGCCGCAATGCATTTCTGAGCGTTTCTGAGGCTTAGCTGTCAGGGGGGTAGCAATCCGATGGCTTATAGCTTGCATGCCCAAATAGAGGGCTCTGTGTGCCAGTTGGGGCATGCATGGCATAGTTTTGCCATCGCTGATCTACACTAACACTTCCCATGATGTGGCAGATTCCCATTGTGTAACAAATATCCCTTACTTTGTATTCAGCATGTCCATTCAGCTGTTCTCTCCATGCGGGGTAAGAAGTTAAAGGGGTTTAAATGATAATATTTAGTGATATCAACTTCTCTTAAACAATGATT
Source organism: Glandirana rugosa (assembly GCA_018402905.1). Taxonomy (NCBI): domain Eukaryota; kingdom Metazoa; phylum Chordata; class Amphibia; order Anura; family Ranidae; genus Glandirana; species Glandirana rugosa. The sequence goes on along the minus strand of BLSH010413349.1, from coordinate 1,425,491 downwards.
TTGCCATAAGAGTAGAATTATTTTTTAGGTAAGTCTTGACTTAGTTAAGACTAAGAAGTTATGTCTCATAATAAACTGTTTTTTTTTTCCAGAAACTAAATGGTTCTGTTTCAGTTCAGATGTGTCAAATTTTCAAAGTGCTTTTAGAAACATGTCAAGTAAAGGCTGCCATCTCAATTTTATTGAAAAGAAAATATCTATTATGCAAGACTGCTTATTTTAGGCATAAGAGATGTGATGCCTTGTCCTAAAATGTGTTCTGTTAAGTGACACTCATGTCCTATGACATGCGCACCAAACTTTCTACTTTAACATTGTAATAAAAGACAATGCTCCTTAACCCTCATAAATTGAGATTATAGCAAAACTAGTAATACAATTGCATTAATAGTTTTTCATGTTAAAATACAGTGGAAGGGCAGTTGCAAAAAAGAGACATTTCCCCTATTTTATAAAGCTATTTCACTGTGGAGTTATGTGGTCATATATTGTACAAGCCACATGCTTCATGTATTTGAAAGACTGCACAACTCCACATTTGCAAAAAATACACAAAAAGGGGCTTTATTTGCCACATTGACATAGGGATACATATGAGGGAAACTGCTGAATTCCAAAGATTTTCCTGGGGAACAAAAACTATTATCTTGCTCTCCTTAGGGCATGAATTGCAACATGTTTTAAAAGTTTCTACAATAAGCTTTATTAACATATGTATAAAAAAGGTAGACATTCATGTGCAAGTAAAATGCCAATGTGTTACAAAAGGTATTTTGGATGGATATAAAAAAGATAACCACTACTTGTCTGTCAAAAGACAAATATAGACAGAAAAGGACCCAATGCATTTCAAAAACTTAAAATTTCTTCTTCAGGGGTAAGTAGTTATAACACAAAGCTTTTCTATAATGAAAAAAAAGGTACAGTTAGACACCATACAGGTCTATTAGCACACAATAAGAACACATATCACTAACCCTGTGAACACGAACATCATTTATGGGCAACCACATCATTTAAAAACATAAAAAAGGGGACTTCAATGACACTTTACACCAGTGGTTCTCAACCCAGTCCTCAAGTACCCCCAACAGGCCAGGTTTGCAGGTGTTCCTTTATCTTGCACAGGTGCTTTAAATCAGAGTCAAGGGCTTGGTATTTTGGACAGCTATTTTATCTAAGAGAAATTCCCAAAACATGGCCTGTTGGGGGTACTTGAGGACTGGTTTGAGAACCACTGCTTTACACCCACTAGAGGATAGATCTTCCTCTAAGTGGATCAACACGCCTCCATTAAACCCCGCACCAACTCTTTTCGCTTCCACAATAAGCTCACTTGAATCTCCTTCTAGATAGGAGATCACCCACATTTCGTCACCAAGAGTTTGGTCAGGAGTTCATGGGGGTTGTCCGGTACAAAACCCTTAAAGAGAATCTATTTTATCGACAGGTTTTATGGTTCGGGAACTGAGACTAAATTTCGTGGACACGTTCTATTTCCTTGTGGACGTTTGGACCGGACAACCCCCATGAACTCCTGACCCAACTCTTGGTGACCACATTTCACAGTAACTTCAGGGGAAAAAATACAAAAATTTACTACACCAACGGGTATTTACTACAAGCACAAGTGTCCCAATCACTAT
>BLSH010413349.1:1394122-1417417 GCA_018402905.1 Glandirana rugosa | reverse complement strand
GTGTCAGGGACCAGAGAGGGAGTGTATAAGTAGCATAGTCGCCTTGGGCCCAGGCCTTTCAAAAACAGGGGGGTGGGCGATGGAGAGAGAGAGTTAGCATTAGCTATGAGGTGGGAGAGCTTCCTTCATAAGCCAAGAACATTTGAGCTCATGGAGAAGAGGCGTGTGGGCTAATGCGTGAGCACTGTGCTCAAGGCGAGTATGTTTGAAAAGCAAAACAGGTAAAAGTCTGGGCTGGAACCCAAGACAATATAAGTCAAAAAAGTAACCATTTTAGAAGTAAGAGGATTAGTAATCCGGGTAAATAACTATAACAGTAACCAGTATAGAAAAATTTCCAAATTGGTAACGTGTTTTTGAAACGTTCAGTGGAAGTTACGTATGTAGATAGGTCTTTTAAATTTTGTGGGTAAAGTAAGGCTTGTCAGGGACTGTGGAATCCAGAATGAGGAGAACAGTGGCTTAAAGCCATATGTTGATCTTCAGGAGTCAGTCCATGGTGTCAGGGGAATCTTGGCGAATGGGGGTTGTCTTAATCCTCTTTGTTGTAGAAGAGGGGGGAAGGGATGTTTTTTAGGGAGAGCAAGATGGTGAGCGTCTGCGGGTCCCCTGGCTTGCGGAGGGGCCTGGGGTCAGGTGTAGATTCTGGAGGTGAGCCTGAAGGTCTTCTATTGTTTTGCAGGTGAACTTGCGACCCTGATAAGTAAATCGCAGGGCAAATGGAAATCCCCAGGTGTAGATTATATGGTGGCTCTGTAGGACTTGAAGATGTGGCTTAAAGGCTCTTCGTTTGGTTATAGTTGTTTGGGAGAGGTCAGCAAATAGCTGATATTGATGGCCCTGAAAGAGGAGTGTATCTTTATGCCTAGCTGCTTGGAGAAGCTGCTCTCTAGTGCGGAAATAGTGCAGCTTGGCAATAATGCCGCGTGGTGGACCATTTTGCTTGCGAGGTGTGAGGGCTCTATGAACTCGGTCCATTTCTAACCGTTTTATGGGTATGGCTGGAGCCAGTTCCTGAAACAGGGCAGTTATTGTTGATTGGACATCTTCAACCGTTTCAGGGATTCCTCTGATCCGTACATTTGAGCGTCTGGCCCTGTTTTCAAAATCTTCAAGTTGGGAGTTAAGGGTAAGATTTTCCTCTCTTAGGGTCTCCAGCTCGTCGGACTGTGTAGCAAGGTGTTGTTCCAATTCGTCAACCCTCTGTTCCAAGTCAGATGTGCGCTGCCCCAGTTCTCTGATCTCCCTTGAGAGCCATTCGGTGATCTGATCGGATGTCTGCTGCAGCGCACGATGCAGCATTTTTTCAAATTGTTGGAGTATGTCTGCTTGGGGATGGGCCTGTGAGGTTTGGAGGGGGACCGCCAATTGCTCTGAATCTGATTCCCCTTCATCTGGATGATACATGGGACGAAGCCTAGGGGTACAGGGGGAGGCCGTTTTGGAGGCGGATGGCGGCGCCATCTTTATGGAGGCCCGAGCCAGGGCCTCCCGTATGGACTTGCTCCGTATTTTCTGTTTGGTCCCAGTGGCGACCATTTCACTCCCCACTACCGATGCCCGGGCTGTAGAGGAGTCGGATGAGGTATTCCGGGTGGTGAAAGGCGGTCTGGTGCAGGAGTTTACCAGCCGAATGTCCTCACGCTGAGCGGAGCTTCAGAGCGGCATTACTTGCTCGTTCAGCCTCGCGCATGCGCCCCCCAGCTTCTTCCATTTTCTAATGATTGCTCCAACAGTGGACCTTTTTTCACCAAGCTGCTTGGCAATTTCCCTGTAGCCCTTTCCAGCCTTGTGGAGGTGTACAATTTTGTCTCTAGTGTCTTTGGACAGCTCTTTGGTCTTGGCCATGTTAGAAGTTGGATTCTTACGGATTGTATGGGGTGGACAGGTGTCTTTATGCAGCTAACGACCTCAAATAGGTGCATCTAATTTAGGATAATATATGTAGTGGAGGTGGATATTTTAAAGGCAGACTAACAGGTCTTTGAGGGTCAGAATTCTAGCTGATAGACAGGTGTTCAAATACTTATTTGCAGCTGTATCATACAAATAAATAGTTTAAAAATCATATATTGTGATTTCTGGATTTTTTTTTTAGATTATGTCTCCCACAGTGGACATGCACCTACGATGAAAATTTCAGACCCCTCCATGATTTCTAAGTGGGAGAACTTGCAAAATAGCAGGGTGTTCAAATACTTATTTTCCTCACTGTATATATACAGTCTAGTATATATACAGTATCTCACAAAAGTGAGTACACCCCTCACATTTTTGAAAATATTTTATATCTTTTTATGTGACAACACTGAAGAAATGACACTTTGCTACAATGTAAGTAGTGAGTGTACAGCTTGTATAACAGTGTAAATTTGCTGTCCCCGCAAAATAACTCAACACACAGCTATTAATGTCTAAACTGCTGGCAACAAAAGTGAGTACACCCCTAAGTGAAAATGTCCAAATTGGGCCCAATGTGTCAATATTTTGTGTGGCCACCATTATTTCCCAGCACTGCCCTAACCCTCTTGGGCATGGAATTCACCTGAGCTTCACAGGTTGCCACTGGAGTCCTCTTACATTCCTCCATGATGACATCACGGAGCTGGTGGGTGTTAGAGAGCTTGCACTCCTCCACCTTCTGTTTGAGGATGCCCCACAGATGCTCAATAGGGTTTAGGTCTGGAGATATTCCAGTCCATCACCTTTACCCTCAGCTTCTTAAGCAAGGCAGTGGTCATCTTGGAGGTGTGTTTGGGTCGTTATCATGTTGGAATACTGCCCTGCAGCACAGTCTCTGAAGGGAGGGGATCATGCTCTGCTTCAGTATGTCACAGAACATGCTGGCATTCATGGTTCCCTTAATGAATTGTAGCTCCCCAGTGCCAGCAGCACTCATGCAGCCCCAGACCATGACACTCCCACCACCATGCTTGACTGTAGGCAAGACACACTTGTCTCCTCACCTGGTTGCCACCAGATATGCCTGACACCATCTGAACCAAATAAGTTTATCCTGGTCTCATCAGACCACAGGACATGGTTCCAGCAATCCATGCCCTTAATCTGCTTGTCTTCAGCAAACTGTTTGAGGGCTTTCTTGTGCATCATCTTTGGAAGAGGTTTCCATCTGGGACAACAGCCATGCAGACCAATTTTATGCAGTGTGCAGCGTATGGTTTGAGCACCGACAGGCTGACCCCCCCACCCTTCAACCTCTGCAGCAATGCTGGCAGCACTTATACATCTATTTTCCCAAAGACAACCTCTGGATATGACGCTGAGCACGTGCACTTAACTTCTTCGGTTGACCATGACGAGGCCTGTTTTAAGTGGAACCTGTCCTGTTAAACCGCTGTATAGTCTTGGCCACCGTGCTGCAGCTCAGTTTCAGGGTCCTGGAAATATTCCTATAGCCCAGAGACCAGTATGAGAGATTGAGAGCGATAACACCAAATTTAACAACCCTGTTCCCCATTCACACCTGAGATCTTGTAACACTAACGAGTCACATGACACCGGGGAGGTAAAATGGCTAATTGGGCACAATTTGGACATTTTCACTTAGGGCTGTACTCACTTTTGTTGCCAGCTGTTTAGACATCAATGGCTGTGTGTTGAGTTATTTTGAGGGGACATCACATTTACACTGTTATACTACTTTACATTGTAGCAAAGTGTCATTTCTTCAGTGTTTTCCCATGAAAAGACAGAATTAAATATTTACAAAAATGTGAGGGGTGTACTCACTTTTGTGAGATACTGTATATACATATATATATATATATATATATATATATATATATATATATATATATATATATATATATGCACAATGTACACTATATATCAGTGCATACGGTATATAGTACACTTGACGTGGTGTATTAAAATATAGACAGCCTAGGGGTGCGCGGAAGCTCCGTAATGGCTGCTTAGGTCAGGAGCTCTGCACCGCCTCCTTCAGCCCAATCTGATCGGCCACACCACTCACACAGAGGCCCGGAACACCCCCGGATTGCAACTGGATGTCCAGACCGCTGGCAATTCGCAGACCAGGCTGAAATTGGGTGTACCAAGATGGCCACCGCAGCAAGCACACACGCTGCAAATCCTGAGGGAGAAAGGGAGCACAGGCAAGTGATCTCCCCTGCCACTCTTTCCTACCCCCAGTGACTCCAGGGATTGACGCATATGCAATGACCCCGTCACCGACCTCCACGGAATCCCTCATTGCCCGCACGCTTGCAGAAGGCTCCTACGCGCCAGATGGGCCTGCTCTGGCCTGCAAATCCCCAGACTCTGTTCTCCAGACCCCAGGTCTAGAACCAAATACCCAGTGCCCAAATAACCAAATGGCAGACATGTTCAATTGTTTTGCAGAATTACTGGAAAAAGGTCTGGCAGCAACAGCAGCCAAAATCATAGGAGACAGACTTTCAGGCTTTAGGCTCCAGAATAGAGGCCATAGAACCAAAAGTAGATGAAACAGTCTTTAGGGTGAACCAGAACACTGACAACATCCATGTCCTCCAGAACCAACTGGACTTTGTCCTTTCTAGAATAGATGACCTGGAAAATCGCACAAGAAGGTACAATTTCAGAAAACGGGGCCTCCCGGAGTCCATCACAAATACCCCAGGGGCTGTCCGGGACTTACTTCAAAATCTAATCCCAGAGATTCCACAACACTGGTTGGAGCTGGACCAGGCCCACAGATCCCTAGGCCCCTCCAGGAAGGATGGATCCCCTAGGGACATAATTGTTAAGCCTCACTTTTATGCTATCAAGGAGGAAGTCCTGAAGCTATCCCGTAACAACCCTCAGTTGTCCTGCCAAGTCACCAGATCCAAATTTTTGTGGAGATCTCTCCATCTACAATTAAATGGTGAAGAACCCTTAAGCCACTTCTCCTGGCTTTATGACAAAAAAACATCAAATACTGGTGGGCTTTCCCCTTTGCTGCTAAATTCACATTGTAGTGCAAGATCCTTTCCTTCTCCAATTTCCCAGAGGGTGAAAAGCTTCTTCTCAACCTCAAGATAATTAGCCAAGAAGCAGCCATGCACTGCTCCATCCCACCAGCGAGCTCCTCCAAAAGACTTCAACCCACAAGACCGGTAACCCCCCTTTGGTCCCAGGCCAAACCCAAGAGAGTGAAGGACATTAGACCTCCTTAAGAGTATCTCTCTGGGCCAAAGCCCCCACAATACCTCTGTCCTCTTGCCTTCACAGAGGTGACTATACCCACTGTGCGGACCAAGAGTCCTTAATTCCTGTGGATCCTCATTGACTTCATTTGTTCAGTTGATACCTAGTTTGAGTTTAATTCTTTAGACGGGGCACACCCCCATAACACTTGCTCTAGCAGGACCTCTCGAGATGCCTCGCCAAACTCTCATTGGGGGGTCCGGACTTCTTCCCCCCGAGGAGGTTTTCCCTTCTCTGTTCTGCTGCCCTCTGAATCTCCTTAAATCCTCAAAAGCAGTCAGAGACTACAGTTTAGCCGACTCGGAGACTCCCACTCGAACCCTCACCGACCCCCCCACCTTCTGGTTCTCCATACCAGGGGAGAGTCCTGACCTCCCCTCTGCGTGGACCCCCAGACGGGGGCCTCTCACTGCCTTATTGGTCGGTGTTCGCTTGGAGGGAATTGTTTTTGTCCTGGGCTGCTCGCCTCCCCATTTGGGGGGGTGGTTAGCCCCGATAAGCTTTCTGTCTTCAGAAGTGAAAGACACTTTGGCTAGTCTAGTTCATGTTGTATTTGCGGTTGTGGACCTGGGGCGGGCTTGGCACAGTTTGATCCCATTCGGGTGCCGGGGGGTCCCCCCCACAGAGGCTCTCCTATCTACCTATTTTGCCTGCCTCCTGGGGTGGGGGGAATATCAGGTATGTAGACTTTGTCATAATGTTTGCATTTTTCTGCGCTGCACAATCATTGCTTGCACTGGTATATCTGTTATTTGTCATTAGCACCACCTTTTTACCACATTGTCTTGTAATCTCTCTGTTCTCTAAATTAATAAAACATATTGAAAGTTAAAATGTAGACATCCTGGTATATATATATATATATATATATATATATATAAACACACAGTGTATTGAGTGTACACTATATATTAGTGCATTCGGGGTGTACGGTATATAGCACACTACTTGACGTGGTGTCTTAAAATATATACAGTCCAGTGCATACATATATACACACAGCGTATTGAGTGTACACTACATATCAGTGCATTCAGGGGTGTACAGTATATAGTACAGTGTAGTACAGTGTTAAAAAAAATATCCATCATGTCAGGAAGGCCACATAGGAGAGACAGACACTCCCAGGCCACTAAAAGAGGGCAAGCAGCCTCTGTGTCTTTAGGGAAAAGTGTTCCCCCAGCTGCAGCATACTGCCAAATTTGCGCCAAAGATGAGGAGGAAGGGGATGATGAGAAAACGGACTGTACTTGAGTGCCTGAGAGAAGAGAGGAGGAAAGTAAGGAGGAGGAGGCCAAACTCCAACAAGGCAGGATGTCCTCCACGGGCCAGCTTAAGGACAGCCACCCAATTTCATCAGACCACAGAGCTCCACAGATGCGGGGCGCTGCTGCCTCCCCCCAACTTCCAAAATTTCTTTGGTGTGGGCATTTTTCGGCACATGTGCAGTAGATCGCACCATTGCCATTTGCAATCTATGTCTGAAGCGGGTCAAGCGTGGCCAGGACTCCAGCTCCTTGGGCACTACTGTCTTGACAAGACATTTGACGATCAGCCAAGCAGTCTATTGGAAAAGTACCTGAAAAACCCACACCATAAAACAAGGCGGACTTCTCTTTGCTCCTCATCTGGGATCTCATCCCCTACTATACCTGCAGTCCTCTCCAAATCCTGCACTTAGAGGAATGAAGGTGTAGCAATGCGTGCCACACCTAGTACTTGCAGCCAATCTGCTAGCAGTGCACCACCAGGTGAATTCAGCAGGCAAATATCCCTACCCAAGTTGCTGAACCATAAAAAGAAATTCTGTCCCAGCCATCCACATGCTCAGCATCTTAATGCTAGCTTGCCAAATTGCTAGCACTCTAACTGCTGCCTTTTCAGCTGGTAGACTCTGCCCCCTTTTGTGAATTTGTGGAATTAGCTGTCCCACAGTGGCAGGTTCCCAAAAGACATTTCTTTTCATGTAAGGCCATTCCAGCTCTCTACCGTCATGTGAAAGGCAATGTTTTGGCCTCGTTGAACAGTGCGGTCAGCAGCAGGGTTCATATTACCGCTGACTTGTGGTCCAGCAGGCACTGTCAGGGATGTTACCTTTCCTTCAGGGCACACTGGGTAGCTCTGCTGGCAGCTGGGAAGGATGCAGGACAGGGTTTAGTTTTGGAAATAGTTTTGCCACCACACCTTCAAAAAGCTGGTGATTTTGCCACATCCACCTCCTCCACCCCTCCTCGTCTTCTACCTCTGTGGTCTCTTCTGCAGAATTGTCCTCTGAACCTGCAGTGCTCCCTAAACATTCAAGGGGCTATGCAAGCAGGCAAGCTAAAAGATGCCATGCAGTGCTTGAGTTAGTCTGTCTTGGGGACAGGAGCCACACTGGGGAAGAGATTATTTCAGCTCTGAGGGGGCATGCTCAGAGGTGGTTGATGCCATGGCAGCTTGAGCCAGGAATGGTTGTATGCGACAATGGCACCAACCTTCTCCCTGCCCTCCGACTAGGACAATTGACACATGTTCCATGCTTGGCACACGTCTTGAATTTGGTGGTGCAGCGTTTCTTGAGCAGGTACCCATTCTTACCAGATATCCTGAGGCAGGCCAGAAAAGTCTGTGGTCATTTCCGGCGTTCATACAATGCCAGTGCCCGGCTGGCTGACATCCAGCGGGAATTCAACCTGCCCAACAACCGCCTCATTTGTGACATGCCCACCAGGTGGAACTCAACATTGGCAATGCTGCAGCGGCTGCACGCACAACAGAGGGCCATCAATGAGTACCTCTGTGAGCATGGCACCAGGACAGGCTCAGGGGAGCATGGCTTTTTTTTCCATGTCAGTGGCTAATGATCAAGGATGCATGCACTGTCCTGTCACCATTTGAGGAGACCACAAGGATGGTGAGCAGCGACAATGCATGCATCAGTGACACTGTCCCACTAATATTCCTTCTGGAGCACACGCTTCGTGAAATCATGGACAGGGTGTTTGAGGCAGAAGAAAGGGAGGAAGAGGAGGACTTCCTTTCCTCTCAAGGTCCCCTTTATGCAGAGAGCATTCCTGCAGAGCCGCCAAACACATGGGAGGAGGAGGAGGATTGTGTCGGCATGGATGTGGAGTATAATAAGCAGCAGTCTTCAAGGGATCATGGTTTTCAGGCCCCAGAAACCCAAGGAGTTGTATGTGCCTGGGAGGAGGTATTTCCTGATAATGTCATCCTCAGTGACCCAGAGCACAATCATGCCTCCTCAAACTTAAGCTGCATGGGCTCTCTGATTCTGAAAAGCCTCTGAAAAGACCGTAGGATTTGTGGTATCAATAAGAGGGATCATTACTGGCTGGCAACCCTTCTTGATCTACGTTACAAGGGTAAAGTTGCAAAACTCATCCTGCCTGCGCAGAGGGAGCAGAGGATGAAACATATTCAGGATATCTTGAAGAAAAGTTTGTGCACCGCCTTTCCAGACCCTGGGAGGTTACTATATCCTGCTGCTGGTCCTGGACAATGTGTTTCTGAAGCTTTGGTCGTTCAGAGGCAGAGTGGTGGAGAAGGTGGCTGGCTGAGAGATGCCTTTAAAAAATGTTTCAGTCCTCAGCACCCAGGCCTGAGAGGATCAAGCAACCATCGTCAGCGTCTGCATTATATGGTGCAGGAATATATAGGGGCAAGATCAGACTTGGAGACCTTTCCAACTGAGCATCCACTTATTTACTGGGTCTTGAGGATGGACCACTGGCTGGAACTTGCTCAATATGCAATTAAGCTACTGGCCTGTCCTCCATTGAGCATGCTTTCTGAACGGACATTCAGTGCTGCTGGAGGGTTCGTAACCAGTGTGCCTGTCCACAGACTCAGTTGATAGACTCACATTTATAAAAATGAATAAGTCCTGGATCAGCAGCTATCAAGCCCCTGATGCTGATGTAACTGATTAAATTTGCTAGGGATCTGGGATCCCTTGAAGACTGCCACTGCTCCTATTCCTCTTGTCCATATTCTAGAACAATATTCTGTATTTAGGGCACCACCAACACCCAAGACCCAATTTTTTGCACCTAGTTTACAGGGGCATAACATAACAATTTTTAAACTAATTTAAAACAGCAGGGCCCATACCTGCATCCAAGAAGAGTAACTGCAAGGGGTTACAACGTTCTGGCACCGCCAGCACCCAAGGCCCAAGTTTTCGCCACCTGTTTGACTGGGGGCTTTCATCACAATTTTTAAACTAATTTACAACACCAGGCCCTGTTCCTCCGTTCAACAAGAGTAACTGCAAGGGGCTACAGTGTTCTGGCACCGCCAGCACCCAAAGCCCAATTTTTCGCCACCTGCTTGACTGGGTGATTTTGTCACAATTTTTAAACTAATTTACAACATCAGGCCCTGTCCCTCCATCCAACAAAAGTAACTGCAAGGGGTTACAGTGTTCTGGCACCGCCAGCACCCAAGGCCCAAGTTTTCGCTACCTGTTTGACTGGGAGATTTTGTCACAATTTTTGAACTAATTTACATCAGGCCCTGTTCCTCTGTCCAACAAGAGTAACTGCAAGGAGTTACAGTGTTCTTGCCCCCCCCCCCCCCATCCTAACCGGCCAGGGCTGCATGCTCGGATAAGGGTCTGGTTTGGATTTTAGGGTGACACCCATGTCAAATTTTTTTACAATTTTGCGTGGGGTTCCCCTTAATATCCAAACCAGACCCGAAGAGGCTGGTTTGGATTGGGTGGGGGACCCCACTCACTTTTTTTCAGCATTTTTTTTTTTTTGTATATAGTATATTTTTTGTATATTGCCAGCAATACATTGCAGGCACAATTTTAAATGACAATTTTTCCTATGAAAATGTCATTTTTCTCTGGCTATGTTCTACAACTCACAGAGATGCCCCCTTTTACAGACAGACTAAGGACACCCCCAGGCACAATATTTAAAGTCATTTTTCATTTTTTTTCTTTTCCCTTTTTTTTTCCACAAATTTTATTGTGTTATTACGGCAAACATACACTTGAGATATATGCCAAATATGTATACAAATAACAGGTAAACAAGAGTAGAGTCTGTCTATACTCATCCATGCCGGTGAAGTCTTCCAACAGGACCTGGAAGTGTAAAATGCAGTAGATTTCCCCCCCCCCAGCGATGGGGGAGGGTGAAGGGTGACCTGGCGATCCACAGACCAGCATACGCGCTGAAACTACCAGATCAGGTCAATTATTTGTTATCGAACAGGGAGGTATAGAGGAGCATGAAAGAGAGTAATTCTGAGTTGTAAAAAAGTTGAAAAGGGGAAGAAAAGGAGGAGGGGGGAGGGGAGCAGGAGGTATGAGCATCAAGTCTTTGGAGAAGTGTCCCTGTAGGATCCGTATAGCTCAGTTATGATATGTCCCCTCTATGAGGGGGTGTCTTGTGTTCCAGGGTATTTCAAATTATACTGGGTATCATATAGAAATGGTTAACTTTTTCCGTTCTTGGGTTGTGAAGGTATTAGTGATGAAAAGGTCCCATCTGTGTTGAAATTTTCTTTGTGAGCTCCCTTTCTGTGACCAAAGGTCCATAAGCTCCCTGTATAAGGGGGTTTTAAGTTCCCCTTTCACCTCATGAATCGATGGGGGTTGTGTCTGTATCCACTGTCTCATTATAATTCTCCGTGCTGCTAAGAGACATAGTTGTGTCCATTGAGAGAAGTGTGTATGAGAGTGGATAGAATTTGTCCCTGTGGCCAGACTGGGTTTTTCCGCTCCAAACAGCATGATGTGAAAGTCCAGCGAGATATTTTTACTGGAAATCCTTTGTATAAAGTTTCTTGTTTTGGTCCAGAAAGTGGCCATACGGGAACATTGTCATAGCCTATGAAGGAGTGTGGGTCTGTCTGAGTTGTACCATGGACAGATCTTTATTCTTGGAGAGTTCTCTGGGGTGAAATAAGAAATATAAGCCCGGTTAATGAGTTTGAATTGTGTTTCCCTCCAGGATTCGTTACTGATAATTTCAAAAGTTTTTTTAAAGACCAACCAGAATGGTTGAGTGAAGGTCACCCTCCTGTGTTTCTTTGCTCCAGGCTTTAGATGAAGTCGTTTCCAGAGATTTTATGAACGAAGGGGCTAGTGTCTTGTGAATCAAAGAGGTGTTAACACAGTGATTGTCAATTAAAGTATCGAGCACCGAGGTTTTGAATCTCAGACAACGGTTTGGGCAAATTCTGTTGGTGGAGCACATGACTATTAGGCAGGTCGTATTCCTTTAAGATGTCTTGATGTGTTCTGGCTTTGCCTGAGTCAGGGAGGAACAGGGAGGCTAAGTTTGTGAGGCCTTTAAGTTCCCACTGTTGGAAGGCAGAGTGTTGCGTGGTAGGACCAAGCATAGGGATTCCTTGGATTGATAAATATTTTGAGATATTGGAGGGAAGCCCCAAATGTTTTCTGGTCTCCTTCCAGGCAATGAGAGTGTCTCTGATTAAGAGATTATGCTTTAGGTCTGGTGGGAGGGATTGCAGACTGCTGTGTAGGATGGGGGCTAAGTTGAATGGGTAGGCCATGGCTGTTTCCAGAGAGTAATTTGAGTATTTTGAGTCTTTCGAAAGCCAGTCCTGCACCGAGCGGAGAAGGCAAGAGATGTTGTAAAGCCTAATATAGGGTAGGCCCGCCCCCTCTCGCTTCTCGGGAGGTACAATTTAGTCAAGGCGACTGCTTTTTTTTCTCGATGCCACAAAAAGGCAGTTAAAGATTTGTGGAGTCTTTGGATATCTTTATGTTTGATCAGGATAGGGATTGTTTGCATGGGATATAATAGTTTTGCAAAGCCGACCATCTTATAGAGGTGACATCTACCGAAAAGCGATAGGGGCAAGTCCATCCATGCTTCCATCTCATTTATGATTTTAGATATCAGGGGAGGGTAGTTGAGTTGATAGAGGGAGGCCGGATCTTTCCCAATGTGCACCCCCAGGTAGGTGATGTGATTGGGTTGTTATTGGGAAAGGGGAGGATGAGAAAGCCATGTCGTTGCTCTTTTTGTTGAGTGGTAGGACCTCACTTTTGGAGAAGTTTATCTTGAGGCCTGAGCATTCTCTGAAAGTTTTGAAAGTGTGCTCAATTAGGGGAAAGTCATTTTGAGGGTCAGCAGTAAATATGAGTATATCATCCGCGAAAAGGGCAGTTCGGACTTCCGTTTCTCCTATTTTAACGCCATTGGGGGCTTGGAGTTTGAGAATTGCTGGGTAGGCTAAGGAGAATCGTATGCCTTGCTTGAAGAGATCTGCGCAGATTGGTTGGAATTCCTTACGCCTTTTCAACACATCGGCTGAATAATCAGCGCAGATTAGTAGGTTCACTCCTTCCAATTTGAGGCTATGAGTTTTGCGGAAGCTTTGGAGAATAGCGAGACGGTCTGCATATTTCAGATATTTTACTATGACTGGCCTTGGGGTTTTATGGTTAGCATTATGCGCCCCTATTCTGTGTGCCCTCTCTGCAGTGCAGGGTCCCGGGAGGCCTAAGGCTTCAGGTATATGCGAGGTACAGATTTGTAACAGAGAGCTATTGGGGCAGCTTTCCGGAAGGCCTATGATCCGTAAGTTGTTCCTACGAGATCTGTTCTCGAGATCTTTGAGTTTTTCGTGGATCGCAGCATGTATTCTAGAGTGTTGTTCTAGTGTACCATTCACCTGGTATAATTCATCATCCATGTCAGCTAGCTTGACTTCAGCGGCAGAGATTCTACGTGCTTGGTCTGCCAGGTCTTTGCATAGCTGTCCCATACCTGCCTGTACTGCAGCATCCACTGCCTGAGTGATCGTAGGCAGTATTAGTGTTGCTACTGCTTGCGCAATTTGGTTGTAGGAGTCCTGCTGTGGCGGTTCCTGAGCTACAGGCTGCTGCATTTCCTCGTTCTGTGTCTACATGCTGTGTGCGGCGACCATCTTGGTGCTCTCAGCCTGCTCAGCTTGTGGAGATGCTCGGGTTAGAGTAGGTGAGCTGGCGCGGGTGTTGGTCAGATACCTCTCCATGTGCGGGGGGTACCGTCCGTGGCTGTCTGGCGTAGTTGGAAGTGCCGGAGCCTGTATTTGTATGCCGTTTATTCCGGGTTAGCGCAGAGCTTCGTCCCCTCACACCACAGGCATACAGCGCCGGAAGTGGGTTTTATTTAACTTTAAGCATTATTAAAATCACTGCTCCTGAAAAAATGATTGATTTAAAAACTTTTTTAGGGCAATAACATTGCATTATAAGCCTTTATAATGAGCACTTTTGATCTTTCATGTTTGGGTCCAATAGACTTTAATGGTGTTCGAATGTTCGCACAAACTTTTTGCCTGTTCACATGTTCTGGTGCTAACTGAACCGGAAGGGTGTTCGGCTCATCCCTAGTCCTGGCCTGATAAAATTGAGCTTATGCACAGAACCCATTTTGAAGCCAACATGCACAAATATGGAAATAAGGCAGGAAAATTACTGGCTATGCTCTACAGGGAACTGTACAAACCCACCCACATCACATCTCTCCTGGATTCTCCAGGAACCCTCCAAACCAAACCAAAATAAATCAGTCAAGTAATGTTAGACTATTATGCATCCCTTTACACCCCAGATCCCATTAATAAGAACGTCGCTCAAACTTTTCTGGACAAGATCCATTTGCTCAACATCTCCCCATCCTATTCGGAAATGTTAAACGCTTCCATAACAATAAATTAAATCAGAGACGCTATACACCATTTAGCTCCCTCCAATGCCACTGGCCCTGACGGTCTAACGGGGGAATTCTACAAACCCTTCAAGACACGATAATGCCACCCTTACAGGCTGTCTACTCCAAGCTGTGAGAGGGAGGAGCTTACCCACTGTTCGGTAATCTAGCCACCATCAAATTACTAGAAAAAAAAGGGAAGGACCCCACAAGCCCTGGTTCCTATAGACCCATATCCTTGCTAAACACTGGAATCAAGATATTGTCAAAAATCATAGCCACAAGACTCGCCGCTATCATCCCACATATTATAGATTCTGCACAATCTGGCTTTGTAAAGGGCAGGACTGCTACCTTAAACATTAGGGAAGTCTTGGCAGTGTTGGAAAGAGCAAAACACAACAAGGGGGGGGGGGCACACAATCATCACCCTGGGCACAGAGAAAACCTTCAACAATGTTAGTTTTGAATGGTTACACATGGTCCTGACGAAATTTGGTTTCGAGGGCCCATTCATCCATCTCATTCAATTGATGTGCACAGCTCCTGCGGCCAGGCTGGTGGTTTCAGGCCTCCTCACCCCAGAATTCAGACTTCACAAGGGAACAAGGCAAGGGTGCCCCCTGTCTCCTGTCTTATTCATATATATAGCATTAGAACCACTCTCCAGGCATATTAATTATATCACCCCCCTTCACGGTATCAAATTTCACAACATTGAATTACGGTCATCTCTGTTTGCTGATGATGTCCTTACATTCACTTCCAACCCAATAGTGGATATGTTCACGATTAAACACATCTTTGATAACTTTAGGTTATGCTCAGGCCTACGCATAAATTACCACAAAAGCGAGATACTCCCGTTAGGATCCTCCTCCAATCCCCCCTGGACATCCAAGTCTCTATTTGCGATAGCTCACTCCCACATCACCTATCTAGGTATAAATATAGGGAAGCTTTCATCCTCCCTATATCATCTCAACTATCCTCTTATTTCTAAAATCTTTCATGAACTCAGCAACTGGATGGATCTACCTCTCTCGCTCATGGGCAGATGTTACCTTATAAAAATGGTCACCTTTGCACACCTACTGTACCCTCTCCAGACTATCCCATTATTATTAAAACATAAAGATATCCAAATGATCAACAAACATATCTCAAATTTTATCTGGCATAAAAGGCGACCATGCATAGCTCTACCCAAATTGCATCTTCCCAGGACCGAGGGAGGAGCTAGTCTCCCCAATATTAGGCTCTAAAATTTAGCATGTCTCCTCAGGTTTACCATGGATTGGATAATACCATCCTCCCACTATTCAAACAATCAACTTGAATCAGCAATGGTATATCCACACTCACTGGTGGCGCTCCTACACCCCAGATGGAAGACCACCCCCCCAGACATTCAACATAATCTACTCCTCAGAGACACTGCAATAGCTTGGAGGGAACACAGAAAGCTCTTTAAGCTATTGCCTTTTATGTCCAAATACCTCCTAATCAGGGGCAGCACAAACTTTCCAGCAGGAATGGACCACAGGATCTTTGTACAATGGGAAGTACGAGGGCTTACCAAATTCTCCCACCTATATAACAAAACTTCCCGGATCTCCACGGGATTTCATGTCTATAGCTGAGCAATTTTCTTTACCCGAGGACCATCTTTTCTACTACTGGCAATGAACCAGCTTTGTTAAAGCCTCTTGCCAGGGGAAAAAAAAGGTTCCAAGAAAGCAGACTGGACTGCCTGTTACAAAATCAAACTTACAATATTTCAGACATCTACCAGCTACAGGCGGTCCCCTAGTTACAAACATCTGACTTACAAACTACTCCTACTTACAAAAACGGAGGGAGACAACAGGAAGTGAGAGGAAATCTACCCCTAGGAAGGGAAATTCACTCCTGTAAGAGTTATTAAGGGAAAGAGGTGTCTCCACTGATGCTTTATCACCAAGGCTTGTTTCCACAACAACCCAAAAATTTCAAAATCCAATTATCATTGGGACAGGAAGTGAGGTGAAATCTTCTGAACAGAAACATAGACAGCAAAACAAACTTTACAGGGGTGGTACCCCTTCCCTATGCTATCCAAAAAGCTTAAAAATTGTTTTTTTGGCTGAAGCTACACTTAAAAATTGTACCTGTTCCGACTTACAAACAAATTGGACTTAAGAACAAACCTACATACCCTATCTTGTTTGTAACCCGAGGACCGCATGTACTTCTACAACAAGCCTCCCTTCCACCAGGACGCTCGGCAGTAGACAACTGGAGCAAAGACTTCTCTGACCCGGATCTGGTTCACACGATTTTGAAGGACTATGTCAAAACCCTAAAGCTAACCCCTAAGGAAGCGTGGAGAGAAACTCAACTGAAAATTTTGCATTGCGCTTTTATCCCCTTTATCTCAGACAAATCCAATTCTCAGTCTGCTACCTGGTAACATTGAAACCTCCATAAACCATCACTTACTCATCGCTTCTGGGATCAGGTCATATCGTTTATAAATAACATTACTCTTTTGCAAATAGCCAAAGACCCACTGCTCCTTATCTTTGGCTATTGGAACAGACAACTCACTCAATGCCCTCCCCCCCACCTAACACAAGCACCATGGACTGGATACTCACCACTCTCCTGATTCCTGGCAGAGCTATTCTTAAGAATTGGAT
Source organism: Glandirana rugosa (assembly GCA_018402905.1). Lineage (NCBI taxonomy): Eukaryota > Metazoa > Chordata > Amphibia > Anura > Ranidae > Glandirana > Glandirana rugosa. Next base: position 1,400,841 of record BLSH010413349.1, on the reverse strand, counting down.
CTCTCCCCTAACTCCCACAATCACCCAAGTCACACAGGAACTAACAACACTCCTTGTCAAGGACAAGATCAACACAGACTTTCATCTCCACAGAGCGGCCAACTGCTTACACCAAAAATAGCAAGCTTTTGCAACCACCATTTTGCCACCCACAGATGCAACCAGAGTCCCTTCGCATACTTCAAGAATCAAACCGCCTCTTTCATCTAGGATGACTCCGAATGACCCCTCTTCCACCAGTAGGTTATCAGGGCCTCTGAATCATATACCCTCAGTAAAAATGATTCCCCTCTTCCGTTTCTTCACCTTTGTAAATTAACTGTTCAAGTTGTGTCACCTCGTCTCACTAGATCTATGAACAAAAACTGTTGAATTAGGAGTCCCCCCGCCTTTATTACCCCTCTCCTTTTTTCTTTTCTTTTTATTATCTTTACTGTTTACATTTGGCACTATCACTTTTAATAGGATCCATCCAGTTACCAACAGTTTGTTGTCGTTACTTGTGTTGTGCCACTGCCTGATACATCTCTTTTATGTTAACCCCTTCCTTACAGAGTCATTATAAAATGACGTTGGAAGGAACCCTTCGTCGATCCAGGCCTACGACATATGAGGTCGGCCGCTTCTTGCTGCTAGCACGGCAATCAGGGATCAATCGTGACCCCGGGGGTTGTGTCCCCCCTGATCGGGGTAAAGAGCCAATAGATTTGCCTCTTTACCACGTGACCGGCTATGTCCAATCACAGCGGATCACTACCGACTTCCACGTGCACGACGCTCGTGCGCACCCCCGGGGCATGCAGCACGCGATCGGGACTGAGGCTTGTCCCTCGGACAAAACCCAACTCCGATCAGTGTAAAGAGCCAAAGAAATTGTCTCTTTACCACGTGATTGACACAGCCGGTCACATGATGTAAACAAACCGCGGTAAGTACCTGAGTACCTGTCACCAACCCATCAAAGTACCCGTGTACCTTTCACCAGCCCATCAGAATACCTGTCACCTGCCCATCAAAGTACCCGAGTACCTGTCACCAGCCCATCAGAGTACCCGAGTGCCTGTCACCAACCCATCTGAGTACCCGAGTACCTGTCACCAACCCATCAGAGTACCCAAGTACCTGTCACCAACCCATCAAAGTACCCGAGTACCTGTCACCAACCCATCAGAGTACCCGAGTACCTGTCACCAGCACATCAAAGTATTCGAGTACCTGTCACCAGCCCATTAGAGTACCCAAGCACATGTCACCTGCCCATCAGAGTACCCGAGTACCTGTCACCAGATCATCAGCGTACCAGAGTACCTGCCCATCTGAGAATTAGAGTACCTGTCACCAGCCCATCTGAGCACCTGAGTACTTGTCACCAACCCATCAAAGTACCCAAGTACCTGTCACCAACCCATCAAAGTACCCGTGTACCTGTCACCAGCCCATCAGAGTACCTGTCACCTGCCCATCAAAGCACCCGAGTACCTGTCACCAGCCCATCAGAGTACCCGTGTGCCTGTCACCAACCCATCAGAGTACCCGAGTACCTGTCACCAACCCATCAATGTACCCGAGTACCTGTCACCAGCCCATCAGAGTACCTGAGTACCTGTCACCGGCCCATCAGAGTACCCGAGTACCTGTCACCAACCCATCAGAGTACCCGAGTATCTGTCACCAGCCCATCAGAGTACCCGAGTACCTGTCAACTGCCCATCAGAGTACCTGAGTACCTGTCACCAGACCATCAGCGTACCAGAGTACCTGTCCCCTGCCCATCTGAGTATCAGAGTACCTGTCACCAGCTCATATAAGTACCCGAGTACCTGTCACCAGTCCATCAGAGTACCTGAGTACCTGTCACCAGCTCATCAGAGTACCCAAGTACCTGTCACCTGCCCATCATAGAACCTGAGTACCTGTCATCTGCCCATTAGAGTACCTGAGTACCTGTCACCAGACCATCAGTGTACCCAAGTACCTGTCACCTGCCCATCTGAGTACTCAAGTACCTGTCACCAGCCCATCAGAGTACCCAAGTGCCTGTCTCCTGTCCTTCAGATTGCCCAAGTACCTGTCACCAACCCATCTGAGTAACCGATTACCTATTTGCAGCCCATCAGAGTACCCGAGTATCTATCTGCAGCCCATGCCTCATAGAATATACCTCAGGTGTTTTCTTTCCAAAATGGGGTAATTTTGTGGGTAATTCCACTGTCCTGGTGCTCCAGGGCCTTCAAAAGTGTGGTAGGTATCAATTCAATTTTATGTGTAATTTATGCTCCTAGAACGCCTGATGGTGCTCCCTGCATGTTCGACCTCTGTATGTGGCCAGGTGTTAAAACGTCTCACACATGTGTTATCGCCATACTCGGAAGAGTAGCAGAATATATTTTGGGCATTCATTTTTGCTATATACATGGTATGTGTTAGAAATACCTTATAAATTGACCACTTTGTGTAAAAATAAAAGCGTTTTCATTTTCTTTCCACGTTTTTCGAAGACTTGTGGGGAAAAAATGAACCATTCAAAAGACTCATAATGCCTCATAGAATATTTGTTGGGGTGTTTGCTTTACAAAATGGGGTCATTTTGTCGGTAATTCCATTGTCGTGGTGCTCCAGGGCCTTCAAAAGTGTAATAGGTCGTTAGGAAATTAGATGTGAAATTTCTGCTCCTAGAATGCCTGACGATGCTCCCTGCATGTTGGACCCCTCTATGTGGTCAGGGTGTGAAAAAATCTCACATGTGGTATCGCCATATTCGGGACGAGTAGTAGAATATATTTTGGGAGGTTATTTTTGCTATATACATGCTATGTGTTCAAAATATCATATAAATTGACCACTTTGTGAAAAAAAATATGTTTCCATTTTCTTTCCACATTTTCCAAAGACTTTTGGAAAAAATTGAACCATACAAAAGACTCACAGTGCCTCATAGAATATATGTTGGGGTGCTTTCTTTTCACAATGGGGTCATTTTGTGGGTAATTCCATTGTCCTGGTGCTCCAGGGCCTTCAAAAGTGTAATAGGTCGTTAGGAAATTAGATGTGAAATTTCTGCTCCTAGAATGCCTGACAGTGCTCCCTGCATGTTGGACCCCTCTATGTGGTCAGGGTGTGAAAAAGTCTCACATGTGGTATCGCCATACTCGGGACGAGTAGTAGAATATATTTTGGGAGGTTATTTTTGCTATATACATGCTATGTGTTCAAAATATCATATAAATTGACCACTTTGTGAAAAAAAATACGTTTCCATTTTCTTTCCACATTTTCCAAAGACTTGTGGAAAAAATTGAACCATACAAAAGACTCACAGTGCCTCATAGAATATATGTTGGGGTGTTTTCTTTTCACAATGGGGTCATTTTGTGGGTAATTCCATTGTCCTGGTGCTCCAGGGCCTTCAAAAGTGTAATAGGTTGTTAGGAAATTAGATGTGAAAATTCTGCTCCTAGAATGCATGACAGTGCTCCCTGCATGTTGGACCTCTCTATGTGGCCAGGCTGTGAAAAAGTCTCACACATGTGGTATCGCCATACTCGGGGCGAGTAGCAGAATGTATTTTGAGGTGTAATTGGAAGTATGCATATGCTGTGTGTGAGAAATAACTTGTTGTTATGACAATTTTGTGCAAAAAAAAAAAAATAATAATAATTTCTTAATTTTCTCAAGAATTGTGGGAAAAAAGTACAACTTCAAAAAACTTTCCATGCCTCATACTAAATACCTTGGAATGTCTACTTTTCAAAACGGTGTCATTTGGGGGGTATTTGTACTTTCCTGACATTTCAGGGCCTCAAGAAATGAGATAGGCCATCAGTGCATCAGGTGTGATCAATTTTCAATGATTGGCACCATAGCTTGTAGACTCTATAACTTTCACACAGACCAAATAATCTACACTTATTTGGGTTATTTTTTACCAAAGATAGGTTGCAGTATAGGTTTTGGCCCAAATGTATGAACAAAAAATTACTTATTTGCAAAATTTTGTCATAGAAACTAATTTTCACAATTTTTTCACTTATGTCACAAAAAATAAAAAACCCAGAGGTGATTAAATACCACCAAAAGAAAGCTCTATTTGTGTGAAAAAAAGATAAAATGTTTATTTGGGTACAGTGTAGCATGAGAGAGTAATTGTCATTCAAAGTGTGAGAGCGCTGAAAGCTGAAAATTGGTCTGGGCAGGAAGGGGGTATAAACATCCTGTATTGAAGTGGTTAAAATGTATGACTCGGTCAAGCCATTTTTACGTCTTTACATACTTTTGTATCTCTGTGCAAATACCTCAATAAATTTTTTTGAAAAAAACCCCACAAAAATTATTTGCCGCTGCGTGCTACCAGAGGTCTGAATGACTGAGAAACTGGGTCCTGTGTCACTCTGCCCACAAGGGGTTGGGGTTAAGGCTAAGCCCAGAAGTATCACAGCTTACAGTCAATCGGATCAATCTGCCAATTAGAAGCAGGGTGATCAAAGGTAAGGTGTAGTAGTAAAAATGTGTATAACACATAGATAAACTGGCCCTACCAGCTTATATGCCTACCTGAACTCCACAGGATTAGAGCCAGCCAGACATACCCCCTGATGGGGTGGGGTTGGAGAGGAAAACACCTGTCAAAGTGCAGGACAAAATCCTGAAAGTAAATGCCTTAGATGTGATATCTATAAATCAGACAAATAAATTAAGTAAAATAAGGTAAACTGAATGTAATAAAGTCTCATAATTTTATCTGCGGAACATAATGTACAGCATGGTTTACCTGGATGTTGAGCAAGTATTTATACCGGTCTCCCACAGAGCAGAAAAAAGTGAGGGATTAAGACTTCTCAAAACAGAGTTAGTAGTCATCCCAAATCCTTTGATCCACATATCTATAAAGAAAGGAGACCCATAAACATAAAACTATGGATAAAAAAGGGGGTTTAATCCTGATTGTCCAAAGGGCTGGTATTACATGGCAGAAAATATGCTATTCCTTATGTGTTACCTGGCGTCATCCAGTTTGGCTGTGGGCAGTCAGACAAGCAGCTTCAACTGAACTTTCAAAGCCCACTGGACATCCTTAAAAAGGCTGGAGAGAGGGGGGCGGTGTCCCTCAATCATAAGCATGTGGGTGAGTGCTATCCATTCCCCCTGAGCTGGCGGCACACAGCACAGCCCCCCATCAGGTCAGCCGCTCAGTAATGGCGGTGGGTGTAGAGGACACCACATATGGGCGGAGCAATGACATCATTTGCCTGACAAAGCATACCGACCACATGCAGTGCCATGGTGACTGGGAAGCTTCTTGGCCCCACACACTGAATAAGGCCAACAGTGTCCGTGATGATGCCACTGGCAGCCCCTGTGTGCTGGGTGGAGAGAAAGGACCATTGAATACATGAAGACAAATAAAATTATAGCCATACAGTCAATAGTTGGAGTGTAGAAAGGGGGAAGGGAAGATTTTTATAATAAAAAGGTATTACATTTTATTGTAGGTCAATGTGTCCTGTGGGAAGAAGGAGAAGGTTTAAGCTAGTTCTGGACCCACTGATACAAAACTTTCCAGAAAAGGTATAAATGATAAAGATTGAGGCCTGAGGGGCAGGTGGCATTTAGTCTAAAAATCCACCCCTGTTCCCGCTGCGAAAGTAAATTATTGCAATCACCTCCTTGTAAACCTGTATGTACTCGATCTACGATCACAAAGAATATTTTGGTAAAAATGCCCCTGTGTGTGGAGGCAACATATCTACCCAGGGGGAGATCTGGATTGCAGGATTTCATGCTCGTTAATAGAGTTGAGCGAACACCTGGATGTTCGGGCTCGGTGGGTTCGGTACTGAACTTGACCCCGAACCCCATTGACGTCAATGGGGACCCAAACTTTTCGGCACAAAAATGACTGTAAAAAAGTCCTGGAAAGTGCTAGAGGGCTGCAAAAGGAAGTAAAATGATTTTAGAACAATAATCTGTCCCTTACAGCAACAGGAGGAACCTGACGCTATAGGATTAGGTGATGATATTAGAACAATAATCTGTCCCTTACAGCAACAGCAGGAACCTCTCCCTATAGAACTAGAAGATGATTTTAGAACAATAATCTCTCCCTTACAGCAACAGCAGGAACCTCTCCCTATAGAATTAGACGATGATTTTAGAACAATAATCTGTCCCTCTAAGCAGTAGACTCTACCTAGTCCAGTCAGATCGTTCTGTAATGCAGGATGAGTTGTTATTAGATCTGCAATCTGTCCCTAAAATCAGTAATAGTAGTAATCTCTCTACTAGAGTTGAGCGAACTTCTAGAAGTCCGGGTTCTGCTGGTTCTGCAGAACTTCGGGACAAAGTCCGGGTCCGGGTCCGGACAGAACCCGAACTTTGTCCCGAACCCCGAACCCCATTGAAATCAATGGAGACCCGGACTTTTAGGTACAAAAAGTGTTGTAAAATAGTCCTGGAAGGTCCTAGAGGTCTGCAAAAGGAAGGAAATGTGGGTAAGGGTGGGACAAGTGACCTACAAAGAAATGGGGACAGGAAAATAACTTTAAATATTTTTAAAAAAATAAAAACTTAAAAAATGCAAAAATGGAGATCATCTTCAAAATGGGTCTGAAAAGTATAAATTAACATTAGAGGCCATAGAACTGTTCTAAAATCATCTTCAAACTGTGTCAAAAAAGTATAAATAAGTCGGGAGTACCCATATCACTGTTCTGCAAAATGTG
>BLSH010413349.1:1356966-1368926 GCA_018402905.1 Glandirana rugosa | reverse complement strand
CTTTTCTACAAGAAGTGTGTAATATTATATCACTGATATATCACTGTTCTGAAAACATCTGCAAACTGTGTGTGAAGAGCGCAACCATATGCATGCTCTTCTCTATGCTGTATTTTCAAACACACTATCCAGATGTTTGAAGAGCATGTGTATGGTTTCTCCCCGGTTTTAGGTAAAGTGTTCTAAACTATTTTCAGATGTGTGCAGAACAGATGTAATGTGTGAATAACATCTGTTCTGGTGCAGAACACATGTGTGTGAATAGCAGATGTGCAATGATTGACGGTTTGATTTAAAGTGACACACAGACTTGAATTAATTGTGCAGAAGAGATATGCACTGATTCCCGGTTTCATTTAAAGTGATACACACATTTTGCGGAACAGTGATATGGGTACTCCCGGCTTATTTATACTTTTTTGACACAGTTTGAAGATGATTTTAGAACAGTTCTATGGCCTCTAATGTTAATTAATACATTTCTGACCTATTTTGAAGATGATCTCCATTTTTGCATTTTTTATGTTTTTATTTTTTTAAAAATATTTAAAGTTATTTCCCTGTCCCCATTTCTTTGTAGGTCACTTGTCCCACCCTTACCCACATTTCCTTCCTTTTGCAGACCTCTAGGACCTTCCAGGACTATTTTACAACATTTTTTGTACCTAAAAGTCCGGGTGTCCATTGATTTCAATGGGGTTCGGGGTCCGGGACTAAGTTCGGGTTCTGTCCGGACCCGAACCTGGACTTTGTCCCGAAGTTCGGCCGAACCAGCAGAACCCGGACTTCTAGAAGTTCGCTCAACTCTAGTGATAAAGCCTTTAGTAGAAACTGTGTTTTGCATCATAGTAGGAGATTGCAACCACGCAACAGATGTACCCTGAGCCTTGATAGCATGGTGTAGTTGGAGGTTATAAAATGTCATGGAGGATGACAGGGCATATTGGGAATGTAAAGTTGAAAAGGGCTTCAATGACCCGTTCTCAAAGATCTGAAAAAGATAATATCATGGGCTTTCCATATACCAAAGACATAGTTACATACTGTATTTCCATAGTTAAAAAAAACACAAGTCTGTCCAGTTAAATAATAAAATACACATAACGATAAAAGGGAAAAAAAATATACAATTCTATACTCAGTTGATGCAGAGGAAGGCAAAAAAAACATAAAGCATGATCCAATTTGCTCAAGCAGGTGGAAATAATTCCTTCCTGATCCACCAAGAGGCAATTGGATGTTCCCTGGATCAACTTTACCTATACATATTAGTATCCAGTTATATTATGTGTATCTAAGAAAGAATCAAGGCCTCTCTTAAAATAATCTACTGAGCTGGCCAGAATCATCTATTGAGGGAGTCTATTCCACATTTGCACAGCTCTTACTGTGAAGAATCCTTTCGGTGTTTGGAGATGAAATCTCTTTTCCTTCAGTCATAAAGCGTGCCCCTTGTCTTCTGTGATGATCTTAAAATTAATAACTCAAAACCAAGTTCACTATATGGACCACTTATGTATTTATACATGTTAATCATATCCCCCTTAATCTCCTCTTCTCAAGAGAGAATAAATTCAGTTCCTCTAATCGTTCCTCATCGCTGAGCTCCTCTGTGCCTCTTATCAGTTTAGTTGACCTTCTCTGCACTTTCTCCATTTCCCCAAAATCATTTTTATGAACTGGTGCCCAAAACTGAACTGCATATTCCAGATGAGGTATTACTAATGATTTGTACAGTTGCAACATCATATCTCACTCTTTGCATTCCATGCCTCTGTTAACACAAGAAAGGATTTTCCTCTCTTTGGAAACTGCAGCTTGACATTGCATGCTATTATTATACCTATGATCTACTTTTCCAAAACACCCAGAACCTTCCCCAACATTGACTCCCCCAGTTGTTCTCCTCTTAGTATGTAAGATGTGTGCATATTCTGAGTCCCCAAGTGCAGAACTTTACATTTATCAATATTAAACATCATTTGTCATATAGTTACACAGTGCACTGAGGTCACTTTGTAAGTCGGAGACAACCTGTAAGGATGTTATTCCACAGCATAGCTTGGTGTCATGCTCAAACACTGAAAAAGGTACTTCCCAGACACTATATCATTTATAAATATATTAAAAATTAAGGGCCACAACACTGAACATTGGGGTACACCACTAATAACCTTAGACCAATTGGAACATGAATCATTAACCACTACTCTCTGAATTATGTCTTTTAGTCAGTTTTCTTTACATGGGGCAAGTGTGAGAGGCTCCAATGGTGGTCAATAATTCAAAGAAAATCATGTAATTATTGTACCCAATAATCAATATTTGAAAGAAAACCATGTATGTATTGTACCAGGATGACAGTGCATCCTATGAAAAAGTACATATATATATTATACAGTATTCATGCAGTCATCTAGCAAAACATGTACCACAAGATAAAACAGATAACAAAGCACATTTGTAGATTGTTGCATGTTAACTGACAATTATATAAAAATTATAAAATTGTAATATGTAAATATATTACGTAACATGCTGGAGTAGATAGACTGATTAGACCATCGTTGAAAAACATAATACACTGTACACAGGGTCCGATGCGTTTCGTTGAGCAATGCCAACTCTCCAGGGGCAGGTACAGTGATGCTCTATAAAGAAATAAAAAATATGTAATATATACCAGAATCATCAAAAAAAAAAGAAAATGATAACTCACGCAGGCGCGCCAGAAATAGGGAAGAACCATCCAGTAAACCAGGCGCAATCCCCATTGGTTAGCCAAGAATGGAAACAACATGCTCCCGCAACACGGCGCTCTAGATAGGAGCGCCGCATGAGGCGAGGCGGCGGCGTGGCATCGATGTGCTGCGGACACACACACCCCCCGAGTCCCCAAGCCCCGATCCGATGGATTAGAGGAAAAACGGGGATCAAGGGAGGGGCACCGAAAGTGCATCGCAGCTCCCACTTGTGGACAGATCACCCGGGCAGCCCAGTGGCTCCACCCAGCAGCAAAGGGGTACACCCTAACTGTCCGCGTCGGCAGTATGCTACAAAAATGAACAAAGGAGGTAGATATATTACAGCTGACACACAGACAGACTGGTCAGCAGTCTGCTGTGAATGCATTCAGTGTTTGGACAGTGGTTACAGAGTTGCATATACGCCAGTCACACTGCCCCCATCCCGGTCACATTACTATGGGAGAAGACTTGGGACTTTGAGTGAGATTGCATAACTAAATGCGTCTCCATCCCTGTGTTTTAAATAGAAAGAGAAATTTGGGACTTTACATGGGGCAAGTGTGAGAGGCTCCAATGGTGGTCAATAATTCAAAGAAAACCATGTAATTATTGTACCAGGTAATCAATATTTCAAAGAAAACATGTATTTATTGTACCAGGATGACAGTGCATCCTATGAAAAAGTACATTTACCTATATAAGGTAGCGGGGCATGTAGGAAACAGCCGGAGGTGCACCATGGACACAGGGGAATGTGTTTGTGTAGTAATGAATTTGGGCTCCACCTATTGTAAATAAATTGTATATACATTAAATGTGTATAGTATTAGTGGTTTATAACATCCTAATTGTAGGTTTTTTACATATATAGTATATAATACAATTCCAAAGTGAAAAGGACCCAATGAATGAGTTATATGAAAATAATAATAATACTTAATAAAAATAATTATAATAGGGGCGTGGCCAGACGTCGGTGTGAGCGGACGCGCAATAGCAGAGCTCCACTGAGGACGGGAGAATCCATCACAATCCTGCTATCTAAGGAAAGGGTGAGCAACCTAAATACCCCATCCACATCAGCCACATCACCTGCTTCATTTTGAGACCAAAATTGGGCAGATAGGCGCCCAACCTCCGCACGGCCGGAAATTTAGACCGAGGCTTTGCAGCTGACCACAGCTGGAACGAACGGCGCCTAGAGCAGCGATCCGCACCAGCTACCAACTGCTGCATCTCACACAAAAGATTACTGACACAATTTCCTTAAAGCCCTGGAAGCTACCCAGTAAGGAATAATTGGCACTTGCCGGCCCTAAGCGTAACAAATACAAACAGGACCTTGCTTATACTACGCAAGGCCGCGGCCTTATTGGCGCCTAAAGACACTTCCATAGCGGCCATTTTACTACACCCAGGGCCTACAGCAATACAAATAGCACATTACAGGTGCAATTAACAAACCTTATTCAGGATCGAACAGCAACCTACACTATTATTTGCCCAAAAACTCTACCCTGCCCTAGGTGGCACACAAGGAATCGCTTGAGTGCATAACACTCTACATTCCCCAGAGGAACAGCATAACCACGTGCCCAGCTATTGCTTTCACAAATCTGCTGTGTAATACATTCCCTCCTACACTTGGGAACATGTCCCGCAGACGCAGAGAAGAACCGCAACTTCAAAAACTGTCCCAATTTTTCAACCCAACATGTAAAGACTCTCCTTTAAACAATAATCTGAATTCCCATATGCATCCCACAGGTGGACCCCTAGCCAGAGCTACATTTGTATTTCCCCACACAGATCTAGCAGGGACTGAACACACGGAGAACGTAGGGGAATCACCACCCGTGACCCCTGACACAAGAAGTCCGGCGAAATCTCGTCCAAGGAGAGCTTCCCTACCCAAAGAGCATAATGGGCTGGAAATGGAGGTAAGCGAGTCTCATTCTACCTCTGACAACACAGTGGCAGACCCCATTGCATCATTCCCCACAGTAGGCCAGCCTATGTCGGATGTCACAATGAAAGACATGTTACTTTCTCTTAGATCATCCCTACAAGCAGACATGCAAGCCTGTTTTAAACAACAAGCTGCAGAAGTGCAAGCCCTAGGAGAAAGAGTCAGTTACTTAGAGGACTCAATGGTCAACTTTGTGTAAAAAAATGCGTTTTCATTTTTTTCCCACATTTTCCAAAAACTACTGGAAAAAAATGAACCGTTCAAAAGACTCATTATGGCTCATAGATTATTAGTTGGGGTATTTGCTTTCCAGAGTGGGGTCATTTTGTGGGCAATTCCATTGCCCTGGTGCTCCAGGGCCTTCAAAAATGTGATAGGTCGTCATGACATTAGATGTATAATTTATGTCCCTAGAATACCTGATGGCACTCCCTGCATGTTGAGCCTCTGTATGTGGCCAGGCTGTGAAAAAGTCTCAGACATGTGGTATCTCCATACTCAGGAGGAGTAGCAGAATGTGTTTTGTGGTGTAATCTGTGGTATGCATATGCTGTGTGTGAGAAATAACCTGTTACAATGACAATTTTGTGGGAAAAAAAAGAAAAGAAAAAAAAATCTTCATTTTGCAAAGAATTGTGGGAAAAAATGACAACTTCAAAAAATCACCATGCCTCTTACTAAATACCTTGGAATGTCTACTTTCCAAAAGGGGGTCATTTGGGGGGTATTTGTACTTTCCTGGCTTGTTAGGGTCTCAAGAAATGAGATAGGCCTTCAGTATATCAGGTGAGATCAGGTGTGATCAATTTGCAATGATTGGCACCATAGCTTGTAAACTCTATAACTTTCACAATGACCAAATAATATACACTTATTTGGGTTATTTTTACCAAAGATAGGTAGCAGTATAAATTTTGGCCAGAATTTATAAAGAAAAATTACTAATTTGCAAAATTTTATGACAGAAACAAAGAAAAAGGCATTTTTTCAAAAAATGTTCAATCTTTTTTTATTTATAGCACAAAAAATAAAAAAAAAACCTTAGTGATTAAATACCACCAAAAGAAAGCTCTATTTGTGTAAAAAAAGGACGCAAATTTCATATGGGTACAATGTTTCATGACTGAGTAATTGTCATTCAAAGTGTGATAGCGCCGAAAGCTGAAAAATGGCCTGGACAGGAAGGGGGTTTTCGTGCCCGGTACTGATGTGGTTAAATAATCTAAAATTTTGGTTTAATACCCAAACGGAACCACTATGGCTAGAGATCAAAAAAAACCTCAACAAAACCTCCAACCCTTGTGATCTATTGTTCGCAGACTCTTGGATCAAACTAAATACCTCTAATATTCCTCTGACTTCCAAAGCCTCCTTGTTGGCCTGGAGGTCACTGAGGGACACACCAGTTGAGCACCTCCACTCCATCAAAGTGAAGGTGCCATTCACCACACTAGAACATCTAATCCCGGACATTAATGTCCAAAATTGGAGTAGATACAACATACATTGGATAGATGATATAATACTAGGGGACAAACCCAAAACTCCCAACGCCATGATAGAAGAATTCAACCTACCTCAACACACATTTTTCACACAGTATCGTATTTATAATTTTTTGCACAACTCCCCCCCACCTCTATTCGTATTCATAACAAGATCTGGCAGTATTATGTTGACACTTCCAAATTTTCCAAAGGAACTTCTCTTATATACAACATCCTACAGGATAAACAGACATTTACCAAAACTAAACCCATGACGAAATGGGAAATGGATTTGGGATCCACTTTCTCTGAGCAACAATGGTCCCTGGCCATTCGCTATGGACAAATTATAACACATTGTGCCAACTACTGGGAATTAGCACTTAAAGTAACACTTAGATGGTATCTAACCCCTAGCAGGTTAGCAAAAATGTATAATTCAAGCTCTCCTTTATGTTGGCGTGGTTGTGACAACCAGGGCAACATAATGCACATACTATGGACATGTCGTAGCATTCGAAGCTTCTGGAGGAAAATATTTCAAATTATAGCTGAAATAACAGGAATACTAACACCAACATGCCCAGCTTTGGCTATACTGAACCTGGGCATTGAGAAATTCCCAACCCAATTTCGAGGGATTATTGCCAATTTCCTCTTATCTGCTAAACTTACAATTACTAGGCACTGGAAACAATTACAGGCCCCAAATCCTTCAGAGGCTATCAATACTACACACACCCATTTCTTACACGAAAAAGCTATTGCATTTAAAAAAAAAAAACCTTCCGCTCCTTTGAAACTGTATGAAAGCCTTGGGAAGAATGGTACTATATTGAACCCACAAGACAAATAAACTGACCTTAGGGCCGAATATTGTGCCCTCCTTCTCGTATGTAAGGCCTTGTCTCAAATGTGATCTCTATAGCAAACATGATTTAATGATGAATCGATTCTAATACAAGACCCATGTTTACCACTGTTTGGTTAACACTGACCCTAATGTACTAGACTGTTCATGTTTAAATGTTCAATTATATGTTAATGCATGTTACACCTACTGACCGAAAGTCATCCTACATCTTTTGCAAACGTATTGATCTCGCTTAAAAGTGGCGGCTGCGTCCACTAGCACATGCAAGATGTACAATATTTTTGTTATGTCAAAAACGTAATAAAAAATATTGAGAAAGAAAAATTAATAATTATAATAATAATTTCCAAAGGAAATACTTACAGGTACTGACTAGTATTGCAATGTTTATTTTCTCCCTCACTCTGCTAAATTGAACCCAGTGCTGATAGAGAGGGGCAGGTAAGAGGCAAACAGAGATGCTGTGCAAGTGCCCAATGTCCTTATTAACCAATGACGTCATTGGTTGCTAGGATGCCGAAGGCTAGAAGTTTGTAAGTTTGTGATGATGCACAATGAAAACCAGTGGCTTTGTTTAACTAAAAGCAGGCTTGGTCCAACCACTGGCTAATATAGAGCTTTTTGGCCAATTTTTATGTATTTTTCCAAGGCACCCCTGAAGAAACCTGAAGGCACCCTAATTAAAAAAGGATGCATTAATATATTTGAAGATTTTTGGGGGATTTGTTCTACTTTCTTTGCAATCTGTCGTTTATTTTGAATTTTTGTGTCTTTTATTTCCTTTTTACATATTCTGTTATATTCTTTGTAACATTTTTTTTGTGCATTATCCAACAAACATTTATTAAAAAATGATAAGATAGATGAAAACCACTCACAAGTGTAGGCAGCGCGCCCACACACCAAACAACAGCAAATGTCGACCAAACTCACAACCCCGCCAAAACCTCCGACCCGAGGGGGACCCCACCAGGGTCCCCACTGGCCAACGCATCCCGAAGGTCACCCCTCTGGGAGCCCTCTGTAGAAGAAGGGTTAACCTTAAAACTCACCAGACAGCAGGGACCCCAGTGAGGTCCCCCGCAAGCCGGAGGCCCCAACAAAGCTGGCAGCCCGGCCGCCCCCCGCAGCAGCCCGATGTGTGAGCACACCACCACACCCATGAGCAGTCCCAACCTCCCATCATTTTTTAATGTTTAATATTTTTATTATAAAGGTTTTGAAGATCAATACAATGCCATTAC
Source organism: Glandirana rugosa (assembly GCA_018402905.1). Taxonomy (NCBI): domain Eukaryota; kingdom Metazoa; phylum Chordata; class Amphibia; order Anura; family Ranidae; genus Glandirana; species Glandirana rugosa. The sequence goes on along the minus strand of BLSH010413349.1, from coordinate 1,360,605 downwards.
TTAAAAGCAACATATGAATGACAACCACTTATGGTTTATTTCCTAGAACAATACAGCAAGAAGTAATCCAGAACAACATAGCCTAAAATAACTGTGTTGGTAATTAACACATTGGTACTTAAACTCTTATAGAATTGGGATGAGCCGAACACCCCCCGGTTCGGTTCGCACCAGAACATGCGAACAGATAAAAAGGTCAGGGCGCACATCCGAACACCATTAAAGTCTATGGGATGCGAACATGAAAAATCAAAAGTGCTCATTTTAAAGGCTTATATGCAATGTTATTAGCCTAAAAAGTGTATGGGGCCCCCGGCCCTGCCCTAGGGGACTTGTATCAATGAAAAAAAAAGTTTTTAAATCAATAGTTTTTTCAGGAGCAGTGATTTTAATAATGCTTAACCACTTCCTTACTGGGCACTTAAACCCCCCTCCTGCCCAGACCAATTTTCAGGTTTCAGTGCTGTCGCATTTTGAATGACAATTGCGCGGTCGTGCGGCGTTGTACCCAAATAAAATTGATGTCCTTTTTTCCCCACAAATAGAGCTTTCTTTTGGTGGTACTTGATCACCTCTGCGGTGTTTATTTTTTGCGCTATAAACAAAACCAAGAGCGACAATTTTGAAAAAAGAACAATATTTTTTACTTTTTGCTCTAATAAATATCCCAAAATAAAAAAAAAAAAAAAATGATTCATTGGGTTTGGCCGATTTATATTCTTCTACATATTTTTGGTAAAAAAAATCGCAATCGGCGTTTATTGATTGGTTTGCGCAAAAGTTATCGCGTCTACAAACTATGGGAATTGATTTATGGCGTTTTTATTATTATTATTTTTTTTACTAGTAATGGCGGCGATCTGCGATTTTTATCGGGACTTTGATATTGGGGCGGACATGTCGGTCATTTTTGACACTTTTTTGGGACCAATGACATTTATTCAGCGATCAGAAATTTAAATGTCCACTGGTTACTGTATAAATGTCATTGGCAGTGAAGGGGTTAACCTGCAGGGGGCAGTGAAGGGGTTAAGAATGTTCCCTGGGTGTGTTCTAACTGTGGGGGGATGGGCTGGTCGGGACATGACAGATCTAACTGATCCCAGTGACAGGGATCAGTAGATCTGTTTGTCCCCTGTCACAGAACGGGGAACCGCCGTGTTTACATCGGCGGTTCCCCGTTCTACAGCTCTGTAAGGCGATCGCGGGTCAGGAGCGGACATCGAGTCCGCCCGACCCGCGGGCACGTCCACGCAGCGTCCGCCGCCGCCCAGTGCGCGCAGGGGGCGTGTAAAGGGGCGGACGTCCGTGGACGTCCACCCGGATTTTCAGATTCGCGCTGTAGACGTCTTTCGTCTATAGCGCGGATCTCTACAGGTTAAAGCGAAAAAATTAAAAATTCCTTTAAATATTGTAACTGGAGGGTGTCCTTAGTCTGTGAGTAAAAGGGCGCATCTCTGTGAGGTATAGAACATAGCCAGGGCAAAATGACATTTCCATAGGAAAAATTGTCATTTATTATCGCGGCTGTAATGTATTGCCGACTCCCGGCAATATACAAAAAATCACTGGAAAAAAGTGTGTGGGCCCCCCAGTCCAAACCAGGTTCTTCAGGTCTGGTTTGGACATTAAGGGGAACCCCGTGCCAAATTTTTAAAAAAATTGACGTGGGGGTCCCCCTAAAATCCAAATCAGACCCTTATCCGAGCATACAGCCCTGGCCGGTTAGGATGGGGGGATGAGCCCCTCCTGAACTGTACCAGGCTACATGCCCTCAACATGGGGAGTATGGGTGCTTTGGGGGAGGGGGGCTCCGCCCCCCCACCTCAAAGCACCTTGTCCCCATGTTGATGGGGACAAGAGCCTCTTCCCCACAAGCCTGGCGGTGCTTGCGGGGGGCTTATTGGAATCTGGAAGCCCCCTTTAATTTGGAGTGTAGTGTAAAAAAAAAAAAAAAACATTAGGCAGTTTTTGAGTCATTTCTTTTGTATTATAGCTCTTTTCTTCTTTCTTCCTCCATCTTCTCCTGGCCTGGTCCTTCTTCTGGTTTTCTTCTTCTTTTAGTCTTCTGCTTCCTCTCTTCGTCTTCAATCTTCATCTTCAACTTGATCTTCTTTCTTCTTTCCCCGCTGCCATGCTCTCCGCTGGTGCAGTCCGCCCGGTCTTGCCGAATGGGTAGTCTTCACGATGACAGTTCTTTTATAAGAAGGGGCAGAACCACCCGTGACGTAAATGGGTGACCCGCCCCCTCTGACATCACATGACGTCAGAAGGGGGCGGGTTCACTCAGTTATGTCACTGGGTGGCCCCACCCCTGCTTATAAAAGTACTGTGATTGTGAAGACTGCCCATTCGGCAAGAAATGCAGGGGTCGGACTGCACCAGCGGAGAGAGCGGCGGCAGGGAAAGAAGAAAGAAGATGTAGATTGAAGATTGAAGACGAAGAGAGGAAGCAAGAAGACTAAAAGAAGAAGAAAAAGAAGACCAGAAAAAGGAGCGGGCCAGGAGAAGATGGAGGAAGAAGGAAGAAAGAGCTATAATACAAAATAAAGGACTTGTCAAAAACTGCCTATTGTTTTTTTTTTACACTACACTGCTTTTTTGGTGATTTGGTTAGGGGTACAAAGTACCCCAAACCTATTCACATGGGGGGTCGGGATCTGAGGGCCCCCTTATTAAAGGGGGTTTCCAGATTCTGATAAGCCCCCTGCCCGTAAACCCCCACAACCACCAGCCGGGGTTGTGGGGATGAGGCCCTTCTCCTTTGGGGGGGTATTGTTCAGAGGGGGGGGCGCTCACTCGTCCCAACCCCCTCCTGCCATCCCAGGGCTGCATGCTCAGACAAGGGCCTGGTTTGGATTTTGGGGGGACCCCACGCAATTTTTTTTTTAAATGTGGGGCGGGATTCCCCTTAAAATCCATACCAGACCTGAAGAGCCTGATTTGGATTTTGGGGGGAACCACACATCTTTTTTTTTTTTAATTTTGGCACGGGGTTCCCCTTAAATTCCATACCAGACCTGAAGGGCGTGGTTTTGATTTTGGGGGGAACCACACGTCATTTGTTTGTTTATTTTGGAGTGGGCCCTGCTGTTGTAAATTAGTTAAAAAATTGTGACAAAACCTCCCAGTCAAACAGGTGGCGAAAACTTGGGCCTTAACCCCTTGCAGTTACTCTTGTTGGACGGAGGAACTGGACCTGATGTTGTAAATTAGTTTACAAATTCTGATGAAAGCCCCCAGTGAAACAGGTGGGCAAAAATTTGGCCTTGCTTGTTGGCGGTGCCAGAACACTGTAACCCCTTTTGCAGTTACTTAGTTGTTGGACGGAGGAACTGGGCCTGATGTAAATTAGTTTAACCACTCAAGCCCGGGAGCCCTTTTTTTTTTTGCTATAAAATTACTTAGAACCCCCAAACATTATATATTTTTTTCAAACACCCTAGAGAATAAAATGGCGATCGTTGCAATGCTATTTGTCACACGGTATTTGCGCATCGGCCTTTCAAGCGCAATTTTTTTGCTCACATTCCTATCCCAGTGTATAGAGATGGATTGAGATACATCACACACGCGGGGGGGGGGGGGGGGGGGGGGGGGGGGGGGGGGGGGGGGGGGGGGGGGGGGGGGGGGGGGGGG
>BLSH010413349.1:1321810-1348084 GCA_018402905.1 Glandirana rugosa | reverse complement strand
GAGACTTTGGGGGCATCGTTTAAGGTTTTAGTCTTGAGATATAATTACTGTATTCTATCAGGGAGCAATTTCAAGTGAGACTGGCTTGAAGTGCGAGGAATTAGTACGCTTATCTAGCTTATATCACTAACGTGAAGAGAAAGGAAAACAAAGAAGGGGGGGAAGACAAAGAGGGTATGTGGGGGAGGGGGAAGGGGGTCAGCCCTGGTTTTGTATCACTAATCCTCAGTTAAGAATACCTATATACCTGGGGTTTTGCAACCACAGTTTCCAATTGTACTCAAATTTGAGGCGAGTGGCAGAGGTCAGTGCCACAATGCTTTCCATGGTGCACTGATGGTTCAGGATTTGAATAACCTCCTTGTAAGAGGGGGGGTCAGGGGATTTCCAGTGTTTCGTTATCGTCGTCTTGGTAGCCAAGAAGAGGTGTAGTGCTATTACTCACCAATTTTTGGGGCGTAGGTGGATATTTATATGGAGGAGAGCTAACTCAGGGTTAGGTATGATTACTTCCCCAGCCACTTCTGACAGTATCGAGAAGATCTTATTCCAGAGTGATCTGATGGAAACGCATGCCCACAGCGTGTGATATAAGGTGCCTGGCTCCCCACAGTTCCGCCAACAGAGGTTTGATTGAGATGGATACATTTTTGATAGTTTGAAAGGGGTAAGGTACCAGAAATGTAATATCTTCTGATGGTTCTCCAAGTGGTTTATACATTTAGTCGCGGCATAGGTAGTGTTTATGGCTTGCTTCCAAGATGTTTCAGAAAGAGTCACACCAAGCTCTCTTTCCCACTTGCGCATGGTGTGTGTCTTTTCAAAACAGTTATGGTTGGTATAGACCCTATAAAATAGAGTTATACCTTTGATGGGAGAGGAGCTCTCCGAGAGAAAGGATTGTACCTGTGTTGGGAATTCTATGTATGTCGGGAGTGGGTTCTTTCGGAGGAAAGAGTATATTCTTAGGTATTGGTATCGCAAGGTGTTAGGGAGTGAGAAGCGTGTTTGAAGGGTTTCAAAGGAGCAGAGGACTGAGCCCTGGTAAAATTCGCTAAGCTTGGCTATACCATTATTTTCCCATATTCGGGTAGAATGGTCTGGTATGAAGTGTTGTAAAACAGAGACTGGGGTGGGTATTTTAGAGCCAGGGCCCTTAGGGTCAGCGTGTAGGGGAGTTTCTTTCCATTGTTTCACAGATGCCTGGATCGTCGGCGAAAAGGCGGTAGGTAGTGGGGCTCCTAACTTAAGAGCTATAAGGGTGGTCCTCAGATCCCCGGTGGGGATTTCCAGGGGCTCCATTTGAGTCCAGGGTTTGGCGGAGTGGGGGTTCCACCAGTGGCAAGTCTGGTCCAGTACGCATGCCTTATAGTAAATGGAAATATTTGGTGCTCCCATTCCCCTGTTGGATCTATGTCTAGTCAGGATCTTGCTCGTACATCTAGGGGGTTTCTTTTCCCATATAAACTGGTTAAGGATCTTCTGGGCAGATAAGAAAAACTTCTGGGGTATTGGAATTATTAGGGTGCGGAACAAGTATAGAAGTTTAGGTATTGTGATCATTTTCAGGGTAGCTATTCTACCTGCTATGGAAAGATATTGTGACCTCAGCTGGGAGAGATGTTGCGGGAGGGAATCCAAAAAGGCCGCGTAGTTTTTACTATATAATTGGGAGACAGAAGGGGTCAGGCTAATACCCAAATATGTTATCTCACTAGTCACCCAGACATATGGGAAGTCTTGAATTAATTTTTTTTTAGTGGTGGGTGAAATGCATATACCTAGTATTTGTGATTTGGTAGCGTTGAGTTTGTAATAGGAGATTGCACTAAATTTATTTAGAATGGATTGTACTTCTGGGAGCGAAGTTAGGGGATTAGTCATTATGATCATTACATCATCAGCAAAGAGGCTTATTTTTTGTTCCCTACCAGCAAGGGAGGGGCCATGGATGTCAGGGTGAGCTCTAATTGATTCTGCCAGTGGTTCCATAAGGAGCGTAAAAATGGTGGGGGATAGGGGGCACCCCTGCCTGGTCTCATTGGTTATCCTAATTTGTTCGGAGAATAGCCCGGAAGTGAGCACTCTAGCAGAAGGGTTAGAATACAGGGATAGGATAGCCTTTTGGATCCAGCCCGATATTCCAAATTTCTGCAGTACCTGCCTCAAGTATCCCCAGTGGACCCTGTCGAACGCCTTCTCCCGTCCAAGGAGAGGAGCAGAGAAGGCGTCCGAGAGGTCTCCACCTGTGATATGATATTTATTAGTCTGCGGGTTCCATCAGGGGCCTGGCGGCCCGTTACAAAGCCCACTTGGTCCGGGTGGACCAGTGAGGGTAAAACTTTTTGAAGTCTGGTGGCAAGAATTTTGGCAAAAAGTTTGATATCAGTATTAATCAATGATATCGGCCTATAATTGGCGGGTTTAGAGCAATCTTTGTTAGGTTTGGGAATAGTGACAATTACAGCTCGTAACATATCATGTGGGAAGGAGCCAGAGGAGGAGGAGGCCTCAAAGACTTCACACAAATGAGGAGATATTTCAGACTTTAGGAATTTGTAGTATTCATTTGTAAATCCATCTTCCCCTGGGGATTTTTGGTTGGGCAGGTCATTAATAGCTGCTTCGACTTCTGGGGGGGTGATTGGTAAAGAGATATCCTGGAGTTGGCTGGGGCTCAAACAGGGAAGCTTGACTTCCGATAGAAAATCATTTATAGTCTCTACAGAGGGCTGTGGTGTAGAATTGTCCTCAGCGAGGTCGTATAAGGACTGATAGTAGTCTGCAAAGCCATCAGCTATATCCTTGGGGTTGATCAGCGTTTTATTAGAAATGGGATGTGAAAGGGCATGGATTTTTTTCTTAAGTTGCTGTTGTTTGACCCTTCTTGCTAGCCACGCTCCCGCTTTGTTATGTAGGCTATAGCTGCTGGCTTTGAGATATCTAAAGTGGGTTTCGTGTTTGGTCATAAGGAGTGAACGCAGTTTTTCGCGTTCTTGCTGAATTTCCCGGGTGAGAGATGGGGATGGATTTTTTTTGTTAATATCCTCTTTCATAGTGATAGTCTGTAAATCTACCTGCCTCCTCCTCTGTCTCCTGATGGTTGAGGAGAACTTTATCAGCACTCCTCTCCTTATAGGCATTCCAGAGTGTACATCTATTCCTATCTGGCACATCGTTATGCAGAAAAAATTCACAGTGTTCCTGTTGGATAAGTCGGGACCATTTCTTGTCTGCCAGAAGTTGGGAGTCGAGTCTCCACAACGGCAGAGGGGTACGGCTCAGAGAGTCTTCAATTTCCACTGTAATTGGGGCGTGGTCAGACCAAGAAATGGTTCCGATATCTGCATTTAGAACATTTTGCAAAGCATATTTAGTGAGCAGAAAAAAAACGATCCTAGAGTATGAAGCATGTACTGCAGAGAGAAAGGTATAGTCCTTTTCAGACCCGTGGAGACAGCGCCACACATCATACAGTTCATATTCCTGAAGAAGGGGAACAATGGATTGAGCGGGCCTCCTGTTTACAGTGGTGGAGTCCAAGGCAGGTTGGGCAACTGTATTAAAGTCTCCCCCAATGATCGGGGTGCCTTGCAGGTTGTCTTTGACAAGTTTCAATAGGGGTTCTAAAAATTTGTGCTGGTTCACATTTGGGGCATAAAGGTTCACTAGGGTAAAAGGCATTCCATTTAGCTCGCAGATAAGGATTAAGTACCTCCCGGCTGGATCTGGGATTGTACAAATATGGCTAAATTTTACTGAGTCATGGATAGCAATGAAAACTCCACACGCCTTTTTCGGACCATTTGCCATATAGAGGTGAGGGAAATGTTTAAAGTTAACCCGGGGGCATTTGCTGGCCGCAAAATGTGATTCTTGGACGAACATGATCTGGGCTTTGAGTTTGTTAGCCTCCTTGATCAGTGCTGATCTTTTGTACGGGCTATTAAGGCCCTTGGTGTTCAGAGACATAATTTTCAATGGCATTTTATTTGAACGTCGGTGCCTTTGACGCTGTAGCTTGTGGGAACTTTAACATCCATGTACACATGTGGAGATGTAGCATACCTGGAGGTGTTGTCCAAGAGTTGGGGTCCACAAGATCACATGAGGAGGCATCTTCCTGAGGTGCGGCTGTTTCGGTATACCAGGGGGCTGACCCGGTTCCGGACGGTAGAGGGGAGAAGAAAGGGAAGACAAAAGAAAAAAAACAATACAGTAGAGCAACCATAAAGAGAACATAGAACTTCATAAAAAAAGCCTGGCAATGGCAGGCAAATGGGCAGCAACAATGCTGCTGTCTAGTTTGGGGGAAGTTGTCAGGTCGGATTGGGCAGTTAATGCCATACTGGATATGTGTCAAGTTAGGGGCCATCAATCGGAACTTCTCACACGCCATTTTGTGTTGCGATAGGTTAATGACACAAGGGATCCATTTATTTATGTATTTCCAGACTTATCTTATGACCATTCCATTGGGAGACGATCAAGGTGGTTCGGGCTAGGAGGTTGTGCGTCTGGGGGGAGTAATTTCCACTGCTTGAGGAGTTGTATTCCTTTCTCCAGGCTGTACATCGGAACAAGTTTCCCGTTCCAAGTAACCAGAAGTTTTGTGGGAAATCCCCATTTGTAGATTATGGAGTGATTCCGAAGTATCTTGGTTAACGGGGCTAGCTTCTTCCTGTTTGTGGCGGTTTGTTGGGAGATGTCCGTATATAGGGATACATTGATAAACTCGTCTGGAACCACTGGGTTATTTTTAGCAGCTGCCATAACTCTCTCTTTTGCGTGATAATAGTGTATGAGCGCCAGTGTATCTCTGGGTGCAGTGTCCGGCAGGAACCTCGGTTTGGGAATGCGATGTGCTCTATCCACGCAGAGTTCTATGTCTGATAGGGTGGGTACAAGGGCTTTCATGAGGCGCTGTACATAATTAGTCAGTTCGCTAGGAGGAATGGTCTCAGGAATACCTCTAAACTTGATATTATTCCTCCTCGAGCGGTCCTCGAGGTCTATGATTTTGTTTTGTAGGCGTAGAACTTCTGACTCCTGGTCAGCAAAAGCATCAATCAGGTCGTTGTGGGCTATGTATAGGTCGGTCATTTTGGTTTTTATATGAGATATTCTATTCTCATGTTCCTGGGCCTTTTCTTGTAGAGGGGCCATCATCTCATGAAAGTCTGTGAATAAAGTGGTTCTCAGTGAGAGCAGCATATTTTTCATGGTGGCTTTGGTTATGGCCTGGTCTGTGGCCGGGAATGTCTCTATTGTGGGGCCTGAGTGTCTGAGCTGCCTTACTGCTTGTGGTGGTGGGTGTCCATTCCCAGGGGAGTCAGTGTCTTCCTCCCTCAATTTCTTAGTTTTGGTAGGGCTTCTGGTGGTAGGAGAAGGAGGGGGGGACGATTCGTCCATCTCCGCTTGCTGGCCATGTGGTTCGTTGCGCGGAACGAACGGCTGTTGCGGCGAACGAAGGTTTCCCTGGGAATCGGTGCCATCTTTCTTACCTCCATTTGAGGCCGCCGGGAAGAAATCAGTGAGCCGCTGGAGCAGACGGTTCTCCTTTCGTCGCTTAGACATACCACCGGGTGTCTGCTTATTCTTGAGGATGTCGTCGGTCGCTTTTCTCCCCTTGTGCCTGCTTTTTTGTAGCTTTAATCGGCGTGGAGAGAGGGGAGCTCAGTGAAACACGTCCGTCTTCACCGCTGGCCGGCCACGCCCCCCTATTGTTTTTTTTTACATTTTTTTTCCCTACACTAACCTGCCTGCACTAACTAACATATTTCTAACTATCTATGTAGTTAGCTATCTATTTTCTTTTCTTTTTTTTAACCTATTTAAAAATCTATTTATCTAAACTGCCTGTCTTCAGGAACCTACACTAACTCTCTAACACTGCCGCCGACATACTATCATAGAGCCGCTGTACAAGCGGCTTTATATAGTGTGGGGCGTGGATTGAGACTGCTGTCCAGTGATTGGCTAAAGGCACCCTGCCTTTAGCCAATCAAAGCTCTCACAGCAGGCCGCCCGCTGATTGGCGAAAGCATGCAGGTCATGTGCATGCTTTGGCCAATCAGCGGGCGGCATTCCGCCGACATTTTAAAACATTATGGGGCTCACAAAGTTGCCGCGAACGCCCCATAATGTTCGGGGAAACCCGAACCAACGAACAGGGGATGTTCGGATATGAACCCCTTCCCTATTATAGAACCTAGTGGGTACTTAAACAGTGAAATTAGCTAGGATCTTGCCTCTAACAAATAAAAACCCCCAGAAGAGGGTTGGAAGCCCAGGGTCTGAGGCTAGGCTACCCCATATGGGATCACACTGTGGAGACCCTCTTAGTTCCTTGTTTCTCGCACAAGGTTTATAAGATAATGAACCATTATATGACTAAAGAGTATTCACAGTACTATGCTGCTAGTTTGAGCAGTCCGTATGCCCTATCATCGTGGTTGGAGGGATACATAATGGGAATTGAGGGAAAAAGCTATAATCATTGCTAGTGTCTTGAAATAAGTCTCCTCAAAGAGGATAGGTTAGACCTACTCAAGCTATCAACAGACTGGAGAGTGTAGTGAGGCTAACTTGGGCAAGAGGTAGAGAAAGATAAAGGAGGGCAAGGAGGAGGGGGGATATAAGGATAGGTAAATACATGGAAGATGTCTAGACATATATGATGCCAATCGTTTAAGGAGAGCCTTCGGGGGGCCTGGAGCATGCTAGAGGATAAGTCTTAGATCGTGATTCCTATGTATTGGGCCCAAGGCTCCCAAATCGATGCAAATTTTTCCGATCTGTTCAAGGTGGAGTTGGAGATCTTTTCATGCGTCATGATCCATGACACTTTTTGCTTAAACAAGTGGAAAAAAACTGTCTGGGTTTTCCAAGCCTTAGTGATTGTCAATTTAGCTTCTAAAAAGATGAGGAATATCAAAGATAGCAAATTTTTAGGTAGGTGAGTGATGCGTTGGTTGAGGAGAGCTATTAAAGGGTTCTGGGGGATAGGGGCCCCAACAAGTTTGTGACTTAGGTGGAATACATGATTCCAGGAATTTCTGAACTTAGGGCATTCCCATAAAGTATGGAGGAGAGAACCTAGGTGTCCGCAGTCCTTGACACAAATTGGTGATGAGGAAGGGAGGATTTTGGCTAATTGTGTAGGCACCAAATACCATCTGGAGAAAATTTTAGCATTAGCCTCCATTAGGGAGACATTAACCATACCTTTTGAAGGATCTGGAAAATATTGAGTGCCATTTGTCTGTGTCCCATTCCATCTCGAAGTCCTCCTCCCAGGCACGCATGTATGCTGCTTTCTTCTGGGGATCAGTAAGTCCTGAATAGATAAGGGAAATGCCTCCCCACACGTCCATGACTTCAGAGCACCAACGTTCATAATGTGTAACCATTAGTGGGTCTGGTTTACATATGCAGATGCATTGTAAAAAAATGTGCGATTTGGGAGAAGCGGAATCTCTCTGAAAGAAGATTTCTAGTTTATGTGTACAATGATGAAGGGGGAGCAGGCTATTCAAATTAAAAAAGTTTCCAATCCTGAATAAGCCCTTGTTTAGCCACCATTGGAAGGCCCTGATGGCCTGCCCTGGGGGGAAGCTTGGATTATTGAAAATATGTGCTAGAGGGCGCCAAGGCGAAGTGATTTTGTTAGACCTGAAGATCTTATCACATAGTGAGATGGAGTGAGAGAGTGTCAGGGCAAGCATGGGGGGTCGGAGTTTGGGGGGACACCAACTTAAATAGTCTAACGTGAAAGATGGAGCGGCCTGCCTTTCCATAGAGGTCCAATCAGGTCCATTTCCTTTTGAGTATATTATTGAAAATTGGGCAATTTGCGAGGATATATAGTACCACCAGAGATTAGGAAGGCCCATACCCCCTTTCAGTATAGGTCTGAATAGAACCTCTCTAGAGAGATGGTGACCCTTGGTTCCCCAGACAAATTTGATGATAGCGGATTGTAATTTGTTGAGGTGGGTTTTATTTATAGGAATGGGGAGCTATCTAAAAAAATACAGGATCCTAGGGAGCAAGGTCATTTTCAGGGCATTTATCCTGCCCAACCAGGATAACCCGAGAGAGGACCAATGTAATAGGTCCGAGGTCAGCTTCTTAACCACTTCAATACTGGGCACTTTCACCCCCTTCCTTCCCAGACCAATTTTCAGCTTTCTGTGCTCTTGCACTTTCAATGAGAATTGCGCTGTCATGCTACACTGTACCCAAATGAAATTCTTATAATTTTGTTCACACAAATAGAGCTTTCTTTTGGTGGTATTTAATCACCACTGCATTTTTTATTTTTTGTGATATAAGGGAAAAAAGCGCAAAAGTTGAAAAAAAAAATATTTTCTACTTTCTGTTTTAAAAGAATTTCAATAAAATCAAAGTTTGTCATAAATTTGTGCCAAAATGTATTCTACTACATGTCTTTGTTAAAAAAATAATAATAAGTGTATAATAATTGGTTTGTGTGATCACGAACAGATGTACGCAGATAATCATGTACAGATGTGCGCATATGATCACACGGACATATGTGTGCAGATGATCATTGGGACAGTTGATTTTACCAGGGCATATGTGGCACAGGTGCTTTTATTGTGTGGGGGCACTGTGGAGTGACACTGTGGGGGGAGGGCAAGTGTGGGGACATGCGTGGGGACACTGGGGACATGTGGGATGATTACAAGTTGTGGTACACTGTGTGAGGACACTGGGACAGTGATCAGTCTGTAAACAGCTGTAAAAAACAGCTCATACACACTGATCACCGCCGGCTGCAGCAATCCACTCTCACTCTCCTCACTGACAACTTCTGTCTGAGGAGAGGGAGAGGCGATCGCCTAGCAACCTGCTTTCTGTTTACATCACGTGATGGCTATGATTGGGCACAGCCATTATGTGATCAGGAGGGCTAATCACAGAGCCCTCCTGCCGATCTCAGATGTGCCGTGTCCGGGGGACACGCACGCATTGGGATCGCGTGGCTGCGCGTGCACACGACCGCGTGATCCCGCTCCTTCTTAAGGACGTTCAGTAACGTCCACTCAGAAGGAGGAAGTGTCCACCTGGATGTTTGTATGTAGTGGCCAGGTGGGAAGTGGTTAAATAACGGGGGGTAGTTAGCGTTATAAATTTGATCCATTGAAGTTTAACCCCTAGTTATGGAATGGAGGATTTACTCCAGGGGAAAAGGAAACATTCCTGTAGTCTTACGGCAAGGAATTTGGGATAGATACATTTAGGACTATGGATTTTGTCATATTAAACATTTCAGCCCCGGAAGGATTTCCCGTGTTAGGACCAGTGCATTTTTTCATGGGTCAGCAGACTAATAAACTTCCAGTGTGGTAAGCAGGGCAGAATGAAGCATGTGTTAAGGTGCTTTGACTGGGAGGAAGATTTCGGTGGGTAGGAGAGAGGCAGAATGAGGGGGAGGTGGGTGGGAGTTGCTGGGTTAAGTGGGTGACATGGTGGCACAGTGATAAGGAAGGGATGGGGGGGTGATATACCTAAAAGAGAGAAGATGAGGTAGTATGAGGGGTAGGGGAGGTGGTATGGGGGGTAGGGGCAGTATGGGGGATGGGTGAGGCAGTATGAGGTGTGCGTGAGGCACTATGGGGGTAGGTGAGGGTGTGGGGGGTGAGATGGGAAGGAATTTTTACAGGCACCAGCAGCAGGATATTCAGCTCATCCTCAGTGCCGCTGATCAGCCTGGAACATCTGTGCAGAGCACTCCCTGTGTCCCAGTTTCCAGCCTGCAGTGCCGTCACTCCCTGGATGGGTGGGTCTGATGAAGGAAGTTCCATCCTTGCCCTCATCTTTCTCTGGGGGCAGAGTAAGCATGTGATTGATTGTTAGCCTGTAACATCTGTGCAGAGCCCACCCTGTGTCCCAGTTTCCAGCCTGCAGTGCTGTCACTCACTGGCTAGGTGGGTCTGAGGGAGGAAGTTCCTTCCTTGCCCTCCTCTTTCTCTGGGGGCCGAGCAAGCATGTGATTGATTGTTAGGGCCGCCGATGTCCTAGCAACCAATCATGTGCTTGCCCAGCCCCCAGGCCCTGACCTTCAGAGAAGGAGGAGGGCAAGAACGGATCCCCCTTATGTATATCCCTGTGGTGGAGAGCGGTCTTGGTTGCGCCCTGGGCGGCAGTGTGCCCTAGGTGGCTGCCTAGTTCGCCTAGTGGTATCACCAGCCCTATTGGTGAGTGCAGTAATAGGGTGAGTGAGGGTGATATACAGTATATAAGCTGTGGGGTGAATAAGAAGGTAAATGAATGAGAATTTGAGGAGAGATGACACTAATGTAAAGAGGAAGGAATCAAACATGGTGTCACCAAACACAATGCAATATGACCATACAATCCCTGAACACTTAACTTCCGATCCGCCAAAACCCTCTAATATAATACAAGGGCATACATAAACTATTTTTATCAAATCAGTTGGGCCCCTGCACTACATACCTCTTGGTAAATCCAAAGGAGACTGCACAACCAGATGGTAGGGTGTGTGATGAGCTTTAAAAAAGGCATGCTTTGTGAAATGTTGGTTCACTTTGCAGTCTGTTAACAGTGGAGCACATGGAGGGACAAATAATCTTTCCTAGCAAAGTCTTCAGCAAATATTAGAGGTTCACAAAATTCTATGGACAGTTGATAAGTATGTTAACTAGTTGGTTTAAAAGAAGCCAGAGGGCTAAGCAAAAAAAACCTGACAGATCGCTGTACTAAAGCAAGTGATGTTAATACAGTGATCTCCTCGCTGTGCTATTGTGTTCTGACAGGGAGACTGCCAATGACTGTGAATGCTGATCAGGTGCTGGTTTTCCAGCATGCCTGTTTGATAAAAGCTGGTCATTAGACTCTCTTCTGTCGGTCAGGCTGTTGTACATACGGGCCAAATATCGGCCGGTTTCTGTTGAACCGAACGATATTCGGCCCTTGTGTACCAGACTTAAGAAAGAAACATTTTGAAAGACCTGCTTCTATTGGATTGACTTTACATCTACACACAGAACTAGTCTTGGATGAGTGGTTCAGACCAAGCATAGGTTCAGCCTGAACATCACCCATTTGCCCGTTCAACAAACACCCGAATCTGCAGGGCACTCAGTGAGATAGAAATTATTGGAAGAAGCTATTTCGAAAACCCTACTCTAATTGGAATAGGAATGAAAGAAATTATAGGGACAACAGGGGCTATCTTCAACAGCATGATGATTATAGACGATCGGAAACAACAGGTTTGACCCCATCATAAATTATGGAGACCCCTACCCTTCCATCATCCGCCTCAACAGGAGCAAGAACATCAGAGGTCTTTTAGACGGGGAGAGGAGAGATTACTCCTCGAGGAGGAGACTACAGAATGACCATGGATCACCGAGAATGAGACCACAAGAAGGACACCGTTCACTAAGAAGAAGACCACAAGAAGGCCGGGGAAGAAGACGCATGCAACGAAGAGAGAATGTAGAGCTGGAAAAGAAAAAGGGAGAAGTAGGTGAGGGAATGTTCAATCTAAGTGGCAAAACTTTAATGAATGAAGAACTAGCAGTATTGGATCAAAAACTTTAATAAATTTGATACATATATAGGAATTCAAAAATACGTACAGAAGACAAATATAAAAAACTATGTTCTGAGCAACCCACTGACTCGTATGAAAGGACCAATTAATATCTCGCCCACAGTGCAAGTTACGTAACCAATCATTATTCAACCCCCAAGTACATGACAATCAATATATTAAGGTTTTTAAAAAATTAGTACTACAGGACTTAGATCAACTGGAAGTCAAGAAGAAATTGGACCCAATACATATTAAAAAAGGTATACAGACACTGACTGAAAGGAAGGATATTGTTATACGTCCAGCTGACAAAGGAGGAGGAGTGGTCATTTTATCAAAATAGAAATACCAGGAAGAAATCGAGCAACAACCTATATTAAACTACTGGGAAATCCAACCATACAATACAAAAAAGAGCTTGAGAAAATAGTACATTTGGGGAGTAAAAAGAATATATTACATAAAAAAGATGCTAGATATCTAATTCCTGAGGCATGTAGAATACCGATCATAAACACCATTCCGAAAATACATAAAAACAAAGAAAATCCCCTTGGAAGACCTATTGCGAACAGGATTGATTCCCTGACATCAAGAATGGGACAATATATAGACAGTTTCATACAGCCAGCGGTACAGTCAACGAAAGCCTATCTGAAAGACACCAAACACGTCTTACAACTTCTGGATACCATACCGGTGTTGGAGAGATGAACTCTGCTGGGGACAGCGGATGTATCATCCCTCTATACAGTTATCAAACACCACCAGGTGTGTGAAGCAAAAAAGTGGGTCCTGAGAGAGTATAGCCCATTAAAGTGTAGCAGAAATATCTCATCAAGTGTATTGAGTTTGTCTGAAAAACAACTATTTTTGGCATAATCCAGCCTATTATAAACAGATAACAGGCATAGCTATGGGAGCTAAGTTTGAGGCTAATGCCTTTATGGCTCAGTGGGAGGAAGAAACTGTATATCGGGAGACCTTGGCAGAGCTAGCTTTCTATAAAACACAAACTAAACCAAAACGATAATAATATTCAGCTCACATGGAAGATCCACGAGAAACAGATAGACTTTCTAGATTTAGAAATCATGATAGAAGATGACAAATTACTGACGAAGACACATTTCAAAACTGTAGACAAAAATAGTTACTTGTCTTTGAACAGTTGTCACTTTAACCACTTCCATACCAAGCATGTTTTTTGGGTTCGGTGTTACAAGTTAAAAACAGGTATTTTTGCTATAAAATTACTTAGAACCCCCAAACATTATATATTTTTTTTCTAACACCCTAGAGAATAACATGGCGGTCATTGCAAAACGTTATGTCACACCGTATTTGCGCAGCGGTCTTCCAAGCGTGCATTTTTTTTAATAAATTCAATTTTTTTAGTCAAAAAATAAGAAAACAGTAAAGTTAGGTAAATTTTTTTCCATATTGTGAAAGATAATGTTATGCCGAGTAAAATGATACCCAACATGTCATGCTTCAAAATTGCATCCGCTCGCGGAATGGCGACAACCTTTGCAACTGCGTTACAGAGGAAGTCCAGTGCTAGAATTGTTGCTCTCGCTCTAACGATTGCGGCGATACCTCAAATGTGTGGTTTGAACACCGTTTTCATATGTGGGCGGGACTTACGTATGCGTTCGCTTCTGCGTGCGAGCTCGGCGGGACGGAGCGCTTTAATTTTTTTTTTTCTTTTGCTTTTTACTTTTTATTTTAACACTGTTCTTTTTTTAAAAAAAAATTTGATCACTTTTATTCCTATTGCAAGAAATGTAAACATTCCTTGTAATAGAAAAAAGCATGACAGGTCCTCTTAAATATGAGATCTGGGGTCAAAAAGCCCCCACATCTCATATTTACATTATTTTACATGCAAAAAAAAAATTTAAAAAAAATGACAGCCCAAAAAAAAAAAAAAAATGGCCCTTTAAGACCGTTGGGCGGATTCTGACGTAATTTCCTCCCTGCTGTATTATGGAGCCGAGTGAGCGCCTTTCGCCGTTCACTCAGCTCACGGACACATAGGGGATGGATCCGATCATCTCCGCCGCTGCCGGCGGGTCCGGTAAGCGGTGGAGATGACGGGAAATCTGCGTGAGGGGGGGGCACCTCTCCCACCACTGATAAAAGTGATCTTGCGGGGAATCCACCCGCTAAGACCACTTTTAACATGTGCAGAGTTGTCTGCAGAAAAAAACTATATCTGAATGGTACCTGCAGCTGCAGGCACCATTCAGATATCACTTCTCAAAGGCAGGACGTCAATGTACGTCCCCCTAAAGAGAAGTGGTTAACCCATGGCTGTACAACATTCCAAAGGGATAATTGATCAGGATTAAAAGAAACTGCACGAATGAAAATGATTATGTGACCCAGGCTAATTTAATTGGAAAAAGATATATAAATAAGGGATATACTCAACGATGCATACAACAACAGGTAGAATCCGTGAATAAGATGGATAGACTGTCTATGTTAAAATCTAAGGAAAAACCCCAACAATGGTTCCCAGAAGCCCCAGCTTTAATTTTAGATTACAAAATCCCACATAAAGATGTGGATAGACTAATCAGAAAACATTGGCATTAGAGTTGAGCGAACCCGAACTGTAAAGTTCGGGTTAGAGTTCTGGGTTCGGGTATTTGATCACGCATGTTGAATAGCTGCAGGGCAGCCAATCAACAAGTGTTTCACTGGTTTGCCCTTAGAAGCCATCACAGCCATGCCTACTAATGGCATGGCTGTGATTGGCCAGTGCATCATGTGACCCAGCCTCTGTATAAGCTGGAGTTACGTAGTGCTGCATGTCACATGCTCTCAGGCTAGTCTAGGGAGAGGATGCTGCCGGCGCTGTGAGAGACAGATTGCAGTTATTAATAGCATCTCATCCTGCATTACAGAACGATCTGATTCTGGACTAGGTAGAGTCTACTGCTTTGAGGGACAGATTATTGTTCTAAAATCATCGTCTACTCCTATAGGGTCAGGTTCCTGCTGTTGCTGTAAGGGACAGATTATTATTCTAAAATCATCGTCTACTCCTATAGGGTCAGGTTCCTGCAGTTGCTGTAAGGGACAAATTATTGTTCTAAAATCATCGCCTACTCCTATAGGGTCAGGTTCCTGCTGTTGCTGTAAGGGACAGATTATTGTTCTAAAATCATTGTCTACTCCTATAGGGTCAGGTTCCTGCTGTTGCTGTAAGGGACAGATTATTGTTCTAAAATCATTGCCTACTGCTATAGGGTCAGGTTCCTGCTGTTGCTGTAAGGGACAGATTATTGTTCTAAAATCATAGTCTACTCCTATAGTGTCAGGTCCTGCTGTTGCTGTAAGGGACAGATTATTGTTCTAAAATCATTGTCTACTCCTATAGGGTCAGGTTCCTGCTGTTGCTGTAAGGGACAAATTATTGTTCTAAAATCATTGCCTACTCCTATAGGGTCAGGTTCCTGCAGTTGCTATAAGGGACAGATTATTGTTCTAAAATCATCGCCTACTCCTATAGGGTCAGGTTCCTGCTGTTGTTGTAAGGGACAGATTATTGTTCTAAAATCTAAAATATTGATTTTAAGTTATTTTCCCTATCCCCATTTTTTTGTAGGGCACTTGTTCTACTCTTACCCCCATTTTACTTCCTTTTGCAGCCCTCTAGCACTTGCCAGGACTTTTTTACAGCCATTTTTGTGCTGAAAAGTTTGGGTCCCCATTGACTTCAATGGGGTTCGGGGTCCGGGGTAAGGTTCGGGTCAAGTTCGGTACCAAACCCAAACTTCCAGGTGTCCGCTCAACTCTAATATGCCATATATTGAGGAGCGATAAACATCTATAGAGCATTTTGCCAGAAAAACCAACATTTATATACAAAACAGCCCCAACATTAAGAGCTAAAATCATAAAGAATGTTGTTGTTCCACCTAAGAGAAATGTCACCTTTTTCTAAGGGAAAGGATTCTTTCCCTGCACATATTTTTATGCGTGTAGACAAGCAATGTACCACCAAGGAAAAGAACAGAATTTTAAGAGTACTGGCCAGCCATACTCCATCAGGGATTTTATTGGGTGCAATACTGAAGGAGCTGTGTATATCTTAGAATGCACTTGCAAATTATAATATGTGGGCAGAATCAAAAGAACCCTGAAAACACGAATAAAGGAACAAATACAGAACATCATTAAAGGGTTTCCCAAACACAGGGTATCACGACATTTTGCTTTAGTCCATAACAAAAATCCAGCACATTTACAGTTTTGGGGCATAGAGAAATATAGTAGAGCGTGGAAAGGGAGTCATAAGGTTAGGGTGTTAAGTCAAAAGGAATGCAGATGGATTCATGCCTTGAGAACATCACACAACAAGGCCTACACACACATTCACTTTGTAAGCCCTGCACATTATTTCCGGTGTACTTTAATTGGATTCTTTCTTGTTGTAACATTGCATCAATTTTGAGAGTCTCCCTCCCCCAATGTTATGGTTCGCTGTTCCCAGATGACAGTAACATTTGCAGAACTCGGGCAGGGCCACCTGGTGAAGTCACCTGGTGGCATCGTACCATGTGGTGTCACCGACCCAGCATGCACCAATTGGCGACTATGTGGAGCAGGCAGGTTAACATTTCGTCACGGGCGAAGCTTTATTTTCTTGAACTTGCAGATGAATAGTCTTATATCTGTGATCAAAATACTTTTTGAATTGATTGCTGACAGTTTGTAGCTCTCCATGTACAGTATCTCACTAAAGTGAGTACATCCCTCATATTTTTGAAAATATTTTATTATATCTTTTCTTTTTTTTTTCTTTTTTACAGTAACATTTTATTTTAATTTGACCTCTTTTAATAGATTCTAATACAGCTGATACATGTCTTTAGTATGTGTCTTATAAAATCAGATCATCTGGTAAGGTCACAGCAATGTCATTTGAAGATATAAATAATTATCAGCATAAGTACATGTAACAACACCATAATTTTATAACAACATTTTAAAGATGTTAGAGAGCAAATTCTTCCACCATGCTTTCATTTATTCTTCTTTTAATATAATTCTCTTTTGTATTTGCATGAACAAAATACCAATTAATTCGATTATTTCTCTTTCAAAATAGAGATGCTTTGTATTTTGGATTGCAGGGTCCTAGCTCAGCTTTTGGGTTCCAATAGCACCAGTGATGCCACAGCAGGACTTCAGCAGAATGCAGTTATCACCCAACCTTTCTGATTTCCCAATTGGAAACAATAACAAAGATAAGATTTAGGGGTTGGTGTGGAACTACTACATTCTCCCTGAGTCAGAAAAAGGCAGTACCAGTAAAGGTAATGTTATCTGTGAGTGCCAGGTGGACAGTTTTAATTTTCGAAAGCTTTATTGGTATTTCACAAATACAATGAAGAATATCAACATTGAGCAAGAGAAAGCTCTCAGCATGTCAAACTTCACATACAGTTAAATTATTATATCTTTTCATGCAACAACACTGAAGAAATGACACTTTGCTACAATGTAAAGTAGTGAGTGTACAGCTTGTATAACATTGAAAATTTGCTGTCCCCTCAAAATAACTCATCACACAGCCATTAATGTCTAAACCACTGGCAACAAAAGTGAGTACACCCGTAAGTGAAAATGTCCAAATTGGGCCCAATTAGCAATTTCCCGTGTCATGTGACTCATTAGTGTTACAAGGTCTCCGGTGTGAATGGCAAGTATGCGTGTTAATTTGGTGTTATCGCTCTCACTCTTCCATACCGGTCACTGGAAGTTCAACATGGCAAAGAACTCTCTGAGGATCTGAAAAAAAGAATTGTTGCTCTACATAAAGATGTCCTAGGCTATCAGAAGATTGCCAAACCCTGAAACTGAGCTGCAGCGCGGTGGCCAAGACCATTCAGCAGTTTAACAGGACAGGTTCCACTCAGAACAGGTATCGTCATGGTCGACCAAAGAGGTTGAGTGCATGTGCTCAGCGCCATAACCAGAGGTTGTCTTTGGGAAATAGATGTATGAGTGCTGCCAGCATTGCTGCAGAGGTTGAAGGGGTGGGGGGTCGGCCTGTCAGTGCTCAGACCATACGCAGCACACTGCATCAAATTAGTCTGCATGGCGGTAGTCCAAGAAGGAAGCCTCTTCTAAAGATGATGCACAAGAAAGCCCACAAACAGTTTGCTGAAGACAAGCAGACTAAGGACATGGATTACTGGAACCATGTCCTGTGGTCTGATGAGACCATAATAAACGTATTTGGTCCTGATGGTGTCAAGTGTGTGTGGCGGCAACCAGGTGAGGAGTACAAAGACAAGTGTTCCTTGCCTACAGTCAAGCATGGTGGGAGTGCAATGGTCTGGGGCTGCATGAGTGCTGCCAGCACTGAAGAGCCACAGTTCATTGAGGGAACCATGAATGCCAACATGTACTATGAGATACTGAAGCAGAGCTTGATCCATTCCCTTCGGAGACTGGGCCGCAGGGCAGTATTCCAACACGATAACGACCCCAAACACACCTCCAAGATGACCACTGCCTTGCTAAAGAAGCTGAGGGTAAAGGTGATGGACTGGCCAAGCATGTCTCCAGACTTAAACCCTATTGAGCATCTGTGGGACATCCTCAAATGGAAGGAGGAGGAGTGCAAGGTCTCTAACATCCACCAGCTCTGTGATGTCATCATGGAGGAGTGGAAGAGGACTCCAGTGGCAACCTGTGAGGCTCTGGTGAACTCCATACCCAATAGAGTTAAGGCAGTGCTTGAAAATAATGGTGGCCACACAAAATATTGACACTTTGAGTCCAATTTGGACATTTTCACTTAGGGGTGTACTCACTTTTGTTGCCAGCGGTTTAAACATTAATGGCTGCGTGTTCAGTTATTTTAAAGGGGACAGAAAAATGTACACTGTTATGCAAGCTGTACACTCACTACTTTACATTGTAGCAAAGTGTCATTTCTTCAGTGTTGTCACATGAAAAGATAAAATAAAATATTTACAAAAATGTGAGGGGTGTACTCACTTTTGTGAGATACTGTATATTGTGTTATGTTTTTACATCCGACAGCATGTCTCCTATATCTTTCCTCCACCCATCTTGTTTGTGTCTTATCTCTTCCACCTTTTCTATGTATATTTAAACATCTAAATAAAGAAAATAAAAAAATATATACTTATTTTATTTTGCTATATTTTTATTTTATTTATTTTGTGATGTATGTGTTCTTCTTATGTATACAATACTACACTCTCATTTCCTTCAGGCATATGTTCTATATGCTTCTGTTATAACAGGCTTTATTTTTGTGATGTGCATTTTCTATTATTATACCTGACAATAGGATTTTATTATAGCGATTTATGAAACTGGGAACATCATTTGATAGCTTTATATTTTACTACCGATGATGGTTTCCTCTGTATTGTTCAATTTTGCTACATATGGGAAAAGAAAAACAAATTGACAGTTTCTTTTGATTAAGACACCCACTGATACTTATTGTTAAAAAGCTGTTGCAAATATGACTCCTTTCCAGTCAAGATGGTGCTGGCTAAGCCTTTCTTGTATTGAAACAACAAAAAAACAAAGAAACAAAATGATACCATAACCATGTGTTAAACAAGGAAGAACAATATATTAAACAAACTTTAAACATAACACTATCACCTAATAGCAGAACTACTAATCACAATGTAGCTGTTACATGTATGTGTATATATCAGCATGCTGACACCTTTCCTGCACTCCCTCAGCACCCTATTTGTCTGAGGGAGTGTCTAATTGCTAAAGAGATCCAGGGCAATTTGAGTATCTGAAGGCTCTTGTTGTAATTCTCACCATGATGATGAATATTGGACCCTCTGGGAGTCCTGCGTCTGGTAGACTTCTGAGTTCCCTGTGATAGTCACTACTGACGACTCCTAACTTTTTTAGTGCATTCTTGTAGTGGTCCTGGGAAGGAGAACACAAGATGGTGAAGGTAATGAAGAATATGTGGGAAGGGGATCAGGCACTGATAGATTGGAATTAGGCAATCTTCTGGGTAACGAGCACACTAGTGTTTCCTGGCACAGCACCCTCTTGGCTGACTGGGCCTGCTTACTCAGTAAGGGTCCCGGTATACAGATCTGCTATCATTGGTGCACTTTCCTCCAGTTCTTTGAAACAAGGGAAGAATTAATAATATTTTTTTTTTACTTGCATTTTATTTTATTGAGTAATAGAAAACAAAAAGAAAACCCAGATGGTTACAAAAATTGGTACAGTAGCAGAGTAAACAGTGTTTAACAACATAAGAAATCAATCAGGAAGTTATTAGTGAGATCAGTATGGAGAATAGAAAAAGAAAGAACAATAAGGTTGTGTAATACCAACATATGATTGGGGATGGTAGGTAAAGCTATGCAGTCTTAAATATGTCTGGTGAACATTTCTGGTATAGGCAGTAGATTATGATACCTCATATAGATACCTTAAGGAACGCTAAGACGAGGGTGATGCTGGTTAGTTGTAATTACAAGCAGACAGTACAGGCTGGATGGAGTAGCCAGGTATTCCATTGCTTCCAAAAAATTGTGTGCCCTCCATTTTTCTTTGCAAACATAATCTCATGCAAGGGAAGATTTATTATATGCTATCACTGTGTTATAGCAGCAGTTTTTCAAAATATTTGCTAGTTTGGATGACCAGCCACAAAAGGTAGCACTCCCTCTCACCACCTCCTTCCTTGTTAATAGAGAAGGAGTCGATGGAGAATGAGGTAAAGGAAGATGATTGTATTCCAGTACAAGGGGACGCAGAAGACTCTTCATCTGAGGAATTCGGGAGGAATCAATTTTTTCTCTTACCCAAAGGCCTTGTGAGTTCTTTATTGGACGTTATTTGAATTATGGTAGTTACTATTTCCTGAGCCCTCTGTTCCAAAGGTTACAAGATTTGGATACTAACAAGCACCACAAGATTCTCAATCCTTTCCTATACATTCTCATTTAAAGGATGTGTTATAAATGGACTGGTTTCACCTTACTAAAATGTTCATTCCACAAAAAAAGATTCACCCAGCATACCCCACAGGCAGTGAGTTCACTAAACAGATGGTGTATGAATTTGATTGATCCAGCAGTTTCTTATTTTTACAGTAACCTTGAAGATTTCCTATCTAGTGGTATTTCCATGCAAAGAGCATGTAGAACAATTTCCTGTTAGGGGAATATTTATTTGGGCCTGCTTTAGAAGAGTACTCTGTTACTGCCCAACAGAAGGAAAAAACTATGGTTTTAAAACCTGATGCTCCTTATAATTTGAAGAGGAATTATGTTCTCATAGATCCTGGGCCCCAAATCAAGACCCTCAGTTCAAGAAACCATGTACTTAAGCCGAGGGGACAAATCCTGTCCACACAATGAGAAACCCCCACTCTCTTGGGTTGGGGATGTTTACAGTACTTGCAGGAGGTTTACCAGGGAGAAATTGCACAAGAATAGGTCCTCAAACTGTGACTCAAGGATACAGGCTGGAGTTTCAGAACCTTCCACAATTCACACTTTATAATGTTTCTTCATATCCACAAAAGGAATTTTGGAAGTTCATGAGCTTGTTAGGAAGACTGATGTTGACCGTTTCTGCCTCCTGTGCGCTGTGCACGCGCCTGTGCATGTGTGTGCTGTGAACGCGCTTGTACGTGCTAATGGTGCCAGGCGGTCTATTTAGGCTCTCTGCACCCTGCAGTCGATGCTGTCTGTTCTACAACATTTCCTGAAGTGTTCCGTGACTATTATTCTGAGATTTCCTGTACCTGTGACCCGGCTTGCCCTACTTTGCTTGAACTCTGCCTGCACCGACCCTTAACTACAAAGTACAAAAGTTCTAAATAGAAATGGTGTGCAGTGGCATATCTTCAGCAAGGAGGTTTTCTGGCAACAGTGGATATCAAAGATGCTTACTTACATTTCCCTATTTTTTCTCTGGGGAGTAAACTCATTACCCAGAGGCGTTCAAGCATTTCTGCCAAAACATGGGAAGCCCAGATGTGATTCTTATGGTATACAGTTCAATGTGAAACTGGCCAGATTTCTATCCAGAGCCAAGGATTCTCGGGAGCTTGCACTGGATACTAAATTGACACCATAGGATCAGTTTTCCCTAATGTATGCCTTTGCACTGTTGCAACTTCTACCTCCTTTGTAAGCCATTTAATGTACTGATGTTTGGCCTGGTTTGATATTAATATTAGAGTAATTTGATTAATTTAATTTATTTTCCACTTTCTTTAGGCTTCCAACGTTTATTTTTCTGATGATTTTTTTTCCGATGATATTCTGATGATTAGGTTTTACTTGGCTTGCAGGAGATTTACCAAAAATAACTTCTTAGGTTACAAGGCAAAGCTAAATGCATGTTAGGGTACACTAAGACATTTTACTTACATGCTAGAAAAACTTTTAATTTTACTAAAGGAACATTCACAACTAACACACCTATTGTAGCGGAGTGTCTTGAAATGTCATGTTCGGGGTTCACACATCTCCCAAGCTACTCTCCTACACTTTTAGAGACCTCTGATTCTATGTACAGTCGGGTTTTGCACCTCTCCCTTATGGCAATTAGGCTTACACACAGTCAGTGCTCTTGAGCATGGGGAACAGACAAGTAAGGTCTGTTCAAGCTACAAGGTTGGTAGAAATTGTAAATTTGTATGTGGAGGCTGGTAAAACATTAGGCTTTGTCAGGAAAAAGATCTGTTGCACACCGACATGGAGGAGAGTCTTTTATTGAAGCATGAAGGCAAATTCCAAAGAGACATAACACACCGCAAGTGCAATAAGCCTAAAAGAGTGGAAGCATTAGGCATTCTCAGCCTGTTAGTTGGGTCATGGGTTTGTGTAGTTAGTGCTGGGACATGGCTGGGGTTTTGTTTTTGAGTTTTTGCATTTATTTTGTGGAGCACTGTACAGCACCTACTGTATATATAGACTTGTAAATAGCACCAATAAACAATACACTGTTTGTCACTACATCACTGTACTGGTATCTGTGCCTGAAAATGTGCTCACCCCAGGGAGCTTTGTACCTGCTACCTATCCCCAGCTCATAGGCACCATGGTCATTGACAAATGCACCAACATTGCCATTGCTCTGGGTGGGGACATATCCAGTGGATGTAAAGAGCATTCTGTTGAAAAGTCTGGCTAAATATGCCCAAGATCAGGGAAAAGATGACAGCAGTTCCTGACTCCAGGATGCTAACAGAACACTCAGCTGGGATTAGTCCTTGCATTCTGCTAAGGACCCACAACTTTTAGCATGTGAACAAATAGCCTTTAGTGGAGATTCTGATTGAGAGCAGAGTAACAGCAGCACAAAAGTTGTGCAGAACCAACCCTGAAGCAAGTATCAGATACCTTATATCAGTGTTAGACTTATTTACCAACTCAAATAGACTCACTGAAAATTGATTTGTCATTAGTGTTGGGCAAGCGGTTTGGACCAAGCATAAGGCCCTTTGGGTCTGGTATGGATTTTAAGGGGAACCCCATGCCAAAATTAAAAAACAGTGTGGGCCCCCCCCCCAAAAATCCATATTAGACCCTTATCCGAGCATGCAGCCTGGCAGACCAGGAAATAAGGGGGGTAAGCAAGCACCCCCCACCTCCTAAACCACACCAGGCCACATGCCCCAACATGGGGACAAGGGGGGTAGAGCTTGCTTGCCCCCCTTTTCCTGACCTGCTGGGCTGCATGCTCAGATAATGGTCTGGTATGGATTTTGTGGTTGATCCTATGCCATTTAAAAAAAAATGTTGGCGTAGGGTTCCCCTTAAACTCCATACCAGACCCAAAGAGCCTGGTATGGATTGGGGGAGACCCCCACACCATTTTTTTAACATTTTTGTAATTTAAATGTCTTTTTTTTCTTTACATATGTCAGTTTTGCTGCAGCACGTTCTATACACAGAACAGATGCACAACTTCACAGGCCGACTAAGGAGACCCTCTAGGCACTATATTTAACCAATTCCAAACCGAACCTGTTTTTTGGGTTCGGTGGTTACGAGTTAAAACAGTTTTCTTTGCTATAAAATTACTTAGAACCCCCAAACATTATATATTTTTTTCAAACACCCTAGAGAATAAAATGGCGGTCATTGCAAAACTTTATGTCACACCATATTTGCGCAGCGGTCTTCCAAGCGTGCTTTTTTTAAATAAATACCATTTTTTTTGTTAAAAAATAAGAAAACAGTAAAGTTAGGCCAATTTGTTTCCATATTGTGAAAGATAAGGTTACGCCGATTAA
Organism: Glandirana rugosa; assembly: GCA_018402905.1. Classification (NCBI taxonomy): domain Eukaryota; kingdom Metazoa; phylum Chordata; class Amphibia; order Anura; family Ranidae; genus Glandirana; species Glandirana rugosa. Next base: position 1,324,187 of record BLSH010413349.1, on the reverse strand, counting down.
AATGATACCCAACGTGTCATGCTTCAAAATTGCGTCCGCTCGCAGAATGGCAACAAACTTTGCAACTTAAAAATCTCCATTGGAGACATTTAAAAAATTCTACAGGTTAGCAGTTTTGAGTTACAGAGGAGTGCGAAAATTATTGCTCTCTCTCTAACGATCGCAGCGATACCTCACATGTGTGGTTTGAACACCGTTTTCATATGTGGGCAGGACTTATGTATGCGTTCGCTTCTGCACGTGAGCTCGGCGGGACGGAGCGCTTTAAATTTTTTTTTTTTAATTATTTATTTTGCTTTTTACTTTTTATTTTTACACTGTTCTTTTTTTTTTTTTAAATGATCACTTTTAGTCCTATTACAAGCAATGTAAACATTCCTTGTAATAGAATAAAGCATGCCAGGACCTCCTAAATATGAGATCTGGGGTCAAAAAGACCTCAGATCTCATATTTACACTAAAATGCAAAAAAAAAAAAAAATTTGTCCAAAAATTGGGCGGACGTGACTTCTGACGTCATTTCCGCCCTGCCGTATTATGGACACTGGGGGGGACGGATCCAATCATCTCTGCCGCTGCCAGCAGGTCCGGTAATCGGCAGAGATGACGGGAAAGCGGCGGGAGGGGGGGCACCTCTCCTGCCGCTGATAAAAGTGATCTTGCAGCGAATCCACCGCTAAGACCACTTTTATCTAATGCTAGAAGAAAAAAATGGTATCTGAATGGTGCCTGCAGCTGCAGGCACCATTCAGATATCACCACTCAAACCCAAGGACGTCATATGACGTTCAGCGGTACGGAAGTGGTTAAAGGAATTTTTCATTTTTATTGTATCACTTTAAGCATCATTAAAATCACAGCTCCTCTAAAAATGATCTTTGAAAAACAAAAAAAGGTGCATTGATACATGTCCTCCAGGGCAGTACCCATACCCTTTTTATGAGCAATGCCATATAAGCCTTTAAAATTGAGACTTTTCATTTTTCAAGTTCGGGTCCCATAGACTTTAATAGCGCTTGTGGCTCGGGTCTGAACTTTTTACATGTACACGGGTGTTCTACCTAAACATCCCGAATGCCACCAAAACCCACAATCCAGGACAAAAGCTATCAAGGATTACCTCTCAGAGCACAAACTCCCCCAGCTTACCCCAGAACAAACAGCCACCATCGACACCCCCCTAAATTTGGAGGAATTTCAATTAGCCCTAAAAAGCCTGAAACCTGGGAAAAGCCAGGGCCCTGATGGCATCACTAGCCTATACTATTAGACATTCTCAACAGCATTGGCCCCACACTTCTTAAATGCCTTTAATTCTTTGAGCGAGCTGAAAGATCCCCCCAAAGACCTATTAGAAGCTCATATCTCAGTTATACACAAAAAGGGTAAGGACCCCACATTAGTTGAAAACTTTAGACCCACATCTCTACTAAACATAGACATTAAGATCTATGCAAAGATACTGGCCAATAGACTCTTACCCCACATCAACAACTTAATATCTCAAAAGCAATCGGGCTTTGTTCCCGGCAGAGAAGCCCGCGATAACACTATTAAGGCACTAACCATCCAACACTGGCTGGCCAAGACATCGACAGAAGGATTTTTTCTATCTACAGATGCAGAGAAGGCATTTGATAGAGTGGCCTGGGACTACATGGCAGCGGTCCTCCCCTCAGTGGGACTAGGACCCGTTATGCAAAATAGCATCCTGAGTCTCTATTCAAATCCACAAACCAGGGTCAGGATAAACGGCCACCTATCGAACGCCTTCCCCATCCGGAATGGAACCAGACAGGGGTGCCCACTCTCTCCATTAGTCTTCATCCGCACTATGGAACTTTTTCTCACTCGCCTTCAAGTCCACCCAGATATCACGGGAGTCACAATCGGAGACCGCACCTATAAGGTAGTGGCCTTCGCTGATGCTTGGGGACGGTGGCGGACATGGTGTCGTTGCTGTCATATCGTCTGTTTGCTGGGTGGCAGGTGACGCTGTCACTGTAGAGGTGGAGGAAGAGGCTGAGGCAGCAGCAGAAGAGGAAGCAGGAGGAGGCCGAGACCTTTCTTGGATTTTGAGGTAATTATTCCAATGCAGCTTGTGCCTTGAATTTAGGTGCCTGGTCATGGGGGTTGTGCTCAGGTTGAGAACATTTATGCCCCGGCTCAAGCTATCATTGCACAGATTGCAAACCACTCGTGTCTTGTCGTCAGCACATTATCTGAAGAACTGCCACGCGGGGGAACGCCTTTGAGCTGCCTTTGGTGTGCTAGGTCCCTGGGTGCGGTGGCTAGTATCGTAGTCGCTTCCGGTGATGGAATATCCACGCCAGAGGCTAACACTGAGGGCACTATAGACCCACCTGAACTTCCGCTC
>BLSH010413349.1:1282431-1298870 GCA_018402905.1 Glandirana rugosa | reverse complement strand
GCAATATGACAATGAGGGTAGATACTGAGATCCAACAAAGCCCAGGTCTTGAATGCAGCACCAAGTTCTCAACCTGTTTTTGTTCTTAAATAAGAGTTATTTTACCCTGCTGCTCTAAACTTAGCTATAAGATCAACCACAAAAGTCATAGCGCATAGAGGTGGGGTACGTTTCCAGCCGTGTACAGGATGAGATCTTCCTAAGACACTAAACCGTCCTACACGTCAATCAATACAAACCCCCTATCTTCGAACGTATATACACTGATACAATACATACCCACTCAAGTCACACAGAGAGGGTCCTTATGGAATAACTTTGCCACCTATAATCCTACCACCACCTCTTAACATCTCCGCAACGCATCAACCTCAACACACGTGGCATTAGCAGTCCAGATAGAACGGTCTCTAAGAACTTTCGTTCATGTCCTTAAGACATACCCTGAACCTAAAAATACAAGAGGAACCCTACTCACTCAACCACACAATCTCTGGTCATGCTACCCCCCCCCGCTCTCACACCTCCGTCATCTCTCTAAGACAACCTTGCCTTAAAAAAAAGAAAAAAAAACCCTAGGGATTTGGCCCACCCGCCTTTCCCCCCAAAAAAACACTGCCCTGCAGCTCATTAATGCTCCTCACGCGACCTCAATATGCAAACCCCTCCCAATTACACTTTTCATAGCCATCCACCCCCATCTATTTCTAACCTACAATTTATACCTTAGACAGAGATGGACCACGATGGCGCAGACCACATATTACTCTATTAACTCTATCACTAATCAATGAAGTGCTAGGGCTACACACCGTTGCCCTCCGCCCAGCCACTACCCCCAAACAGTTGCGGCCAACACCGCAATTGACCACACCGACAGAGACATAATCTTACTGAGGAGCAGGTCTCCAGCAGTAGTCGCTATTGTACTAGACCCAAAGACAGGGACCTAACTACCTCTCCCCCCCTCACCCCTCCATACCTTATCCTTCTGTCCTTGATTTATACCCTATCCCCCATACCTGCACAATTGCAAAATGACACATGTCAAATTAATCTCTCTAGGGGGGCGTGGCCTGCAGCGAACGTGAACGGACGCACCTTTGGAGAGCTCCGACAGTCCCGGAGAGCATCCAGAGGAATCCGCCGACCAGAAGACTGGGTGAGCCGCCAAACATCCTCCACACACCTCCCCGACACTCCAGCACCATGCCGACCGAAATTCAAAAGCCGCGATCGCCGCGAGGCCCTAAATCGAGCCCACGGCTTTTGCGGCCTACACGAACGGCTCCGGGGACGGCCATCTGAGGTAAAAAACACTCCATCCAAAACCACCCGGGGCAAGGAACACTTCAACTCACCCACGGGGGCAATATACTGGACCACAAGCTGCAAATTAAACCCAATTAACCAAATAAACCAGACGAGGCCTGCCGCGGCCACCATCTTGGAAGGCCGGCACCTCTCGATTAGCATACTTAAAGAGCAAGGGAACACTCCAAACAAAGCCACCCCTGTACAGCTTCATACATGCACGTGTTCCTCCACCAAAACAACTATTTGAGGCCAACGCTGCATAAATACTAAATCACTCCTAACGGCGGCCATCTTGGTACTCCCACTTCACCTAGAAGCCATTTCCAGGCCATGATGACACTCTGAAAAGAGACCCCTGTGAGGCCCGATCGATATCACCCAGCAAGTGTAGGAGAAAGACATATAATTAAGTTACAATACACAAATGATGATGTCCCGCAAGAGGAAAGAAGACCGGAATCCTAAAAAACTGACAGCCTTTTTCCAATCTCCCCATCCAATAAAGGGAAATCCCCATATAGGAGAGCCGTCATGCACGAGCACTCAAACAGATTCATATACAGACCTGCCAGATGCAGAACTAGGGGAGGAAAATACACACCGACTGCTATCATCTCCCTTACAGTCTCTACCTCCCAGCCCATAAACGCAAAGCCCAGCCAAATCCAAAATGAAATTAGATTCCTCTAACCAGCTCTCAACCAGTGAAGAGGGTGATCCAACACAACCCCCGCATTCTATTGCATCCTTCCCGACGTCCGGGCAACCAGTTTTGGACTCTACGCTAAAAGACATGCTACTATCCTTGCAGAGTTCTATAACTTCCAGTTTCACATCTGTCCTCACCAAATTCTCAACCGAGCTAAAATCCATTGACAATAGAGTCCACTACATAGAAAGCAAAATGGAAGAATGCACTGTCACTGTAAATGATCTAATTGATGCCTACAACGAACAAAGGGAGGACTCTAGATGGTTAAGATCCAAATTGGCCGATCTAGAGGACCGCTCAAGGCGAAACAACCTAAAAATCAGGGGGATACCGAAAACCATACATCCGGGGGAACTCCACTCATATATAACCAAGCTATTCTCAACTATACTGCCCGAACTGACACCAATGGAACTTACAATTGACCGCATTCACAGGATCCCTAAACCTCGACACCTGGATGATACCATACCTAGAGATGTCCTGATGAGGGTCCATTTTTTTCAAGCTAAAGAACAAATCCTAACAACTTCAAGATCTATGACCCACTTCCCAGAACCATTTGTAGGCCTACAAATATTCCCGGACCTCTCCCAAAACACTCTACAATTAAGGAGACAGCTCAAAACTGTAACCAAGGCATTGACTAACCACAAACTAGTCTACAAATGGCGGCATCCCGCCACTCTTGTAATTACCAAGAACGGAACCCAATACACCATCTCAAATATACACGATGGGATGAATCTCCTTCATTCTTGGGGCATAATCCCTAAACTTCCACAGGATGACCGCTCCGTAACAAACCAATCCCACTTTCCTCAACACAACCAAAGGAATAGAGGGACAAACCTCCGCTACCCAAAGGCTTCTCCTCACGCCCAGAAATCTACAACCCATTTCGATCGGGCTTCGGGTTCACCCCCTGGTAGGCCCTGAACTTTACCCCCACCTCATCAGCTGCTCTCAGAGCGCAAGATAGCTGATTGTTATCATCATGTATTTGTTCTGTTTATTGTTTGTATGTTAACTCTTTCTACTCCACCAGACCTCCATCCTCTCAGAGACCTTTCGGACCACAGTGTAGATACTTCACTCTCCAAGATCAGCGAACAAACTCCTTCCGACCTGCCTGCACCGATCCAAGATCATCGCCTCTAACACCATTTGCCTCTTGCCCAAATAGAACCAAACCAAAGCAAACCATCGCCTCCTAACGAACCATCCCCGCACACCAAGCACCTAAAGAAAACCCCATCTTCGCTCCCCAAGAAAGACACCCAACGAATAGATGAACTGGACGCACTGCCCTCCAACTTCCTGTGTACCACCACTTGATCTTCTAATCGTGAGTCTCACACCTACACGCTATACCGCTCACTCAACTATGTCTATTAATATACTCTCCATTAATGCCAAAGGGCTTAATCACCCGGCCAAGAGGAACTCTTTATGGAACACAGCTCCTAACCATAATTGTGACATTCTCTGCATACAAGAAACACACTTCGCCATAGGAGACACCCCACAATTTCAACACAAATCCTTCCCACATATCTTTCAATCTAACTTTAAGAAAAAACAACGAGGAGTGTGTATTGCAGTCAGAGACACTATATCCTTTCAACTACACCATTGCACCGTAGATCCGGAAGGAAGATACCTCGTCATCACCTGTACAATAGAAAACTCTAATTACACTATTGCATCCCTATACGTGCCCAACCAACACCAAATGAGGTTTATAAGATCCACCATGAAAAAAATCTTAGACCTCCAGCAAGGCCACCTACTAATTTGTGGAGACTTTAATCTGGTTCCTGACTATGACTTGGACTCCTCCTCGGGACCCAAAAGATTCCGCTCGCCTCTAAACAAATTTATATCTGAGAATGACTTATATGATGTGTGGAGGTGTTGTCACGCGGAAGAGAGAGACTACACCTATCTCTCTCCGCGTCACAACACATACTCCAGAATAGACCTATTCTTATCTGATAAGTGGCTACTACAAAATATCCAATCGGCCAAAATCCACTCATTCACATGGTCGGATCATGCACCCATAAGTATAAAAATTACAAACAGATCTACACCTAGCCAGTCATACATATGGAAAGTGAATAACTCTCTTCTACGACATCCCACCAATATTACATACCTATCTGACCGTCTAGAAGAATATTTTTCTTCCAATAAGGGATCTGTATCCGACCCAGCGACTTTGTGGACGGCCCATAAGGCCTTTATTAGAGGTTTCTTTATTCAACTAGGCTCAAAAGTGAAAAGGACGAGGACGCAGCGCATAACAGAACTCACGGCAGAAATCCAAAAAACAGATACCCTAAACAAACTCCATCCCTCTCAATTACTACAAATAGAAATCTTTAAATTGCATAATGAACTCCGCACACTACTACTAGATAATTTTGAAAAATTACAACAAAAATGTAGAGCTAATACATATGTCACCGGCAACAAAGCAGGTAAAACCATGGCCCTCCGAGTCAAAGGCTACTATACTAAGAACAAAATCGCCTACCTATACCATCCCGTCACACGCGAAAAACTTCTGAACCCTCAATCGATTGCTGATGCCTTCAGCACATACTATAGCAGCTTGTACAATCTAAATGAAAACCAGACCACACACAAACCTACTAAGGAAGAAATCCAATCCTTCCTTGACCAAGTGAAACTCCCTAAACTATCATCAGATCAATTGGACTCCCTGAACCTACCTTTCTCCCCAGAGGAGATTAAGGAAACTATAGGGAAACTACCTACTCTAAAATCTCCAGGCCCAGACGGATTAACAGGAGAATACTACAAAACATTCCACAAACATTTAATCCCACACCTTTGTGAACTGTATAATGCTGCCGCGTCCTCCTCCTCCTTTCCGAATGAAATGCTCTCTGCAAGGGTAGTGACCTTGCCGAAACCAGGCAAAGACCCGACAATACCACAAAACATCCGCCCCATATCCCTCCTAAATTTAGACCTTAAAATATACGCTAAAATTATAGCAAATAGACTAGTAGACATTTTGCCAACTCTGATACATATAGATCAATCCGGTTTCACAAAAGGGAGACAGACATCGGACGCCACAAGGAGATTAATTAACATAATTCACCACGCAAACATTAGCAAAACGCCTTCTCTGCTTCTCTCCTTGGACGCAGAGAAGGCGTTTGACAGGGTCAACTGGGACTACCTGGCTCTAGTCCTACAAAAATTTGGATTCATAGGATCCATACTTAAAGCGATCCTAGCATTATACACTAACCCTTTGGCTCAAGTCCTCACTTCCAACCTGCTATCTAAACCATTCCAAATAACTAATGGCAAAAGGCAGGGATGCCCATTATCCCCCTGTATTTTCAACCTAGTAATGGAACCCCTGGCTGAGCACATCAGATCCAACTCCAAAATAACGGGCCTAACTATCAACTCCCACCATCATAAAATCAGCCTTTTCGCAGATGATGTTATATTAATTTTAACTAATCCGACATCATCCCTCCCAGAAGTGCAGAGAATGCTACAACAGTTCGGGGAGGTGTCTTACTACAAAGCAAATGAATCCAAATCGAACATACTAGACATAGGGATCGACACCACAACAAGGATTCTCCTCCAATACCAGTTCCCCTACATATGGGCGGACACCAGCATAACATATTTGGGCTTACAACTAGCTAGATCCCCCAAGTCCCTATTTCAACTAAACTATATTCCTATTCGTAACAAGATACAAACTGAAATTCAAAAAATAACCAAACAGGAATTCTCATGGTCAGGAAAACTGGCAGCTTTCAAAATGATACACCTGCCCCAACTAATCTACCTATTTAGGACCCTAACTATCCCAGCCAACTACTTCAAATGGTTACAATCTATATTGACCAAACTGGTTTGGAATGGCCGGAAAGCTAGATGTGCGCATTACAAACTAATTAAACACAGATCATGCGGGGGAACAAGCTATATCGACTTTGCCGACTATTTCACAGCGTCCGTTTTGTCCCAACTTAGGGAATGGTTTTCACCATCACCACAAACGACCTGGAGCATGATAGAAGCCACATACGACCCCCATTACCCAGTAACTGAATGGCTATATCGAGCACTTCTAGGAGCGCGTACTCCTTCCTACCTACCTCCCTCTATGCAAGCGACGATTAAAGCGTGGAAACACCTAATCCAGGAGGCCAAACAACACTCAACTACTAAACCCCTACAAATCCCACTGACGGCCTTAAACCTTCTCATTGGCCAAATTTCCCTCACCACTTGGACTTACAAGGGAATCCAATATATACACAATCTTTATAAAAACAATCTATTTAAAGACTTCCCAACGCTGCAAACTGAATTCAGCCTCCCACCAACAGACCAATACCAATACATACAAATTAGACACTGCCTATCCCAAATCAAAGATACCACATTCGTCATCCATACCCAAGCCTGGCATTATCTGACATCTAACAACCCTCATCTAAAAGGAATCACCTTATTCTATAATTTACTCCACCAAAAACTGATATTTCACAAAGCTCACCCATTTCTACAATGGGAAAAAGAATTAGGCCAATCCTTCACCGAAGAACAATGGTTAAAAGCTTTAAGAGCAACTCAGAAAGCCACTCGCTGTTCCACACTACAAGAACTTTCTACAAAAATTACGTTAAGATGGTACTTGACTCCGGACAAAATCTCCCACTTCACACCACAGCTCCCAAACAAGTGCTGGAGGAATTGTGGAGGCAAAGGGGATCTATTACACATATTATGGGGATGCCCCAAAATCCAAAAATTCTGGCAAGATATCTTTCATATCATATCCAATTTAGCCCAAACAAACATTCCTCCAAACTCAAGCCTAGCCCTTCTGTCCCTGGACACAGATACCCTCCCAAATTTCTCACATTGCGCAATTACCCACATACTCCTGGCAGCCAGACTCGTCCTAACGAGAAACTGGAAAAACCCTCTACCCCCTTCCACAACAGAAGTGCTCTCTTTGACTGATACACATTATTCATACGAGATGATGATGGCCATATCAGCAGAGCACTCACAAAAGATAATTAAGCAATGGTCACCTTGGCGTAGATGGTTTCATGACCCCAATAAAGGCAAAATCCCATAAACATTCCAGTTCTATACCAATTTTAATAAGCTTTGTTCGAAACCAACTCATCGTCTATGGCTGGTTATATTTAATTTCAACATTACTAATCTTGGAGGAGTGGGAGTGGGACGGGCCGCCTCACACCCCCGGCTGCCGCACGATCCTGTTGCGGTGGGTGGGGCTGGGGGGGCCCGTTTCGCTACACCTTGTTTTGAATTTGAATTTACAATTATGCCGTATCAGTGAATGTATCGTAGCTTCAGAGCACACCTTACCTGGAGGTCCATATTCTCCATCCCTAGGCCTATATAAGACAACAGTTTGTTATATCTCTATGTTACCATTAATATACATGTTATTATTGCCAATAAAAGCACTGGAATTGCAAGAGACGGTAAGAGGGATGCCCCTCATCTCCAGCCACAGTTTGACCCCATTGGGGTGGCTGGAGCTATGAGGGCAAGCCCGTGAGACTATACCGAATCTCAAAATAGACTTTACAAATATATCTCACTAGTAAGTTTAAAGTGTTAAGTTCATACCTTCCTTGGAGAACCTTCTTCTCCTTATCATTTCATGTAAAAGACTGCATATGTTATTTATCCATGCTACCAATGTTGTACTTGATAATTTACCAATAAAAATTATTGAATAAAAAAAAAAAATAATAATCTCTCTAAACATCAAAGGGCTCAACGTCCCAGAGAAAAGAAGCAAACTACTAGCTCACATGAAACAACTTAAAACTGACATCCTACTACTTCAAGAAACTCACTTCCGTTCAGACAACATTCCTAAATTAACCAACAAAGATTTTCCAACAGTGTACCATGCTACTACTGATTCTGCAAAAACCAAGGGCGTATCAATCCTTCTATCCAAAAATCTACCCTTAGTCATAACAGATTCACTCAGCGATAAGGAAGGCCGCTTCCTCTTTGTCAAGGGCACGCGATTTATGGTAAACCTATCACTATTGCCAACATATACAGCCCTAATAGGGCCCAAACATCATTTTTTAGAGAAACCATCACGGAACTAATAGCCTTTCAAAATGGCATTCTCATTCTAGGAGGGGACTTTAATGTAGCCCTCAACCCACTAGAGGACACCTCTTCGGGCTCATCATCATTACCTTTCCGTGCCCTTCGTCAAATTAAAAAACAACTACAAACTGCCTCGCTACATGATGCATGGCGAGCTCTACACCCAACCGAAAGAGACTTTACGTTCTATTCCATGCCGCATAATCGCTATACAAGAATCGACTACTTCTGGATAACACAAACAGATCTCCATTTACTTTCAAAAGCCACCATAGAAGCAATGTTCTTGTCAAACCATCATCCAATCTCCATAACACTCACATTTCCAGAGAATCCACATTCCACTAAAACCTGGCGATTGGATACATCCCTACTGACTTACCCAGAAAACATAACCAATATTAAAAAAGCAATCACTGATTTCTTTGCCACAAACAACACCCCAGACACTAACCCCATTATACAATGGGAAGCACATAAGTGCGTAATCAGAGGACTCTTAATATCCCAAGCTACAGCCCGAAAAAGAGCTAAACAAGCTAAAATAAACTTTCTTATGAAAAAGATCCAACTCTTGGAGCGAACGCATAAAAAAAACAGGGCCACCACCACCTTATCTGAGCTATCCCAGACACGCGTTCTTCTCTCGGAAGAATTAGGATTTAAAATTAAAAGAAAATATGTCCTAACACAAAAACTCTTTTATGAACATAGCAATAAAAGTGGAAAATACCTTTCCAGGACGATGCAGGAGAAAAGAACAAGCACAAATATCCACGCTATCAAGACCCCCACTGGAAATAAGGTTATCACAAATGAAGAGATAGCCCAACAATTTGTTAATTACTACTCAAGCCTTTACAACCTACCACCTGAACCTAAACCTCCCGATCAAAACGACCCCAGACAACACATAATAAACAACTTTCTTGAAAAATATGCACCCCCCTCAATTTCTAAACAACTGGCAAAAGATATAGATGGCCCACTTACTGAAGATGAACTCAAACTGGCACTTAAACAGACCAAACCGGGCAAGAGCCCAGGCCCAGGTGGCTTCTCAGCAGCCTATTACAAATCCTTCCAAGATCTACTAGTACCGCCATTCTTAAGAGCATTTAACCAGCTAGCGAAGAAAGATCACCTATCACATAATTTACTAGAAGCCCACATTACCATTATCTCCAAAGCGGATAAAGACCCAGCCCAAACTGCGAGCTATCGTCCCATATCTCTTCTAAACGCTGACCTAAAACTTTTTGCAAAAATCTTAGCCAACAGAATTCTTCCTCTCATCACAGGCCTGATACATAAAGATCAGGTGGGATTTGTACCAGGGCGGGAAGCCAGAGACAACACAGTGAAAGCCATCAACATACAACACTGGCTAGCCCAAAACAAACTCCCAGGATTCCTGTTGTCACTTGATGCAGAGAAGGCGTTCAATAGGTAGGCCTGGGACTATCTAGAAGCGACTCTCCGAGCGGTGGGTTTCGGCCCCAGGCTAATTACCCTCATCATGTCCTTATACACAGACCCATCCGCGAAGGTAAGGGTCAACGGCCTCCTATCGAGCGCCTTCTCAATCAGGAACGGAACCTGCCAGGGGTGTCCCCTTTCCCCCATTCTCTTCATACTGACACTTGAACCCTTTCTCAGGCAACTTAGAGTCAACGACTCCATAAAAGTAATAAGCATTGGCAAGAACCAATACAAACTAGCTGCATTTGCGGACGATATCCTCCTCTTTCTAACAGACCCCTTAATTTCAATTCCTAACCTCCTAAAAGAGTTCAAGACGTTCCGTTACATCGCCCACCTAAAAATGAATTTCGCAAAATCGGAAGCCTTAAACATATCCCTCCCCCTGAATCAGTTGAAAACATGTGAAAACAGCTTCCCATTCAAATGGCAAACCTCCGCCATTAAATATCTAGGAGTATACCTAACTAAATATCCTGATCTTTTAAAAAAAAATTACCTTCCGATCCTCCACAGCATCAAGAAAGATCTCAAGCGATGGAGCAAACCACACTTTTCCTGGTTTGGGAGAGCAGCCATCATAAAAATGAACTTACTTCCACGCATATTATACGTATTCCAAACAGTCCCGGTCGCAATTCCTCCCTCATTCTTTCGTAACCTCAAAGAACTATGCTCCCAATTTCTTTGGCACTCCAAGAAACCAAGAATCAGCCACAGACAACTCACCATCCCCAAATCCAAGGGAGGCCTAGGGTTACCAGACCTTAGACTCTACCACTGGTCCTGCCAACTACAGCGCATAATCGATTGGAACGTACATGACGCAATCAAAGACTGGATTGCGTTAGAAAATGCAGCCTCTGATATTCCTATCCACACCGCGCCGTGGATCCACACAAAGCATATCCCAGCTGCCCTCAAAGCTCACCCACTCATAGGCCCCACGATAGACAGCTTTAAAAGCAGCAGTTAAATCAAGAGGTATCTCACTTATCCCAGGCCCCCTGACCCCTGTACTCCATAACCTGGATTTCCCCCCAGGCATGGACAAAGATTTCCTCCGAACCCCAACCTCTATGCCTGACCCATGTATACGCCACCTGACTTCTAACGGATCTACATTGCCCCTGGACACATTAAAACAAAAATGGCCTGAGACATCACTAAACTTCTGGAAATATTTCCAACTCAGACACTTCATTCATAATACTCAAAAATCCTGTGATCTCTCTAAACCACTACTACCATTTGACAACATTTGCGCTACCAAGAAACCCATACAACACACAATTTCCACCATCTACAATCTACTATGGGCCAACACACCTAACAACACAAACAAATTTTGTGCGGCATGGAATAGAGACCTCGGTATAAACTTTACTGAGGAACAATGGTCACAAGTCTTTGAGAATACCCACAAGGGTTCAATAAATGTTATGATACAAGAAAACAACTTCAAATTACTCACACGCTGGTACCGAACACCAAATATTCTCAAAAAGTACAACCCTAACACATCTGACAAGTGCTGGCGTTTTAACCAGGAGTCAGGCAATATCCTATACATATGGTGGGAATGCAAAGAGATTGTCCCCTTCTGGGAGAAAATATGCGAACAGATCAATAAAATTATCTCGCAAAATCTAACTCTGAAACCTGACCTTTTCCTACTCCATCTCCAATCTCCCCGAACCACCAAATACCGCAAATCACTTACAATGAACATGATAAATGCAGCCAAACTTTGCATCCCCAGATGCTGGGGAATGACTAAAACTCCCTCAATCATAGACTGGTACAAACAAATCCAGAAAATAGCTGAAATGGAAGAACTGATTGCTATGGCCAAAGACACACCTACCAATTACACAAAAATCTAGGCTGACTGGATTGCGTTTAAATCCACAGATGAGTACAACAAATTAACAAATACCTAATTTGTTCTTTAATCGAGCTAGGACCAAGTCCCTCACCACAACTCATAAAATATAGACAAGGAGCTCCCCCTATACCCCCTTCCCGTCCCCTTATATCCCCTCACCCGCCCCCCTCCTTCGCTTTCACCCCTCCTGTCATACCACCTGACAGCGCTGGTCGCTTGAGGGGGATAGGAAGGCCATAAGAACGACTCTAAGTCCCAAATCACAGTCATGAGATACAGAACCCACCACACACACACACAATGCACCCACTACCACGCTACATCCCTTACAGAGTTCAACGTATGCAATTACTGAGCCTCAACGTAACCCGTGTCCTAAGAGAACCACATGTGATCCACCCTCGTCCTTACACGCATTTATAGCCCCCTCGCAACCTCCTACTCCCGCATTAAATTTGCCCAACAGGGCTCCACCTTCTAATCTGAGAACACATGTAAGGCTGATACACATAAAAACGTAGTAGGAACGATGGAAGTCTTACACAAAGATGACATGGAATACTCTTGATTCTGACATCCTAGACATTTAAATTGTTACATCTGAATGATATGTGAACCCCCGGATGTAATAGTACACTGTATCCTGGTGAGCCTTCAACTAAATCCCTTTGTGGAAAATTACGAACACATTACCCCCCCACAACTGGTGATCCCCTCCCCTTAAGGAGGGATCCCTGGCCCATATGTTAGGAAGCCGGGGACACTACAAAATGCCCCTGTTAACGTAACCTTGCTCTTGGAGATCTACTAGTTTCCTAGGGACACCTGTCCCCACTACCTCCGGGGGGATAGGGGACTCGCTAGATAGGGACACCTTTCTCCTCTTCTCCTATTCCTCCCCCTTTACAACACCTCCTTTCTCCTCTTTCTTTTTTCTCTCCAGGCTCCCCACTTCACCTACCTTTTTCTTTTCTTTTTTTTTCTTTCTCTTACTCAAATATATAAATCACCAGTGCTGTTTAAATAGCCTCCATATAACTACTTTAGCTTACCAGTATGCATGTCATGCATAAGATCCATGTATCCTGAAACTGTGCCCTTCTCTATTTATGCTGTCTTTGTATTTCAAAATTTCATATCTGTAGGAATATGCCAATACTATGTTTGCCACCATCGCTCCCTTTGCGATGATGTCGACTTCACTTGCCTTATCATTGATATACCCAAATGTTCTGTCAACCCATTATGACCTCTGTAATTGTACAAAGATATCTGTAATTTCATGGATATTACCGGCTGTAAACATTTGTTATGACGTTTTTCAAATAAAACCTTATGGGAAAAAAAATAAATAAATAAGATCGGTGATGGGTTCCAGGGGGGAAATTTGAGTTCCCTTGCATAGGAAGGCGTTTGGAGATAGACGTAGGAATGTTCAGCAGTTTGTGGACCTCTCTCCAAGCTATGGAAGTGTCCCGGAGTAGCGGGTTGTGTTGAAGGTCAGGGGTCAGCGACTTCTAGGGAGAGTGAAGAAGAGCACTTAGAGAGAAAAGCCCGATCATGGCATCTTCCAAAGTATAGTTAGCATATCTAGACTTATTATTTATCCAGTCCAGCCCTATACGTAATAAGCATGCTAGGTTATACACTCTAATATTAGGCAGAGAAATGCCTCCCTCGCCCCTGGGGAGATTCAGTTTTGTCATAGCAATCCGAGGTCTCTTGCGTTGCCATATGAATTTAGTAATGTGCTTGATTAGAGACTGCATGTCTTTGTGTTTGAGCAGTAAAGGGATTGTTTGCAAACGGTATAGTAGACGCGCAAAGCTAACCATTTTGAACAAATGGCATCTCCCCAGTAGCAATAGAGGCAAATCCATCCAGTTCTCCAATTCTTGTGAGATCTTGTGGAAAAGGGGGGGGGATTTAGTGAGTATAAGGAGGAGGGAAGGTTTCCTATTTATATGCCTAGATAGGAGATGTGTGATTTGGCCAGTGGGAATGGTGATGTGGGTGCCCAGGGTCTTCGCGTATTGTGACCTATAGGGAGAATTTCACTTTTGCTGTAGTTTATGCGCAGACCAGAATAGTTTTTAAAATCATTGAAGATTTGAGTGACGGTGGACATGTCTTTCGAGGGGTTTCCAGAGAATATGAGGACATCATCTGCGAAAAACGCAGATCGGAGCTCATGTCCTCCTATTGGAATTCCATGTAATGGTGCGACAGTGTTAAGATACCTAGACATTGGTTCTATTGCAAGGTTAAATAAAAGCGGGGACAGAGAGCAACCCTGTCTCGTGCCCTTGAAGAGTTTGAATTCCTCTGATAGTAGACCTGCCACCACCAGTCTGGCCGCAGGAGCAGAATACATGGACTTTACCAGATGGACAAATGGGCCTGAGAAACACAGCCGTCCTAGTACCAAACAGAGCCATTCAAAGCTGACATTGTCAAATGCTTTTTCTGCGTCCAGGGTGATCATGGCAAAATCCCCCCTGTTTGTCTGCATGATTAAGGGCTGTTAAGACTTTACAAATGTTCAGGGAGGCTGTTCTGCCTTTGACAAAGCCCGACTACGCCGGATATATTGGGGCTGGAAGGATGGAAGCTAATCTGGTGGCTATAACTTTAGATAGAATTTTTACATCTAAGTTTAATAGTGAGATGGGGTGATAGGAGCCAGGTTCAAGTGGGTCTTTACCTTTTTTGGAAAGTAATTGCTTGGTTACCTGAAGGGAGGTAGGGACCCCCCCTCCAAATGCCGGTATAAACTTCTTCTAAGGTCGGTACTAAAAGAGAACGAAGCATTTTATAGAATTCTCCCAGAGAATCCGTCAGGTCCCGGGGCTTTATTGGGAGCTAGCTGGTTGATGGCAAGTATGATCTCTGAGCTTGAGGGACCCAAGGCCTGAGAGTGAGACCGATGGTAAATGTAGTTTGTCTAGGAAACTTTGAGCTAGGGTATTATTTGTTTTATCAGGGGCGTATAAGCTAGTGTAAACATTTTTCATGACTTGGTTTATGTCCTGGGTGTTGTTTTGAGATTGCCCTGTGGATCCCTCAAGGCTGTGATGTGTGTAGGGGTATGGTGTGTAGGGGGCTAGTCTGGCCAAGAGTTTGCCAGATTTGTTTCCATATTTGAAATATTGGGCTTCTAACTGTGTCCTCTTTGTCATTTCCAGTGACTCAGCCCATGAAGTCAGCTTTCGCTGCTTTACATTCTATGCGGTTTTGTGGGGAGTCAAGGGTCGATAGGTTCCTCTGGGCTAACTTTAAAACGTAGGCTGGCTGATTTGAATTTTAGTAGGGAGTGTTTTTTGAAGGTGGTGGCATACGCTATTATTTTCCCTCTAAGGAAGGCCTTTCCTGCATCCCAAAACAAATTAGGGTTGTCTGCATGTGAGGAATTGGTGGATGTGTACTCCGACCATGCAGTATGCATGTACTGTTGGAAGTCTGCATTATTGTGAAGATATTGAGGGTAGCGCCATATACGAAGGTTTGGCTGGGACAGAGATTCATGAAATGAGAGTGAGATGGGGGCATTATCTGAGATTCCAATCTTGTGAATTTCTGCTTCTGAGATCATGGGGAACATAGTGTCTGTGCAAAATAAGTAGTCTATCCTTGTAAAGATTTTATGAGGGGCGGAGTAAAACGTGAATACCTTTTCCAGCGGGTGTAGCAGTCACCAGGGGTCCGCCGCGCGTAGAGATTCCATACTGGAAGCTAATATAGTGGATTCCAGGTCATGTGGATTACGGGGGGTCTCAGGGGACGAGATCTATCGTCTATTACATGATAGATAGAGTTGAAGTCTCCCCCTATCATGTGAGGGATGTGGGGTTCCTTGATCAAACTGTAAGTTAATTTACTAAAAAAGGCTGGCCCAAGGTTGTTAGGAGCATAGATATTGGATATCTTAAGATCCTTATTGAAGAGGCGTATGTGGATCGATATCAGTCGACCCGGGATGTCAGAGTTTACCGATATGATTTCACAGGGCAAGTTTTTATGTATGAGTATGATAACTCCTGCTTTACGTCCAATAGCATCTGACCCTATAGCCAATCCTACCCATAACTTTTGTAAGCAGTGGAAGTCAGTTCTGTTAGGTGAGTCTCCTGGAAGAGAGCAATGTCCGCTTTTAATCTTTTTAAAATGCCTCATTACCTTCATACGTTTAATAGGGGACCTAAGGCCTTTCACATTCCAGGAGATGCACTTCATAGAGGTGTGACCGTGGTGAAGATTTGTGCTCCGAATGTTTGTGATGAGCGGGTGCCCGTTGTGTACACAGGAGAGAGACATCTAGATTTATAGTAGCAAAGGTTGGTAATCATGGTGGTAAGGTTGTGATCATGTAGGCAGTTGGATTGGAGGGTGGGGGGGGGAGGGGTGTAGCAACATAATGTTCAGAACATTTAAATCAATGTAATAGCAAACTAAATACCCACAGAGCTTTTTTCCACATGGGTTCTCAGGCAGAGTATGCTCCCCACCAGCAGTCTGGTTGCCCGACAGTTAGGTGCCCCTTTGTGATCCAGGCAGCTGCTGAAGGTGGCAGCAGGGAGAGTCGGGCTGTATTCTCAAGGCTCGTCTGTGGAAGGGCCCATGCTGAAAAAAATCGAATAAAAATAAACAGGTGCTCGCCTGTCAAGAGAAACAAGTTAAACATAGGAGCAGAGTTGATTGAACCTCTAGAAGTTCGGGTTCTGCTGGTAATAAGCTAAAAAAAGTCGTACCCGGGAAGGTGTCTGCTCGGAACTCTTATGTCGGGCTGAGAGGGACGACGGTGGAAGTCGTCGACGGACCTAGTGTTTCCCCGTGGATTGACAGCCCGTTGGT
>BLSH010413349.1:1241460-1282421 GCA_018402905.1 Glandirana rugosa | reverse complement strand
AAGGTTGTGATCATGTAGGCAGTTGGATTGGAGGGTGGGGGGGGGAAGGGGTGTAGCAACATAATGTTCAGAACATTTAAATCAATGTAATAGCAAACTAAATACCCACAGAGCTTTTTTCCACATGGGTTCTCAGGCAGAGTATGCTCCCCACCAGCAGTCTGGTTGCCCGACAGTTAGGTGCCCCTTTGTGATCCAGGCAGCTGCTGAAGGTGGCAGCAGGGAGAGTCGGGCTGTATTCTCAAGGCTCGTCTGTGGAAGGGCCCATGCTGAAAAAAATCGAATAAAAATAAACAGGTGCTCGCCTGTCAAGAGAAACAAGTTAAACATAGGAGCAGAGTTGATTGAACCTCTAGAAGTTCGGGTTCTGCTGGTTCGGCCGAACTTTGACCCGGACCCCGAACCCCATTGAAATCAATGGGGACCCAAACTTTTAGGCACTGGCTGGAAGAAAGTCCTGGAAAGTCCTAGAGGTCTGCAAAAGGAAGGAAAATGGGGGTAAGAGTAGGGCAAGTGCCCTACAAAGAAATGGGTATAGGGAAATAACTTAAAATAATTAAAAAAAAAATCACATAAAAAAATCAAAAATGGAGGTGGATGTGGACTATCTTCAAACTGTATGAGAAAAGTATAAATAAGCGGGGAGAAGCCCTATCACTGTTCTAAGAAGTCATATCACTATTCTAAGAACAGTGATATGGCTTCTCCAGGCTAATTTATACTTTTATCACACAGTTTTAAGATGATTGTACATTCTACAATCATCTTAAAACTGTGTGTGAAAAGTATACATTAGCCGGGAAAAGCCATATCACTGTTCTACAATCATCTTCAAACTGTGTGTAAAAACTATAAATTAGCGGGGAGAAGCCATATCACTGTTCTAAGAACAGTGATATGGCTTCTCCCGGCTAATTTATACTTTTCTCACACAGTTTGAAGATGATTGTACATTCTACAATCATCTTTAAACTGTGTGAAAAGTATACATTAGCCGGGAGAAGCCATATCACTGTTCTACAATCATCTTAAAACTGTGTGTGAAAAGTATACATTATCCGGGAGAAGCCATATCACTGTTCTTAGCACATCTGCAAACTGTGTGGGAAAACTATAAATTAGCATTGGAGAAGCCATATCATTGTTCTTAGAACAGTGATATGGCTTCTCCAATGCTAATTTATACTGTTATCACACAGTTTTAAGATGATTGTACATTCTACAATCATCTTAAAACTGTGTGTGAAAAGTATACATTAGCCGGGAGAAGCCATATCACTGTTCTACAATAATCTTCAAACTGTGTGTGAAAACTATGAATTAGCGGAGAGAAGCCATACCACTGTTCTTAGAACAGTGATATATCATATCAGAATTATATCAGAATTATAATTGTAGAACAGTGATATCATATCACTGTTCTACAATAATCTTCAAACTTTCTTAGAACAGTGATATGGCTTCTAATTTATACTTTTCTCACACAGTTTGAAGATAGTCCACATCCACCTCCATTTTTAATTTTTTTATGTGATTTTAGGTTAAAAATTATTTTAAGTTATTTCCCTATCCCCATTTCTTTGTAGGGCACTTGCGCTACTCTTACCCCCATTTTCCTTCCTTTTGCAGACCTCTAGGACTTTCCAGGACTTTTTTACAGCATTTTTCAGAACTTTTAGTAAAATTACCAGAACCCCACCCCAGAACCCCGGTCCCGGACACCCAAAAGTTCGGTACGGACCCGAACTTTACAGTTCGGGTTCGCTCAACTCTACATAAGAGTAATATAACTTTGGCGTGTAGGTAATCTTATATGACCTGAGTTAGTAGGATTAGGTCCATTGAGCAAATATATGGCCTTCGTTGATCCCTTAGTAGGTTTTGAGGCCAGGAGAGGGGAGAAAACACAGAAGATTTAGTGCAAGAGGAGTACTTATCAGCAGGAGTCTTCCACATAAGCGGATCCAGAAGGCTTGAGGCATTTGGGTGAGTCCTTTCTAGGGCTACGTTGGTCCAGTGGTCTGTTTATGGGGGTTGCCTTGGTGGGTAAAGTGGAAAATCGATCGTTGGTGATGGTTCGCAGGTATTTTTCCGCTTCCTGTGGATCTTGAAACATGAGTTGTTCACCACCGGGGGATTTGAGGCGAAGAGTGGTCGGGAAGGCCAGTGTAAATTTCATCTGACGTTGATGGAGGGTCGAGCAGATTTGCTGGAACGCTTTCCGTTTTTTCAAAACTTCCATAGAGTAATCCGCAAAGATTAGGATTTTAAGTCCATCAATAACCAATGAACGCGATTGCCTATATCTTTGCATCTGCCTTATCAGCATAGTTCAGATACTTGGCAATGATGGTCCGGGGGGTAGTGCGGTTTGATTGTAGAGATCCAATGCGATGTGCTCTTTCCACTGTGCAGGGTCTTGGTAGGCTCAATGCCTCTGGTACCCGCTTGGCACAAAATTTCATGAGGGCCTGTGGTTGGAGGGATTCGGGCACCCCTATAAAACACAGGTTACACCTTCTTGACCTGTTCTCAAGGTCATCGAGTTTCTGAAGGACGTATTGATTCATTTTAAGTTGTGCCTGCTCAGATCCATGAAGTTGATAAACTTCCTCCAATACAGCAGCAATTCTGCCCTCAGCTTCATTTAGGCGGCCATGTGTTCACTCAGCTCCTTCCTAAGTAACTGCATCCCTGCATGTATAGCCTTTTCCACGGTTGCGGTGATCGTGGGCGCCAAGATGGCTGCTACGGCCTGTGTAATCGGCTCGTGTGTCTCAGCCCCTCCGGTCATTGGGGGGGAGTGGCTTGATCGCTCACCTCCATTGCTGGTTCTTCACAAACGTTCGGCGCTGCACGAATGGTCAGCTCGTAGGCCGCATGCCCGGCCTCGATTTGCAGCAGCACCGGCGCGACGTGTGGGCCGCCTTTTTCCAAAAAACGATCCATCCGTCCAGTTGTCGGGGTGATGTGGAGGCTGTCCAGGCTAAAGGAGAGCTGGAGGGGGTGCAGGGCCGAATTTATAGGCAGGTGAGTGGCTGTGGAGCGGGAGCTAGCGTGGAGTGCTGCTACTCCATGCGGCGCCGGAACCGGAAGTGTTCTTTTTTTTTTAGTATTAATAAATAGTGCTACATAGTACATTTGTGTCCAGAATGAGGAGAGCGTCAAATAAGGGACATGGTTGTGGTCGTGGTGCTGCTGGTGTTGGTGGTGTTGCTGAAGCTCCTGTTGCAAGGATAGGACATGGTAGATCTGTGCCAGCTACATGCACAAGTTAAACACCTTCCTCAGGTAGCCGACAGAACCTTCAACGTTATATGGTAGGCCTGAATGGCGCTCAACGAATGGTGAGGCCAGAAAAAGTACAGGCGGTAGTAGATTGGGTGGCAGACAATGCCTCCAGTTCCTTCACATTGTTTCCCACCCGGTCCCTTGAGGAAATCTCAGATTTGGCACCTGAACCCCATGGCCATCTGTCTTTCACCTCAGCCCCTTGTAAATCAGCCAAGCAGTCTGAGCCCCAAGTCATGCAGCAGTCTCTAATGCTTTTTGATGACTCTGCTGGTGTGCTTTCCGTGGACCATCCACATAGCCCTGCCCCAGAAGTGGGAGACATTCAGTGCACCGATGCCCAACCACTTCTGTTGCAGGATGAGGACATGGAAACACCACCGCAGCACGTCTCTGATGATGACGAAATACAGGTGGAGGGCAGTGGTGAAGGGTGGGTGGAAGATGATGTGGAGGATGATGAGGTCCTAGACCCCACATGGAATGAAGGTCATGCGAGTGACGTGTGCAGTTTGGAGGAAGATGTGGTGGTCGCACAGAGGCACCAGCACAGCAAAAGAGGAAGCAGGTTGCAAAAGCGGAACGAGTGTCCCCTAGACAGTATGTCTGCTACTACCCACCGCACCTAGGGACCTAGCACACCAAAGGCAGCTCAAAGGCATTCCCCGGCGTGGCAGTTCTTCAGACAATGTGGTGACTACAAGACACAAGTGGTGTGCACACTGTGCAATGAAGCGAGGCACAAATGTTCTAAACCTGAGCACAACCTCCATGACCAGGCATCTAAATGCAAAGCACTTGCTGCAGTGGAATAAGTACCTCAAAATCCAAGAAAGGTCTCTGCCTCCTCCTGCTTCCTCTTCTGCTGCTGCCTCAGCCTCTTCCTCCACCTCTACAGTACCAGTGTCACCTGCCACTCAGCAAACAGACAATGTGACAGCAACGCCACCATGTCCACCACCGTCCCCAAGCATTTCCACACGGTCCCATGGAAGCTTACAGCTCTCCATCTCCCAAACACTGGAGAGAAAGAGGGAGTACCCCCCTTCCCACCCGCAATCCCTGGCCCTGAATGGCAGCATTTCAAAATTCCTGGCCTTTGAAATGCTGTCATTCCGTCTGGTGGACACGGACAGTTTTAAAAACCTGATGGCGGTGGCTGTCCCACAGTACGTGGTTCCCAGCCGCCACTACTTTTCCAGGCGAGCCATCCCTTCCCTGCACAAACAAGTCGGGGACGAGATCAAGTGTGCACTGCGCAACGCGCAGACAAGATTCACATAACAACTGATACGTGGACCAGAAAGCATGGGCAGGGATGCTATATCTCGCTAACTGCACACTGGGCAAATGTAGTGGTGGGTGGGCCTGAGGCGGCTAGCCGTTTGGCATATGTCCTTCTGCCACCGAGGATTGCAGGGCATTTCTCTTTGCCTCCGGTTGGCCTCCTCCTCCTGCTCCGCTTCCTCTTCCTCTACCACCTCCTCACCTGCTCAGTGTAACACCTTCACCACCAACTTCAGCACATCCAGGGGGAAACGACAGCAGGCTGTTTTAAAACTGATGTTTGGGGGATAAACCCCACACTGCGCAGGAGCTGTGGACGGGCATTGAACAACAGACTGATGAGTGATTGTTGCCACTGAGCCTCAAGCCCGGCCTGGTGGTGTGCGATAATGGGCAAAATCTTGTAGCAGCTCTGGGCCTAGCCAGTTTGACATACATCCCTTGCCTGGCGCATGTGCTGAATTTGGTGGTGTAGAAATTTCTAAACAACTACCCAGATATGTCAGAGCTGCTGCAGAAAGTGCGGGCCGTCTGTGAGCACTTTTGGCGTTCTCACCCTGCTGCTGCTCGCCTGTCTGCGCTGCAGTGGAAGTTCGGCCTTCCCACTCCCCGCTTCCTATGCGACATGCTCACAAGATGGAACTTCACCTTGCACATGCTGGAGAGACTGTGCGAGCAGCAGCAGGCAATAGTGGAGTTTCAGCTGCAGCACGCACGGGTCAGTCGCTCTGCGGAACAGCACCACTTCACCACCAACGAGTGGGCCTCCATGCGAGACCTGTGTACCATATTTTGTGGTGTTTTGAGTACTCCACCAACATGGCCAGTGCCAATGACGCTGTTCTCAGCGTTACTATCCCACTTCTATGTCTCCTTGAAAAAACACTTCAGGAATGATGGAAGAGGATGTGGCACAGGAGAAAGAGGAGGAGGAAGAGGGGTCATTTCCACGGTTATCAGGCCAGTCATTCACAAGTGGCTTGGAGGGTGGATTCCTGCACCAGCATAGGCCAGGTAAAACATTTTCAAGCCAGGGCACAGTTCTGGAGGATGAGGAGGACGAGGAAGATGATGAGGAGGAACCGTGTTCACAGCAGGGTGGCACCCAACGCAGCTCGTGGGCATCACTGGAGCGTAGCTGGGTGGATACTGAGGACACAGATGATACACCTCCCACAGCTTGTTACTGCCTCTGGGAAGCCTGGCACACATGGCCGACTACATGCTGCAGTGCCTGCTCAACGACAGCCGAGTTGCCCACATTTTAACTTGTGCCAATTACTGGGTGGTCACCCTGCTGGATCCCCGTTATAAGGACAACGTGCCGTCCTTAATTCCCTCACTGGAGCGTGATCGGAAAATGCATGACTACAAGCGCACACTGGTAGACGCGCTGCTAAGGGCATTCCCAAATGACACAGGGGGCTCTGTGGAAGCTCAAGGCGGAGAAGGAGGAAGAGGTCGCCAACGCAGCTTTGGCACCGCCAGCACCTCAGAAGGCAGAGTTAGCATGGCCAAAATGTGGAAAAGCTTTGTCAGCAGCCCGCCACAACAAACAGCACCACCAGCTGATAGGCAACGTTTTACAGGAGGCAGAATTTCAGCAACATGGTGGAACAGTATGTGTGCACACACTTACACGTACTGACTGATGGGCCTGCCCCATTCAAATTCTGGGTCTCCAAATTGGGCACATGGCCTGAGCTTGCCCTTTATGCCTTGGAGGTGCTGGCCTGCCCTGCAGCCAGTGTATTGTCTGAACGTGTGTTTAGCATGGCAGGGGGCGTTATCACAGACAAGCGCAGCCGCCTGTCCACAGCCAACGTGGACAAGCTAACGTTTATTAAAATGAACCAGGCATGGATCCCACAAGACTTGCCTGTACCTTGTGCAGAATAGACATTTAGACTGGCCTCACACATCCATTGGTATACTTGTTTTTTTTTTAAATGTCTCAATATTTTGGGGGCTACCCCAATTAGAAAAAAAAACCAAACAAACAAATAACAGTTGTCACTTGAAGCAGATGGGGTTCCCTGATGGGATTATACCGTGCAAGAGAATCAAATCCACAGAATATTAATAAAAATTGGTAAATCTTTATTATAACATATGGTTCATTTAAAACAATCAATTCATATATGTAACATAAAATCACTGATGCACATATCCATGGTGGGGGTTACCAAGATGGTGGAATAACTGAGGGCCAAGTGATTATCCCTACATGTTTCACCTAAAACGGGCTTCCTCAGGCGATTTTACTTTGAACGCCACCAAATCAGAAAGACCAACCCACTAGCATGGGGCCGACATGACAGGACCCATGGCCGCAAGAAGGTCCCACAATCTGCCACTGCAGACGATGCTCAGAGTCCAGAGCCAATAAGGTAATAGAAGAAGATAAGCTGGGGGGGCTAGTAAACAAACATCAAAGATCCTTAATTGGAAATTAGGCGCCAAGATCAAAGCACCTTCCTTTAGGTCAGCGTAGATAAAGTCGCACCAAGAATATGGTCCATAGATCTATATGGACGTGTGTGCGCCCCCAGTCTCCGGTCAATCTTGGTAACCCCCACCATGGATATGTGCATCAGTGATTTTATGTTATATATATGAATTGATTGTTTTAAATGAACCATATGTTATAATAAAGATTTATCCATTTTTATTAATATTCTGTGGATTTGATTCTCTTGCACCGTATAATCCCATCAGGGAACCCCATCTGCTACAAGTGACAATAGATATACTGGGATGAGGTGCCTCTTTAGCATTTGCTGTTTAGCAAAATTTACGGCCAAAGGAACAATTTAACTAAACAAATAACAGTGTTGGCTACCTCCTCCTCCTCCTTCTCCACCACCGCCACTTCCACCTACACTGCCACGGTCACGGCCTAGTCAACCTCTAGGCTCCTACTCCACATCCACCTCCTCCTCCCATTTTTATTTTGTTTTGTGATTTTAAGTTATTTCCCTATCCACATTTGTTTGTAGGGCACTTGCCCTACTCCTTACCCCCCTTTTGTTTCCCTTTGCAGCCCTCTAGCCCTTTCCAGGACTTTTTTACATCCATTTTAGTGCCCAAAAGTTCGGGTCACCATTGAATTCAATGAGGTTCGGGGTCCGGGGTAAAGTTCGGGTCAAGTTCGGTACCGAACCCAAACTTTTCCACGAAGTTCAGCCGAACCAGACGAACCCGAACATCCAGGTGTCCGCTCAACTCTACTAGAGACAACACACTGAAAACTTTCCCCCTCGGCAATTATGCTTGCATTCATGACATTCCTCTTTGCCTTCTAGCTGTGGATGTCGGAGAGGCATTTGACCGCATTGATTGCCAATATCTACACTTGTCAGATAGGCTTAGGTCCACCTATGTTGTTATGGATCATGTCTCTTTATTTCTCCCATCAGCTAGAATAAGCATCAATTTTTCTCTGTGCTCTGCGTTTTTTATCCACAATGGAACACAACATTGGTGCCCCCTATCCCTTCTATATGCTCTCACTATGAAACACCTAGCTGCGGCCTTGTGCTGTAATTCAAATATAGTGGGTGTCTCAGTATGCCCCCCCACACTTAATAAGCCTTGCTTGCTGACAACTTGCTTCTTTATGTGACACAGCCCAATGTCTCTCTGCCCTTGATTTTGAAGGAATTTCAGAGATTTGGAATTGTCAGAAACTTCAAAGTAAACTATAAAAAATCAGAACTTCTTAACATCTCCTTCCCAAAGATGGACTTCCAATGATTATCCTTCACATTCCTCTTCAAGACCTGCTCATCCTCTATTCGATACCACGGCATTCAGATACCTACCGTGGGTTCCCAACTCTTCTCTTTAAATTTTCTTCCATTGCTTCATAGGACCCAAATGGGCTTATCATCCTACGCCACCAGAAGCATTAGTATCCAACTACAGGCCCATATCGCTACTGAATGTAGACATAAAGTTATACACCAAAATGCTAGCCAACAGACTTCTCCCTCTTATACCTAACCTTATTACCCAAAATCAAGTGGGCTTTGTCCTGGGCCGAGAAGCTAGGGACAATACCATACACACATTGAACATACACCACTGGCTGGGCACTTCCAAGACTCAAGGGGTTTTCCTTTCCCTGGACGCGGAGAAGGCGTTCAACAGAGTGGCCTGGGATTATATGCAGGCGGTGCTGGAGGGTTTTGGACTCCAGTCCCGCATGCTCTCCCAGATTATGGCACTGTACTTTAACCCTTCAGCGAGGGTGCGTGCCGATGGCCACCTGTCGAATGCCTTCTCCATCAATAATGGCACCCGTCAGGGATGTTCTCAATCTCCCTTGATCTTCATTCTAACATTGAAGCCCCTATTAAACAAACTGAGAGCAAATCTTGATATCAAAGGTCTAACAATAGGTGGCAAAGAATACAAGGTTGCTGCATTTGCGGACAACATTCTCCTTTCCCTGAGAGCCCCTAGGACCTCCCTACCCAGTCTACTGAAAGATATGGAAGAATTTGGCTATCTATCCTACCCAAAAATGAATTACGCTAAATCACACACCCTAAATATCTCTCTGCCTCCTCAAGAAGTCGCCCACTGTCAAGAAGCCTTTCCATTTCGTTGGCAAGGGACAGCCATAAAGTGTCTAGGCATACAAATTACAAGACAATTATCTGATCTGTACAGTCAGAACTTTCAAAAAACCCTTGCCGGGATACAGGCAGACCTAAAAGAATGGTTTGAATGTCTCCTGGTTTGGTTGCTCAGCTCTCCTTAAGATAATGGTCCTTCCCCGTCTTTTATACCTGATGGCGTTCATATGGAAAAATACCCAACCATGAATCAAATACAATCAACTTACTCGTCCTAAAAATAAAGGAGGCATTGGTACCCCAGACCTTTACAACTATTACCAAGCCTGACTTCTCTTGAGAATTGTTGACTGGAGTGTACACAAAAGGG
This sequence comes from Glandirana rugosa, assembly GCA_018402905.1. NCBI lineage: Eukaryota > Metazoa > Chordata > Amphibia > Anura > Ranidae > Glandirana > Glandirana rugosa. The sequence continues at coordinate 1,272,890 of BLSH010413349.1, read as the reverse complement.
AGAAGCTATGGGTATCCCTGGAGCACTCTTTTGTGCATTTACCAGTTCATATACTGCCCTGGTTAGCTCATAGGCCTTGGCCAACAGGTCTCAAGGCGCACCCGCTCATATACCCTTCTCTGTGCGCTTTTAAAAAGGAAATCAAATCCATAAAATTCTCCTCGTCACTGAGCCCTCTAACCTCACTAAGGGGTAACCCAGACTTCTCACCAGGGGAAACAGAGTCATTTTTAAAACAAGAATGGCCACATGATGAAGTGCTTGCTTATCATTTTTTTTCTAAGGGACACCTAATCTCTTACGAAGCCTTAAAATCCATGTCACGCAACAATTCCTTCACTTTTTGGACATACTGACAAATACACCACTTCCTTTCAGCCCAACAACGGCTGAATATTTGGGATAGACAACTCACGCCCTTTGAGTCTCTCTGCACCCGTACATCACCACAATGACACCTAATCTTCCATATTTATGCACTACTCATGGAGGAATCCCTCTCTCTCCCAGGCCCCTCTCGCACATCCTGGGAGAAGGACCTCAAACTGAACTTGACTGAGGAGGACTGGACCAACATACACACCTATACTCACAAGGGTTCACTGAATGTGGCTATCCAGGAAAATGGATACAAGATAGAGACAAAATGGTACAGGACCCCAACAAGATTACATAAATTCTCCCCAAGCACCCCTAACATTTGCTGGAGATGCAACCGAGCGGTTGGCTCAATGCTCCACATCTGGTGAGACTGTGAAATTATTCAACCATTCTGGAGGTCAGTACATGCTCTTATTACACAGATCACCACATTCAAACTAGACTACAACCCTGCACAATTCCTCCTGCACCACACATCCCTGCCCAAAAAACACTACTACAAGTCATTGGCTTGTCACATGGTGAATGCGGCCAGATTAAGCATCCCAGTCCACTGGAGAACTGCCACTCTGCCTACAATCAGAGAATGGTTCGCCAGGATTTCCAAGACAGAGGAGATGGAGGAACTCATACATAGCTCCCAAGAACGCATTCAGAAATTCATGACTATCTGGGCATGTTGGACCCATTTCAAGACCACGAATACATATGAGTCCTATCTCCCGTAAAAGGGTTCGCTGAATGCTTCTATCTTCGCCCACACTGGGGGGGATCGGTGTGGGGGACCGGGCTTAGGCCAAGGGCACTATCCTTCTTTCATTCGCTATCCTGATCGCTAATCCCGCTTCCTCCCTCCTCCCCTTCCTTTTTAACCCAGACTCCCAGAGGATACCCTCCTTCCTCTCTCCCCATATCCCCCTGTTTAACTACTTCCCTATAGGTCCGCCCTATTAAAAACAATTGGAGTATGAACACTTAGACAAACTACATACTCAAAGTTTTAGATGTGCTAGAGTAGTCGCTCTACGAAATGTAAAATGGAACCGCTGGAGTTCCTTGATGAAGAATGCCCACCCTAGAAGAGCTAAAACCCAAGTTTAGAGTTATCTCCCTTAGTTTGTCTCATATATTGCAAACTGTATTTACAAATGTACACACCATGTGTAGATTGCTACCAGTTTCTGTGTTGTAATAAGACTCCTCATGGCTGCTTGATCATCAATACGAACAATGAGTTCTTGTATACTTGCTGTATTTTCTTCAATAAAAATCTTTGTGCAAAAAAAAAAAAAAGAAAAGGATGAGAAAGGATTAGGGCAGGATTATTAGAGAAAGCAATATAGGGTCAGGAAAAGAGAAAGATACACACTGTCATGGGTGTGTAGGGGTGGATTCTATGTAGCTTTTGGTCATGTTAAAAATTCAGATGAGTAGCAGAACATGGACCATGCAGTCCAGGTAAGAGAGAACTGATCCACCTTCCCTGCCTCCTGCACCAACAGTCGCTCAAGGTCTCTGATGGAGTCCAGCTCAATGGCCCAGTACCCCATAGTAGGTACAGGGGTTGACTTCCAGTGGAGGGGGATTACCACCCTGGCAGTGGTCAGGAAATGCTGCAGAACATCTCTTTTGACAGACTTGAAAGGCCCAGGTATCATAGATAGCAAAGCTATTGCAGGGGAGGGTTGGATAGAAGTCGCATCAGATAAAATATTTTTTGACAAAATCTCTGGATGGAGAGGCAATCCCACCAGATGTGGATCATATTGCCCTTGGAAGCCCAACAACGCCAGCATGTATCAGGTGTAGAGGGGTTAAAAGGATGGAGAAACAATGGGCATCTATACCATCTGGTGATTCATTTAATCGTCTCTTGGTGTTTAGTGGCTAAGAAGGTTTTGTGGGTCAAGATACAGCACTTTTGCCAGTCTGAAAGAGAGATAACGTGGCGAAGCTCCACTTCCCAGTTCTGCATATAAGGAGGAAGGACTGTAGAGAACGCATTCAAAAGTATAGAATAAAGCTGGGATACAACATGTGTTGGGGGGGTCCTCCTGTAAAAGCATAGCTTAAATTCCGTTGGCTTAGTAGGTATTTCTGAATCTGAAGGAAAAGAAAGAATTTAGGATACTACTTCTTGCCTCTGCAAACACTGTAATTGTCTTGTCAAGGGTATCAAAGAGGGATCATTTGTCGTCAAGGATGGGTTTACTTGGAGAACTTGGGTAAGTCTCCTGTGTTCCTGTTTGAGCCAATTTCATAAGCTTGTGGCATGCAGGGCTGGTGGGAAAGCCGGAGACCCAAAAAAGAATCATAGTTCCCACATGTTTTGAGAGGTGGAGGACAGAGGACATATGATCCCACATGTGGATCATCTGTCGAGTAAGTTCACTAGGGATAGATGAGCCTCTGCGGTAGACAGATGGGGTCCATGGGAGAGCGCTGAGATCAATAGGATTCATAAGGCCCTCCAATTGGACCCACAGCTTCAAAAAAGGGTGGTGGAACCAGTCCAAGATACGGGTGAACACTGCAGCCTTGTGGTAAAGAGAGGGGTTAGGTACTCACAAGCCTCCTTGGGATTTTGGGAGAGAGAGTGTCATCATACAAATTCTTGGGTGTACCGAGTTCCACAGAAACAAGGAAAACAATCAGCAAAGTTTTCGAAAATATGAAGTGGGAAGACGGATCGGGATCATTTGGAACAAGTAGGGAAATCAAAGAAGGACATCCATTTTCAGGGTGTTTACCCTACCCAGTCATGAAAGTTATGACTGCTACATGGGCTTCTAGCATTCTTCCCGTGTCAGTTAGGGAGCTAGCTAGGGCATTGAATGTTCTCAGCATTTCAGGTAGTAGTATGTCTATGAAGCTTTTATAATATTGGAGGGACAGGCTCTTGCCTGTCTTTGTCTGTTTTATGGCAATTCCTCCACCGTGAGGGGACGTTCCATATCTTTAGCTTGTTGGTTCAAAATTGGCTTGGTGTTGAATTGGCATAAGAAGTGTTTAATTTCCTTGGATCGAGGTTTCAAGGTGTTAGGGCTTCTGTGGCCGGGTGCTAGGTTGTATAAATATGTATAGTAACGTTCGAATTGTGTTGCTATTTGTTCATTTTTAGAAAGCAGATTGCCTTGATTATCTTGAATGTGGTGAATTAAGGTTGAGGATTTGGAAGCCTATATTGTTCGCGCCAGAAGTCTGCCGCTCTTGTTGCCGTGTTCATAGAACACTTTTTGGCCGAGGATGTGCTGTCGCCTTGTGCGTTTGCCTAACTCATCTCGAAGTAAGGATTGCGTATTAGTCAGGTCCTGAAAGGTTGCAAGGGCAATTGATTGTTTGTGGGCAGCTTCCAGATGTTTGATTTTGTTCATTAATGTTTTAATCACCTCCTGCTGGTTCCTTTTATTTCTTGCAGCTATCGTTATTAGTTTGCCTCGAATTACACATTTTTGTGCTTCCCACAGGACTGTGGGTGAAAGTCCTGGGGTGGTATTTTCTCTAAAATAAGACTGTAGCCGGGATTTTAAGAGATTGACCGTGGTTGGAGCTTTTAGTAGAGAGGGATTCGGTCGCCAGGTTTTTGTTACCTGTTCTGGGTCTGGGAAGGAAAGAGTAACTGTAATCGGGTGATGGTCGAAGAGAAACAGTGGCTCTATGGTAGTCTGCTTGAGGTAGGGAAGATCTTTTTGGGACAGGAAGAAATAATCTATTCTTGAATATTTCTGATGTGGGGAGGAAAAGAAAGTGTAGTCTTTAGTGTACGCCAGGTGTCATGTAAGGCCAAAATCTGAAACTGTACTTTAATTTGTCAGAGCACTCAATAAGGTAGTGAGGATGTTCCTAATGAGGTGTCAATGTCTGGGTTTAGTGGTGTATTGAAATCCCCGCCTAGTAAAACAATGCCCTCTTGAAATGAAGCTAAGAGATCACAGGTTTTCCTGAAGAAGGAGACCTAGTGTTCGTTGGGGCAATAGATGTTCGCTAATGTGAGAGGTTTGGAGCCGTATCACCCTTTACCCTCTGGGTCTGTGAGGGAGTCGGTGATGTGAAAGTTTGCATGTTTAGATATCAGTATAGAAATCCCTTTGATCTTAGTGCGTGGGTTTGTGGCATGGAGTGCGGTCTGGTAGATATGATTTGTAAGTTTGGGGATAGAGTCAGATCTAAAGTGAGTTTCTTGTAAGAAAATGAATTTGGCTTTTTGCTTAGTGAGCGCGGTCAGGGTCTGCATCCTTTTCTCCGGGACATTTAACCCCTTAGCATTAAGGGAGACGCATTTCAGGGATAGCGGAGCTACTGTGGTTGAATTCATCTGTATGTTGTGGATCCCTAACTGCTACAGGGTCGCCAAACAGGGAGGGGAGGGCAGGGGGGTGAGCCCAGACGTTGGAAGAAAGAAGCAATTAAAACAAAGGAGAAAAAGTGTGAAGAGATTAGGAGAGGGGTGAGAAAGAAAAAAGGGTGGGATAGAAGAGAGGGTAGGTTGGAAAGAGTAGAAGATCAAGGCCTTTCAGGGGGGTCAAGGGGATTTGGGGGCAGACAATATGTGTCCGATAGTGGATACCAGAGGCGAAGGTATAAGAACTCCCTTGCCTAAAGAAGTAGGTCTGGATTTTCAGCAGGTGTCCAATGGGACTGCTGCTTGGGGATAGTGAGTTGAGCAAGGATCAAGAGATGTTGCACATAAGAGGATAATTAAGTGGAATGGGGGTCTTGGTGAGACTAACTGGATAAATAGTTGTGTCGGGGCTACCTGGAGTTGTGAAAGGCCATCCTAACATCTAAGTATAACCTGCAAAAGTTAAAGCATAATAGACATGTTAAGCTGGAGATCACCAAACTTTGAAACGACTACATTCAAAATAAGTATTGAGCCATAATAGCCCGTAGCTAAGTGAAATTTTCTCCATCTATGTTCCCCCACCCGTATGCTGACTTGTGGTGTTTTGACCTGGAGTAAATTAGCAGGGATCTCAGTGAGTACCCCGACACCCCAGTCTCTCCTTCATGTGTGAGTCGGGAGGGTGTCACAGAGGCATTCATTGTGCTTCCTGTCACAGTTCAATCGTACCTATAAGCTAATGTTGCTACCCACATTTATTTATGCATCAATGGACTTCTGGCATTTATATTTGGTGAAGTTTGGTCGGCCTTCAGCAAGTACGGTATACTGCCTCGAAAGAAGTCTATATCTTATACTTTATGAAAGACAATGAAGGTGCTGTAAGGGGCCAGGTCGGCCGGGGGTTACCGAATGGGCCGGCCCCAAAATCCACAATGGTGGTAGGGGGTGGGCACATGTGTTGGCTTTAAGTAGATTTCTCTACTGTCATTGCTCAGCCACCACTATGCTAGTATAGGAGCAGCTTCCAAGTGGCTGAATTCTATAATAGTATAATCGGGCCTACCCTCACTGAGATCTTAGCCCCACCTGCCCCCATGATAGATTCAAAGCAAAACCAGAGCACTGGGGACGTCAGTTTCTCGTATGAGTAGGATCGTGAGGAGGTAGACATCAACATCGTTGGTCTTGGTTCAATACAGCAGGACTGTTCACCTAAGAAGGTAACGATCAGCAATTTTGTCGGACCAGGGAATATTGAGTGCCAGTATCTGCAGTCCAGGATGGGAGACAAGTTGTGTGACATTATCCATTAGGTGGGGAGTGAAGTAGCTGATAATCTAGTTCTGTGTGGAAGACTGGGAGGTAACGCCGCCGTTAAGGGGCGGTTAATAATGCTTACTGAGTAGAACAAACAGTTACCTGGTTACAGTGTCGGGTAGATATCACGCTGCAGTCCGATGAAGGTGAAACTAGGACATGGCTGTGGTCTCTGACGAACATGTCAACATCCTACATGTCTTCTTCAGACAAGCTCGGGGACAAGAGATGGAGAATGCAGTAGTAACATAACTAGTTGGAAATCAGAAAAGTCAAGTGGAAGGGCCATGGATCTAATGCCCTGTAGGGATGTTATTTGCCTGCTCGGTCTCTGAGGAGTTGGCTCAGGTCCCTATGGGAGGGGCGTTGTTTTGGCATCGTCGGGTCCAATCTGAGGCGTCTGGATCGCTGTCTCTGCACCTTCTGTGAGGGGTTGTGTGATGTCGGGCACCAGGGTTCTGTAGGAAAAAAGAAGGCGTACCAGTCCAGCAGATCGATCTTGGGTAGATCAAGTTGCTCGCAGAATGATTGGAGGTCTTCCGATGTACGCAGAAGAGCTGAATGCCCTCTAGCGGAGGCTGAGAGGCAAACTTCCAGCAATATTGTATATTGTGGGAATGTAGTGCCTCCAACAGGGGGCATAAGGCACGTCTGTTCTGTAATGTTATTTGTAAGAGATCTTGGAATAGTTTAATTTCAGCCCCATTGAACAGTATGTGACCTCTATCCCGTGCTTTGCGGAGAATTTCCTCCTTGAGAGGGAAGTTGACTATGTAGCATATTATGTCTCTCGGGGGCTCAGAGTCCCTAGGAGGAGGCCACAGTGCTCGATGGGCTCTTTCCATCTCAATAGGAGAGTCTGCCGGGCGCCCGAGCAGGTCATTGAATATGGCGCATAGTCTGTGGGATAGCAGTTGGTTCCACTCCCTCAGGAATCCCCCTCACCCTGATGTTGTGTCTTCGCCCGCAATTGTCAAGGTCTTCAACATGGCGGTGTAATTCCAGGAGGTGGGGTAGCTGAGCATCGTATGTGCATTGCACCTGCCGAATAGCATCCATGTGAACCTGTGTTGTTTGTTCCACACAAGTGATTCGATGGGCCACCTCTTGTAAATCTGATTTCAGGTCAGTGATCACAGCAGTCAGCGTATTTTTAATATCCAAAGCGACTGTTTGTAAGTCTGGGAGGCTCAGGGGTTGCGACTAGAGTTGAGCGAACTTCTAGAAGTCCGGGTTCTGCTAGTTCGGCCGAACTTCGGGACAAAGTCCGGGTTCGGGTCCGGACAGAACCCGAACTTTGTCCCGGACCCCGAACCCCATTGAAATCAATGGGGACCCAAACTTTTAGGCACAAAAATGGCTGTAAAATAGTCCTGGAAAGTCCTAGAGGTCTGCACAAGTAAGGAAGTGGGGATAAGGGTGGGACTAGTGACCTACAAAGAAATGGGGACAGGGAAATAACTTTAAATATTTAAAAAAAAATAAAAACATAAAAAAAGCAAAAATGGAGGTGAATGGGGATCATGTTCAAACTGGGTCTGAAAAGTATTAATTAACGGTAGAGGCCATATAAAACCATCTTCAAACTGTGTCAAAAAAGTATAAATAAGCCGGGAGAACCCATATCACTGTTCTGCAAACATCTGGAAACTGTGTGTGTCACTTTAAATATAACCGGGAATAACTGAACATCTGTTCTGCACACATCTGTAAAGTCTGTGTGTCACTTTAAATATAGCCGCTAATAACTGAACATCTGTTCTGCACACATCTGGAATGTGTGTGTGAAACTACAGCATAGAGAAGAACAGGTGTATGGTTTCACTCTGCTATAGTTTCAAACCCAGTTTGCAGATGTTTGCAGAACAGTAATATCATATCACTGTTCTGCAAACATCTGGATTCCAAATGTTTGCAGAACAGTGATATCATATCACTGTTCTGCAAACATCTGCAAACTGGGTTTGAAACTATAGCAGAGCGAAACCATATACCTGTTCTTCTCTATGCTGTAGTTTCACACACACATTCCAGATGTATGCAGAACAGATGTTCAGTTATTAGCGGCTATATTAAAAGTGACACACAGACTTTACAGATGTGTGCAGAACAGATGTTCAGTTATTAGCGGCTATATTTAAAGTGACACACAGACTTTACAGATGTGTTCAGAACAGATGTTCAGTTATTCCCGGTTATATTTAAAGTGACACACGCAGTTTCCAGATGTTTGCAGAACATTGATATGGGTTCTCCCGGCTTATTTATACTTTTTTGACACAGTTTGAAGATGATTTTAGAACAGTTATATGGCCTCTACCGTTAATTAATACTTTTCAGACCCAGTTTGAACATGATCCACATTCACCTCCATTTTTGCTTTTTTTATGTTTTTATTTTTTAAAAAATATTTAAAGTTATTTCCCTGTCCCCATTTCTTTGTAGGGCACTTGTCCCACCCTTACCCACATTTTCCTTCCTTTTGCAGACCTCTAGGACCTTCCTGGACTTTTTTACAGCAATTTTCAGAACTTTCATTAAAATTACCAGAACCCAGAACCGAATCCAGACTTTTTTTGAAAAGTCCCGGACACCCCAAAGTTCGGTACGGACCTGAACCTTACAGTCCGGGTTCGCTCAACTCTAGTTGCGACGAGTGTGGGCTTCTGGGTTCCCCCATTCCGCCTGCAATTCAGAGCTGGAGATCGTTGCATGGAGGCCTGAGAGGGTGCTTGCTTGCCCATACGTTTCAACTGAAAGAGGTCCGGGATGCAGTATTGTGGCTGTGGATCAGTCTCTTTCCCGGCGCGGGGTGTAGAGGAACTTCTGCTGAGCTTACCCATGTTGGAGAGGTATTAGCCCCCAAATGAACGTGCAGGAATATTCGGCATGCTCGAATTTAGCACACAGGCCGCAGGTTCCAGTCCCGTCTAGGCCTTATGGGTGTCCTGTAGCAGTCTGGGGGGTGTCCCTTGGTGAGTTAAGAGCCCAGGGGTTGGCAGCAGGGTAGATGGGTGGTGGATGGAGCCTGTAAGCTCCGGGATCGGCGCCGGCAGGTCCGGGATCCGTAGGTTGCAAAAGCCGCGGCCTAAATTTTTGGCCGGCGTGGGCGACTATTCCCGATCCGCACAATAAAGGGTGTGGATCGTAGCTGGAGGGATGGGGAGGTGGGCTGGGGTGGTTAAAGTGCTCACCCATTCTCCCTGTGTCTGGGTGGTGCTGGATTGATCTGGCCGGGGGGAGCGCGTCCGTCCGCGATCGCTCCTCTGGAGTGTATGTGCGGGGCTCTGGTCAAAGCTTACAGGGTGTGCCAGGTGCTGGGATGCTCCTGTCTGGCTAAACTCTGGGTGTTGGTAGCGTGGGACTCCCCAAAAGGCTGTGATGTGTCCTCAATGTGCAGGAGCTCTCTGCTTAATCAGCCATCTCGGATTCAGGCTAGACCACGCCCTGTCTCTGATCCTTTTCTTAATTCCACATGTGAATCAATTCCACATGCATAATAAAGCATCATTGCAGTACAGTATGATGTGTGATACCCTCGGCATACCTTTTTATATAATGTTGTTCACATTACGATCTATGATGCCACACATATATGAACAATTACCTTTACCTCTGATGCCTTTGAGGCTGAAATACGCGCTTTCTGCATTTACCTTTTCTTTTATTATTTATGTTATTTTGTCTCTTGTAGCAAATACCTACTATTTGGGCATCCATAATAACCGTTCAATACCTCTTAATATGTGGCATCTATGTATGTAACCTTGTTTATGCTTTAAACTTAGATTGAAGAAAATAAGCAAACAACATTTTTGGAATGTCAAAAAAATGTTCTGAGAAAAGACTTTTTCTAAGAATTCTTGTTTGAAGTTATATCCATCTTTGGCCAGCTACAGTCACAACAATAGACAAACATAATGTGCTTAAAGTGCATGTAAACCCACCACTCACCCAGTATAAACTAATGGCACAGTATTAATATATATATATACATGTAAGCCTCCTGAATGTATCCCTACCTTGCAAATGTCACTCCCTTCAGCAGTAGCATCCCCACAAATCTCTGGAATCAGTGGGTAAGTCTATTTGGTGGAACTCAGTGGGTAGAGTTGTGATGTCACAAGACTCCCCATCCACCTCTATACTGTCCTACTTTGCTATTCCTGAGTTTTGAGAAACATCCAGTCAAAACTCAGGAAAGACACCACATGATTTCAGCATGCCCAATCATGCTGAGGTGTGGAGCAGCAAATCCCGGGAGAGCTGGAGGAGAAAGGAGGGGGGTGTGAAGCTTCCTCTGCTAAATGCATGAGTTAAGGAAATTACATGTCCCTCACACATCAGGGGGAAGAAACGTCTCCTATTTCTCAGTTAGTCTTTTTTTTCTTACTGAAAAAAGATAAAGGGATTGCTCAGAGCTGGATTAACTCTTTGTGGCAAGACTGGGCACAGATGACATGACATGCTCTACTCTACTAGGCAGAATTATTATTTTTTTTTTTCGAGTTAAATCCACTTTAAGCTGATAACACACAAACAATTCTAATTTCAAGTCCAAGTCCAAGTCCAATTAATGAAATTAGTTTGGAGGTGTAGTTTAGAGCTACATTGATTGATTTGAAGACTACTGTTAATAAAAAGCATCAGCCGATGTGAACCATACCTCTCAAAAAGGAGCTCTCTGAAGATTTACAATCAAGAGTAGTTGATCTGTATAGGACTGGAAAGAGATGCAAAGCAATCTCTTTTCAATAGTTTTTATTGAAAGTTTTGACAAGAATACAACTTTCAATTGCAAAAAGTGCCACATAACATGTCCAATATAGACAAAGGGTGCAGTACATACATATACATAGAATATTCTATAGTTATAGAGGCTGGTGATTTCGACTTCTAACTTTAAACATAAGTTATAGTAATAACTATAGCCTGTAAATAGATTCACATATTCACATTAAGCGATATATAGTACATCTACTTGATCCATGGAATCACAGAAGGGCAGTCCGGTCACCCCCATGGGAACATACAGTATCTCACAAAATTGAGTACACCCCTCACATTTTTGTAAATATTTTATTACATCTTTTCATGTGACACTGAAGAAATGACACATGGCTACAATGTAAAGTAGTGAGTGTACAACTTGTAGAACAGTGCAAATTTGCTGTTCCCTCAAAATAACTCAACACACAACCATTAATGTCTAAACCACTGGCAACAAAAGTGAGTATACCCCTAAGTGAAAATGTCCAAATTGGGCCCAAAGTGTCAATATTTTCCAGCACTGCCTTAACCTTCTTGGGCATGGAGTTCACCAGAGCTTCACGGGTTGCTACTGGAGTCCTCTTCCCCTCCATGATGAGCTGGTGGATGTTAGAAACCTTGGGCACCTCCACCTTCCGTTTGAGGATGCCCCACAGATGCTAAATAGGGTTTATGTCTAAAGAAATGCTTGGGCAGTCCATCACCTTTAGCAAGTCAGTGATTATCTTGGAGGTGTGTTTGGGGTCATTGTCATGTTGGAATACTGCCCTGCAGCCCAGTCTCTAAAGGGAGGGGATCATGCTCTGCTTCAGTATGTCACAGTACATGTTGGCATTCATGGTTCGATCAATGAACTGTAGCTCCCCAGTGCCAGTAGCAAGTTTATCTTGGTCTCATCAGACCAAAGGACATGGTTCCCATGTCCTTAGTCTGCTTGTCTTCAGCAAACTGTTTGTGGCTTTCTTGTGTATAATCTTTAGAAGAGGCTTCCTTCTGGGAAGACAGCCATGCAGACCAATTTGATGCAGTGTGCAGCGTATGATCTGAGCACTGACAGCCTGATCCCCCACCCCTTCAACCTCTGCAGCAATGCTGGTAACACTCATACGTCTATTTCCCAAAAACAACCTCTGGATATGACGCTGAGCATGTGCACTCAACTTCTTTGGTAGACCATGGCTAGGCCTGTTCTGAGTGGAACCTGTCCTGTTAAAATGCTGTATGGTCGTGGCCACCATGCTGCAACTCAGTTTCAGGGTCTTGGCAATCTTCTTATAGCCTAGACCATCTTTATGTAGAGTAATAATTCTTTTTTTCAAGTCCTCAGAGAGTTCCTTGCCTTGAGGTGCCATGTTGAACTTCCAGTGACCAGTATGAGAGAGTGAGAGCGATAACACCAAATTTAATACACCTGCTCCCCATACACACCTGAGACCTTGTAACATTAACGAGTTGCATGACACTGGGGAGGGAAAATGGCTAATTGGGTGCAATCTGGACATTTTCTCTTACGGGTGTACACACTTTTGTTGCCAGCAGTTTAGTCATTAATGCCTGTGTGTTAAGTTATTTTGAGGGGACAGCAAATTTACACTGTTATACAATACAAGTTGTACACTCACTACTTTACATTGTAGTAAAGTGTAATTTCTTCAGTGTTGTCACGTGAAAAGATATAATATAATATTTACAAAAATGTGAGGGGTGTACTCACTTTTGTGAGATACTGTACTGTGACCGGACTACTGTCTCCATGATTGTGACATTCTCTGAAGCTATTATGTCCTACCAACAAGTTGAGCTTCGAAGTAGCTCACACCAATTAAATTGTCTTAACTTTACAGTGTATACATGTTCTGATAAAGAGGAGCAAAGATCTAGCAAAGTTAGAAAAAAAGGAGGAAAGGAGAAAGAGAAAAAGGGAAGCGGTAGTAAAGAATGGAGGTGCATAGACAGATCTCCCCCTACCTAATGAGGTGTGTCTTGAGATTTGTATCTTATATGGTGATACCTATATATTTGGCCCAAGGTTCACATATATTCTCAAATTTGCCCATGGTATCTTGTTTAGTATTAAGAACTCTTTCCTGTGTCATTATCCACGATATCTTTCATTTTGCCTGTTAAAATGACACCGAACTGGTTTTCCAGGCCTTGATGATCGTCAGTTTTGCTCCTAACAGGATAAATCTGAGAAGGGATTGGGAACATTTAGGAATCCTCGGAATACTCTGATTAAGGAGTGCCACCAAGGGATTCTGGTGGATAGCTAAACCCATTACTTTATGAATTAGCTGGAAGATGTAATTCCAGAATTGTTTAATCCTGGGGCACTCCTGCAATATATGTAAGATGGTACCCCGATGTCCACAGTCTCTGAAACAGAGAGGAGATGTGGAGGCATACATTTTTGCTAGTTGGGTGGGCACCAGATACCATCTTGATAAGATTTTTAGGTTGGCTTCCATTAATGATACATTGTTAATTTCTTTAAAGAATTTGAAGAATGAATGATGCCAGGTGTCCAGGTCCCCCTCTATGTCAAGGTCCTTTTCCCATCCCTACACGTAGGGTGTTTTTGCTATAGGTTTGGCCAAGCCCGCATATATCAGTGATATGCCTCCCCTCATGTCCATTATTTGTGAACACCATTGTTCAAACAGTGTGACTAGTAGTGGTTTGGATTTGTCAGGCCATAGAGAGTGTAAATAACGTGATATCTGGTGCAATCAGAAAGATTCAGTAGGTGGCATCTCCAATTTGTTTACACAGTGTTTGTGTGAGAGGGGCCCATTGGAACTGAAAAAAATGTCCAATTCGAAATAAGCCTTTGTTGAGCCACCAACTGAAAGCCTTAATGTCTTCACCCGGAGGGAAATGAGGATTATTAAATAGATGGGACAATGGGCAACAGGAGGAAGTGATTTTGTTCAATTTGTTCATTTTTTCACACAGGGCAATAGAATGAGATAAAGTTGGAGATAGGATCGGAGGACGTGATTTTGGCAAACATTAAGTAAGATAGTCCAGTGTGTGTCTCGGGATAGCCTGTCTCTCTATTGCTACCCAATCCAGTTTTGGGCCTTTGAAGTATATGATAGAAATTTGGGCCATTTGTGCTGCCTGGTAGTACCACCAGAGGTTGGGTAGGCCCAGACCTCCTTTCTTTTTGGGTCTATATAATATGTGTTTGGAAAAGTGGTGACCCTTGCTTCCCCATATACATTTGTTAATTGCTATCTGTAAAGGTTCTAATTGTGTTTTGGTTATCGAGATAGGTAGAGACCTAAAGAAATATAATATGCAAGGTAAAAGAGTCATTTTTAAGCATTGACTCTACCTAACCATGATGGTCCCATAGCCAACCAGTGTGATAGGTCAGTGCGTAATTTGTTAAATAATCAGGGATAATTGTTTTTTTTATAGCAAGTCAAAGGTAGCGGGGAGACTAATGCCTAAGTAAGGGATGTGGGATTTAGTCCATGTAAAGGGAAAGTGAGTCTTCAGTTGATCCACTATTGTGTTTGGGGTGTTCACATTTAATGCCACTGATTTAGCCATGACTAAATTCATCAAGCAGGGGAAGTATATTTGGGGTGGATATCAGGGGAGAGGTTATAAACAGAAGGACATCATCTGCAAATAAAGCACATTTATGGATAGTTTGGCCACATATTACTCCCTTTATATCCGTATTTAGTCTTAACGCAATAGCGAGGGTTTCAATCACTATCGCAAGGAGGAGTGGAAACAGGGGACATCCCTGTCTGGTGCTTTTCTCTATAGGGAAGGAGTCTGAATATTGACCTTGGAACCTTACTCGTGCGCTGGGGTGGGAATATAGAGCTTCCAAGACTCCTAAAAATTTGGGGCCAAAACCTAATTTTCTTCATTATTGAAAACATTTATTGCCATGATACTGTATCGAATGCCTTATGGAGGTCTATAGACAATACATAGCCTTCCCGGGGTGAGCCCCCATCCCAACTCGAATCCATCAGGGGCATAATATTTATTGCCTTCTCACCTGGTCCGGTCCCTGTATACCTGGTATGAAACCGACCTGGTCGTTCTGCATGTCATTTTCGATAAATGAGGCTAGGCAGTTGGATTCGATTTTTGTCATGATCTTTAAATCATTATTTATTAATGAAATCGGTCTGTAACTTCCTACCTCATTTGGATCTTTGCCCGGCTTGGGAATGACTGAAATAAAAGCTAGATTGGATGAAGGATCCAAATTTTGACCATTTCTTAATGTGTTGAAGAGCCGGACCAGGCAAGGGGAGAGAACCGAAGATAATGTTTTGTAGCTGAGTTGGTCTTTAAGACTTTAATAATGTTCAGTACCTCAGCTTTCGAGGTGATTCTAGGATCGATCTATGATTGTCTGTGAGGCTGGGAAGGGGAATCCCCTCCAGGAAGGCTTCTAGTTTTGAGGATTCATTTGTGATATTATTGGTGTACAATTTGGAAAAAAATTCTTGGAAAGTATCCATAATACTCTTTGGATTCTGTATCAAGGCACCCGACAGGGCTTTAATTTTAGAGAAAGAAAGTAATTTGTATTTGGGAGTAAGTTTAGCTGCCAGGCATGTGTCTATCTTGTCGCTACCAAGATAGAAGCATCCATCTGATGCGTTTTTCAGCTGAGGACGTTGGCGCTAGATTCAGGGAGAGTTCAGCTGCGTCCAATCTTGATAAAGATTCAGCTGTGGATCTTTGTTTGTTTTTCTTACTGGCTTGTCGGTATTCCTTTTCTAGTTTTAGTGTGTCTATTTGGCATTCACATTTGAGTTTAGATCCTAATTGTATTCGTTTTCCCCTAATGAATGCTTTGTGTCTTCCCCATAAGGAACATGGAGAAATTTCACCTGTATCATTTAGTGAGAAGTATTCCCGAAAGTCTTTCCCTATTAGAGTGCAATGCACCAGATTAGATAGAAATGTTTCGTTAAGGCGCCATGTTCTAGGACCGTTGGTTATTGGTGTCTTATCCAGTGTTATGAGGACCATTGAATGGTCTGACCATGGTATGTCTTGAATTGTTGCTTGAGTAATCTTATGGGTATCACATGTAGAGACAAACATATGGTCGATCCTTTGCGAAAGTGTTGTGAGGGGTCGAGAAATATGTGTAATCTTTAGAGGTGGGATTCATCTCTCTCCAAATATCAACCAACCCAATGTATGACCCGGGCTATCTTTAGGCTCTGTTTAAGAGGCCTTTTGGGGCAGGGCATTCCTGAAGAGGTTTTGTCCAGCATAGAGTCGAACACGATGTTATAGTCCTCTCCCAAAACAAATGTGCCTTCTAGGTGTGGGAGAGGGTTTTAAGCATGATGGAGAAGAAGCCCGCTTGACCTTGGTTGGGGGTATAATATAAAATAAATGTATATTTATGTCCATGTATGTCTCCTTTAACTAAAATATAGCATCCTTCCTTATGTCTTATTATCTGAGTGTTGTTAAATGGTACATTTTTAGAAAAGAGAATAGCAACACCACTTTGCTTTGTGTTTGCATTAGCTAAATACAATTGTGGGTATTTCTGGTGTAGGAATGTAGGATTGTAGCTTTTAGGGAAATTTGTTTCTTGTAGTAACATTCAGCTTCGGCTGAGTTCGCCATGGCAAAGTCACCTGGAAATTTGCCCCCCCTCCTCCTTCCCCCGCAGCCGACCCATTCCTGGAGTGCAGCATGCTTTGTGCACGCAGAGTAGGGAAGCGGCTGTGAAGCCCTTAGTGGAGATGGCAGGAGCAGCACCCGATAGGCAATTGAAAAATCGGCTCGGGTGAAGACACCGCTGGATTCCTGGACAGGTATGTGCCCTAATATTCAAAGCCAGCAGCAACAGTATTTGTAGCTGCTGACTTTTCATTTTTTCTGCAGCAGCCTGGAGCTCCTCCTTAAGAGAGCTGTTTATACCACACACCCTACAAATGTGCCTGAGCTGAAGCAGTTTTGTAAAGAGGAATGGTCACAAATTCCTCCTGAACGTTGTGCTGGTCTAATGCAGAGCCACCAAAATCACTTGCTTAAAGTTATTGCTGCCAAAAGGAATTTTGACCAGCAATTAACTCCAAGGGATTCACTTACTTTTTGCTCCAATACTGTGAACTTGTAATGATTTGTGTGTTATCAGCTTAGTCACATTGTGCTTGTCTATTGCTGAGACTTAGATTAGGGTCAGATCACATTATTGCAAAATACATGTTCATTTTTACCACTGTATACATGCCACATACGTACATTATGCCCACATGTGCATACTTAGGACCTGTAGAGGTCCTCATCACTCCAAAGAAACTATACTTGTTAGATATCTCTGTACCCATTTCATTTTAGGAACAATCCATCCTTCAAGTACACACAATTTTTATTTACACCTATAATGTGTGTTAAAGCTGAGCTCTAGTTATATATGCAAATTAATTAAGCCCTACACCATTAAATGTAATTACATTTTTTATATTGAAACAGCCTCTTGCAGGCAGTCCCTGTATAGCAGGGCTTGGGTGTAAGAGGAACAAGAAGCCAATCAGTTCATGTACTGACAGAAACATGCTGATAGGAGGAGATGGCAAAGAGAGAGATGAGGTAATTTCTGTATTTCTTCTGCCTTCTCTGCCTTCTCATAGGCTGTGGCAGTTCCAGGACAATCTAGACTGAGACAAGTGGGTTGAATTCGCAACCATCATACTGATAACAAGAAGGTACTGCAGAAAAGAACTCTGGATTGAAGGACCAAATTGCAACAAAATCTGTTGTTTTTTATTTTATATATCATTTTTGGGTTATTTATTTATTTATTTTTTCTTATTACTATAATTTTAAATGAATCACTGTTTGAGTTTATTATATATTTGTTAGAAATGTTAACGGTCATACTATTGTTGTGTGTGCTAATAATACTTATGTTGTAATATTTTTAATACATTTATAGACCTAATGAACTTTCATAGGAGTATTGTGGGATGCACAAAACCAGAGATACAATATTTTAGTTTTGCAGAATATCTGCCCTCTGAAAACATATAGTGAAAAAGTAGTGATTTTTTTACATCTGTGCTGTGTATTTCATTGGTATCAGTAAAACATGTTAAAACTGCCCAAATAGATAGCATGACCATGGCAGAAAATAGGTAAAATGTGTTTAGCCTGGAGTTTTTCTTGAAACTGTTACATGAAATGTAGATATTGGTTGTGCCTGAAGTTGTTTTTATCCTACATGTGCAGCAGCAGGTTTTACAGTCTAGCAGGAAACATATTGCTCTTTAGGGAAAAGGAAAAGTACTAAGACTACAGCAAACGAACCCGTTTTCTAACAACTGCGGTGCTGAATTTGAAAAGAAAATACTAGTTACTATACCCCATTCTATCCAATACATAGTAAAAAATAAAAAATAAATGATTATAAAGCAAACTTTTGCTCTATGGTCCATTTGTCTGTCACATTAAAAGATAAAAGCGAATATGACAGAGTACAAATTACATGCACGTTTTAAGGAAAAATATTTTATACAAATAAAATCTATATATTTTTAAAAAATGATGCGCAACAACCAATGTTCATTGATGAGGTGTCAGAATCCAGAAGCTTGTGCTCTAGAAGTCACTAATAAAGCAACAAACCAGTAGGTTTCTCATAGTTTTACTATATAAACCTTGAGCCGGCCATCAAGTCATTTGAGTCAATACTTTTGTAGGGATCTGGGCATACATTTTTCACAATGGGGCTCAGTTATCTAATAGTTATCACTTATCATGCATGACATACTGTTGTCAATTGTATTTGGAATAACTAGGACAGCAATTGCTAAGGCAGATGGAAATTTTCATGTACCAAATAAATCAATATTCCAAAGCATTGAAAAGATGAGAATATACTATTTAATCCTACATTTGGATCAACAAATAAAGATTCTGGTAACTATTAAACCCAACTAGTTTAAATTCTTCACTGTAAGGAATCTTGTATCTGAAGTGCAAGTGAAATTATAACATTTGGAGATGAACTTGCATGATAAAAATATTATAAATCTTGTGTTCACAGTTTTTCAGCTTCTCTCAAATTTATGAACATGAAAGCTATATATTTCTATTTGTTTCAGTACATTAACATGTCATAGGGGGTGTCATGTTGTTAGTCACATTAGAAAAAAGACATTCCCATATTGTTCACTTTCAGTGTCAATATTTTTTACTTTCCCTTTTAGCAACTAGGACATTAATCCTACGAAAATGGAAAACACCTCTGATACCAAATATATCAGACACTAAACAAATGGTACACACCCATATGTTGCTGGAAAAAGCAATAGCCATTAATTCTCTCTCCGTAAATAAGTTCAAGAAAGAATGGCAGATGTGGCCACAATCATCTTAATTTACCTGCTCTAAACCCAAAGCTCATGGTTATGTGCGGTTGGTGATGTGATGATCCGACTACTTACCACAAAAATATCTGGTGATAAAAAGAAAATGTTGACTGGGGCTTTCACAGTGTTCAATGTTACCCCTCTCTTACCCTTACTACCTTTTTCTTTAATAAGAATGCACTTGGGTAAAGGTGGTACGGGCACACCTATCATTATGGTTATAAGCACTGTATTAATGGAACACTCTATGGTCTGCAATTATAATCACAACGAATGGAACGAATAATGTAGTAACGAATGTACCACTGTAACCCTTTTCAACCTGTACAACTTGTTAAACTTTCAATAAAAAACTATTGAATCAAAAAAAAATATTTTTTACTTTCCATGCTCTTGTCCAATTTTAAAGAAGTAAATCCCCCTAGTGTTCAGCTGTTTTTTTATCAGTTTATAAGAAATAGTATTTTATTATTCAGTGGGGTGTAATATCACGTTAACCGATTTAAATTAGGGCAGAATGACTGAGTGTGGAGTTTTATGGGTGCATTGTGAGGCAAACTTTTAATCTGTTATTTATATCATACCTGTGTAGGTGGATAAAGTCTTTCTTGCAATATTTTTTCCTTATATTTTAAGGTTGGAATAGTTGAGGGACAAATATGGGAACACTTCCTGAAATTAATTGTTTTCATGAACAATGAATAGAAGACAGGTCTTGTGTTGATGAGCAAATGCAACTTGCTTTCAAGTGCTTCAGTTTGTATTTTAGATTTTGTGTTATCATTCATATCATGAGCTAGTATATAGTCACCTTATTAGGGATCCTACACGAACAAACAAAAAAAGGTAACATTTAGATGCAATTCTTGTGCACATGGCCCTTGGATTTTGGAGGGCTCTTTATATAGACTACCTAATGGAAAATTATATGAGGCTAGGAATGTTGTTGATTGCCAGACAAAGGGGGTGATATATATCATGTTTTGTAAATGTGATGCATTTTATATAGGGAAACTTAAGCATAATTTCCGGTGAAGGACAGGGGGTGTGTGCCTTTCCTCCAAACAGATGTCTTGGCTGTATGCCCAGGCTTAACTGCAATGTTGAGCAGGAAGAAAAAATATCCTAACACCATCTGCACATTCTAAACAGTATATAAAGCTCAAGACAGCAGATATACATCTAAAACTTATGTAGGAGGATTTCTTTCATCTCTGTGTATCATCTGAGGCTGTTCACTTCACTGGGTATATGTGAGGGTTTACATCCCCTTTAAGGATCAAGCCTATTTCTGACACTTGTTGTTTACAAGTTAAAATCAGTATTTTTTGCTAGAAAATTATATAGAACTCACAAACATTATATATTGTTTTTAGCAGAGACCATAGAGAATAAAATGAAGATCATTGCAATACTTTGTCACGCCTTATATGTGCAGCATATACACACTTTTTTAATTAAAAAAATAAGAAAACAGTAAAGTTAGCCCATTTTTTTCTGTAATGTGAAATATAATATTATGCAGAGTAAATTGATACCTAACATGTCTTGCTTCAAAATTGTGCATGCTCGTGATACAGAGACAAACATTGGTTCTTAAAAATCTCTAAAGGCAACGTTTAAAAATTTCTACAGGTTACCAGTTTAGAGTTACAGAGGAGGTCTTGGACTAGAATTATTGAACTCGCTCTAAGGCCTCACACACACACGGGTGTTATGAAAAACGAGCTGTAAAGCTAGTACCAACGCCAAGGAATATGCTGCATTAAAAACATGATTTTATCAGCATTATGCATTGATGTCAATGCATGTTTTTACACATTAGCTTTCAGCTGAATTTCTCTGCCAATATTCAAAATCAATGGTTCCCTATGGGAGCCCATTGATTTGAATAGAAGTCGCGCCAAAAGTCGGATCATGATGATCCGACTTGCGGTGCAACTCGTGTGCTGAGGATCTTGAAGGGGAACCAAAGCAAAAATGAAAAAAAAATTGCATGGAGTTACCCCCCAAGGGATACCAGACCCCTTGGTCTGGTATGGATTTTAAGGGGGCACCCCCACGCCAAAAAATGGCGTGCCCCCCCAAATCCATACCTTACCCTTATCCGAGCACGCAGCTTGGAAAGTCAGGAAAGGGGAGGCGAGTGTGCACCCCCCCTCCTGGACCATACCAGGCCACATGCCTTCAACATGAGGGGGTTTGTGCTTTAGGTCAGGGGTGCACTGCACCCCCCAATCCAAAGCGCCTTGTCCCCATGTTGATGAGGACAAGGGGCTCTTCCCAACAACCCTGGCCGTTGGTTGTCGGGGTCTGCATGCGGGGGCTTATCAGAATCTGGAAGCCCCCTTTAACAAGGGAGCCCCCAGATCCCAGCTCCCCACCCAATGTGAATGAATATGGGGTACATTTTACCCCTACCCATTCACCTAAAAGGAAAATGTCAAAAATAAACACACTACACAGGTTTTTAAAGTGTTTTATTAACCACTTTAAGACCGAGCCTCTTTTTGGAGTTCGGTGGTTACGAGATAAAATCAGGTTTTTTTGCTATAAAATTACTTAGAACCCCCAAACATTATATTTTTTTTCTAACACCCTAGAGAATAAAATGGCGGCCATTGCAAAACTTTATGTCCCACCGTATTTGCGCAGCGGTCTTACAAGCGCGATTTTTTGGGAAAAATTCCGTTTTTTTAGTTAAAAAATAAGACAACAGTAAAGTTAGGTAATTTTTTTTTCCATATTGTAAAAGATAATGTTACGCCGAGTAAAATGATACCCAACATGTTATGCTTCAAAATTGCGTCCGCTCGTGGAATGGTGACAAACTTTGCAACATAAAAATCTCCATTGGCGACGTTTAAAAAATTCTACAGGTTAGCATTTTTGAGTTACAGAGGAGGTCTAGGGCTAAAATTATTGCTCTCCCTCTAACAATTGCGGCGATACCTCAGATGTGTGGTTTGAACACCGTTTTCATATGTGGGCGGGACTTATGTATGCGTTCGCTTCTGCGTGCAAGCTCGCAAGGACGGTGCGCTTTAAATTTTTTTTTTTTAATTATTTATTTTACTTTTTCATTTTTATTTTTACACCTTTCTTTTTTTTAAAAAAAAATTTTGATCACTTTTTTTCCTATTACAAGAAATGTAAACATTCCTTGTAATAGAAAAAAGCATTCCAGGACCTCCAAAATATGAGATCCGGGGTCAAAAAGACCTCAGATCTCATATTTACACTTAAATGCATAAAAAAAAAAAATAAAAAAAAAAATGGCATGTGAAAAAAAAATGTCCCCTTTAAGAGCATTGTGCGGAAGCGACTTGTGATGTCGCTTCCGCCCAGCCATGTTATGGAGCCTGGTGAACGGCTTCAGCCACTCACTCGGCTCACGGACACTGGGGGGAACGGACACGATCATCTCCGCCGCTGCCGGCGGGTCCGGTAAGCGGCAAAAGGGGGGGGGCACCTCTCCCGCCGCTGATAAAAGTGATCTTGCGGCGAATCCACCGCTAAGACCACTTTTATCTTGCAGGGAATAGCCTGCTGAAAAAAAAGATACCGGGGTTATGGTAGCAATCTGCTACCATAACAACGGTATTCCACTTCAAAACTGCCGCCGTCAAACGATGGCCGGCGGTCCGGAAGTGGTTAAATCAGCTCCGGCATCTTCTCCCTCTCCAGTGTCTTCTTTCTTCTGCAGAAGATGGCACAGAGAAAAGAACCGGCAAAAGAGTAGAAGAAAGAAGACCACTCTGAAGAAAGAGACAAGATTGTTCCACGAATCAGTGAAGCCGCCGTGGTGGCTGCCTCATCGCATGCATTATGAATTGATATAGATTGTAAAAAATCGTATTTATTGTAAAATTTTTTTGATCACGCTAAAATAGAGGGACGCATAATGTATATAAAAATTGTAGATTGTCTATACATGGATCAAATACATGTAGTCCATCACAGGGTTAGCTGTGAGTACATAGATACATAGCTTAGATGATGATGAGAAAGGTCCGTTGTCCAGGGTTGGAAGGGGATGATGTTCAATGTCCCAGTACCCAATGTTGAACGTTTCGGGTCCAATTAAGGCCCTTCATCAGGGGAGATGCCAACGGACTCGGAAGTCTGTTATACGATGTTTAAATACACGGTATGATCCGTTTCAGCAGCATGTATCCGTTCTGAGACACCTTACCATAAGTGGGGAAGTGTTGGTGTCTCAAAGGTATATCTAAGAAATATGTTGTCACTCTGAGCAGGCAGGCTCCGGTGGGCCTAGGGGAGAGATTTTGTAGAAAGGAGCTCAGGGAAATGGCCCTGCTTTTTCCATATACTATTTGTCGGGTAGGGATCCTCAGAGTTTTTGGAGTTTTTTAATTTTTGAATATCTTGGTTTCCGATTTTGTGATTTAACATATATCCGGAGGCATCTACCACCGGCTTCTATGAGGAACAGGGTAAATAAAATCTGTCCATCCCTGACCTCGTGGACCCCAGGCTCCTACCTCTCCGGGTGCTCCGGGCGCTGTACAGCCCAGCCTTAGGCTTCCAAGGGAGTGGATCACATGGCCTTGAGGGAAGTACTGTCTCCCCCAACCCTCCTCTTCTCTCCTGAAGCCCACGGCCAGCCACAGTTGCCACTATCTCCCTCCCCTGCCTCAACCGAGTCCCTACTGAGGCACGCCATGGAGGATGAGGCCTACTCCCCCCTGGGACCGGGGCAAGCCTCCCAGACAGCCAGGCCTGCATGCAGTTCCCTGGACATAGAGTCCCCCATTCATCCGGCTGACCTGTTCAGCAAAATCTCTGACCTGCTAGAGAGGGGGCTTTCAAACACAGCCGCCAGAATCACAGGGGAGATCAAGGCAGATTTCCATAACCTAGGGGCCAGAATGGAGGCAATAGAGCAGAAACTAGACTCGACAGTAGCAAGAACCAACCAGAATTCGGAACACATCAGAGTCTTACAAGACCAACTAGACACTGCTCTAGCCAAAATCAAAGATATGGAGAATAGGTCCAGGAGGCTCAACTTTAGAGTCAGAGGACTACCTGAATCCGTCACTGAGGTCCACTCTGCTATCCAAGACATGATGAAAAACCTCATCCCAGAGACCCCCCAACACTGCCTGGAACTGGACAGGGTCCATAGAGCTCTGGGGCCTCCTAGGAAAGATGGTTCCCCCAGGGATGTCATCGTCAAATCCCACTTCTTTGCTATAAAGGAAAAAATTATGCTCATGGCCCACAACAAGTCCCAGATTTCCTGTCTAGGTCATCAGATACAGATCTTCGCTGATCTAGCTCCATCTACCATTCAAAAAAGGAGATCACTCAAGCCTCTTGTCTCTATTCTTGCAGCCAAGAACATCAAATACTGGTGGGCCTTTCCATTCGCAGTGAAGTTCTTCTGGACAGGTAAAACTATCTCCTTTTCCACGTTCCCTGAGGGTGAACAGATCCTCCTCGACCTGAAGTTGATCTCCCAAGAAGCACGGTGGAGTGTTCTGGAGGGACATCGGGATCAACGAAACGTCCCCCGCCAGCAAGCCCCATCACTCCCCTCTGGTCCAAGTCTAAATCCGAAAGAGCTAAAGACAATCTTCCCCTATAACAGAAACCTGCATGATTTTTGGCCCTTTTTTCTCCACCACTGCGGTGGCCCACACCAAGCGGCTTGCTTGATGGTTGAGGGGGATCACAACCCCCAAATTCTGTTGACTACCACAAACTGCCTACACTGTTACACCAAGTTGAGTTTTTTTTTTTTTTTTTCTTGTTTTCTAGCAGTATCCTTTCTTATTTTTGATCCTTGTTACTGGGTTTGGAGGGAGATTGACCACCAGAGCAATCTGAGTTTGGCCAAGCTGTCTGGTTGGGATCCCTTCTAGGGCATTACCCGACTAGATAGCTTCTCTGAACCCAGCACGGAAGCCCTCTTTAACTACAGTCGGCCTATGCCATATGACACACAGTCCTGAACAATTCTTCCTGAGTTTTTAGTTACTTATTTTTTATATATCTCATTAACCTGTCCTTGTGACTAGTTCTAGTTTATACTGTTTGATTGCTGCCGTGACAGGTCCTGGATATTCTTGCGCACCCTCTTACCCCCCGATCGCAGCTAGTCTGCCTTTGTGGGATAAGACGTTTGCCCCTCATTTTGGGGAGGACGACCTCCTTCTAGGGTACAGGGGGGCTTTTCCCCCTCTTGACATAAAGCGCCTCTTAGAGGTCCATCTTGTTTGTTATATATGTTCTCTTTTCATCCTCTCTCTTCTCTCTTCACTCTCCCTTCAGTCAATCAGAGAAAGGACCTCCATGTCCCCAGTGGGTCCCTACTGCCTCACTCTCCGGGAGCCTCGAGAAACCCATCCAGGAGTCCCCATTTATGGGTAAGTGACCATTTTATAGATGCCAGAAATCCTTCTACCCCCCATGGCTAACCACACCTCAACCCCACCTTTCAAAATTGCATCCCATAATGCGCAGGGCCTAAACTCCCCAGTTAAACGGAGACAATTTTTTGAGGAATACAAAAAACTAAGATTAGACATAGTAATGATCCATGAGACCCATTTCCCGATCTGGTATGATCCCAAATATCTCCACCCCCACTTCCCGACATTCCACATTGCCAATGCTCAAGATAAAACTAAGGGAGTAGAAATAGTCCTCTCAAAGCTCTGCAACTTCTCATGCCTTTCAGTCTATAAAGATCCCGAGGGGAGATTCATACTAGTAAAGGGTACAATGAATGACCAGCTATACTCCCTGGTCTCTTATTATTCCCCTAATAAGGGAAAAACCTGTTTCTTTCAAACACTTTTCAATACACTTAATCCCATGTTGGAAGACTTGGTAATTTGCGGAGGTGACTCAAACACAGCGTTTGATCAGATATTAGACAAATCCAGACCACTAGGAAGACAACTGCTCCGACCGACTAACTCTAGCCTTAAAATAGCTAAATGAATCCACTCACAAAATCTTATTGATATTTGGAGGGAACTAAACCCTTCTAAGCGGGACTACACTCGTTTCTCCTACCCTCATAAATCATACGCTAGGATCGATCACATCCTGACCTCCCCTGCTTTAATCCCAGTTTCTAAATCGGTTGTTACTAAAGATACAGCTTGCTCAGACCACGTCCTGGTAGTCCTTTCCCTAGAGAAACTGCCCTCCTATATCCCATCTCGCCAATGGCGGTTAAATGAGACAATCCTGAGGGGCCCAGTCAGGGTGAAGGAATTAACTGATACAATTAAAGAATACTTCACTTTAAATGGAGGCCAAGAGGTTTCCCCAGAAACACTCTGGGCTGCCCATAAGGCTACCATCAGGGGTACATTTATTCAGATAGCCACACAAAACAGGAAGGCTCATTAAGCAGATATCATACGTCTAGAATATTCCTTCTTCTCTCTCAAGTCACAGCATAAACAACGCCCATCCCCTAGCTCCTTGGCTAAGCTGGATGCTGCCCGGCTAGCCCTAAACCTAGCTCTCACTGCCTAAGCCGAAAAACGACTTAGGTGGAACTACGCAAAATTCTACTCCCAGAAAGACAAGATTGGTTCTATGCTAGCTCGTAAGCTCTCCCCAAGGATTAAAAATCAGCCCATACCGAGGATTAGAGTTGATAACGGGCCCCCAACCGCTAATCCCCAAAAAATCACTAAGGCCTTTCACAGCTTTTATACGGAATTATACAGTAAAGACAAGAAGGTCAATGACCAAAAGACCATTGACTTCTTGAGGGACTTACCTCTACCTTCCCTCTCCACTACTCATAGGGACATTATGGAAGAGCCTATATTGGAGGAGGAAATCCATGAGGTAATCAAAAACCTCAAAACAGGCTCTGCCCCAGGGCCTGATGGGTTGTAGTCCCTTACTACAAAACTTTTGACAACTCCCTAGTACCCCACTTGACTAAATTCTTCAACTATAAAGCTAATGGCTCTCCGTTAGACCCCCACCTAAAAACTGCCTTCATAACAGTTATCCCCAAACCCGATAAAAACCCTGAAGATACTATCTCGTATAGACCAATCTCCCTGATTAATAATGATATCAAGATCCTCACAAAGGTACTCGCGACCCGACTAGCCTCATTCATACACCACTATATACATAAGGACCAGGTAGGATTTATTCCAGGTAGGCAAGTCCCAGACCAGATTAGGAGGGCAATTGACTTAGTTTCCTTACTAAACTTTAACTGGGACAAGGGACCTAAACAAAAAGGAATGCTCTTATCACTAGATCTACAAAAAGCCTTCGACTCAGTCTCCTGGTCGTATATCGTCACGGTCCTAGAACACTGGGGATTTGGCAATAGATTCAGAAATACCCTACATGCCCTGTACTCCACCCCGAAGACTATTATTCGCTTTAGGGGCCATCTATCGAGCCCGGTCACAATTGCAAGGGGTACGAGACAGGGTTGTCCGCTTTCCCCCTTATTATTTGCTATCGCCATAGAATCACTCGCAGTGGCAATTTGTCACAACCCAAATATTAAGGGAGTCTCTTGTTCGCTGATGACATCCTCCTCTTTATCACTTCCCCACTAATCACTCTCCCCAACTTATTCAAACTCCTGGATGAATTTGCATCCTGCTCAGGCCTTAAAATCAATCTCTCTAAATCGCAAGCCCTCAACGTCTCCTTGAAACCAGATCTAGTTACGCAACTTAAGAGAGCATTTAATTTCCAATGGAATGACTCGCACATTAAATATTTAGGAATTAACCTAGCTCATAGAACAGACCTTCTTTACGCCCTTAATTTCCCCCCTATCTATAAGAAACTCGAGGATGACTTAAAGGGATGGTCAAGTGATGGACTCTCCCTATTAGGTAGAATAAATTCTATCAAAATTACCCTACTCCCAAGGCTATTATACCTCTTCAGATCACTGCCTATCCTGGTAAGACAGGACCACCTACGAAAATTCCAACAGAAGGTTATCAAATTTGTTTGGCAAGGAGCCGGCCATAGACTTCCCCAAAGAACGCTCTGCCTACACAAGTCCAGGGGAGGACTTGGACTTCCGAGGCTCCAGGGATACTATCAGGCAGCCAGTTTAGCCCAATTGTCCGTGATCTACTCTAAATATGAAAAACCTGAGTGGGTTCAGATTGAGAGGCAAGCTGCTCCGTCCTTCACTATAGATTTCCTTTTGTGGATGCCCCCCAAAATTAGGCCCCCTATTTTGGCCCCGATTCTTTCGCAATCCATTGCTATCTGGGACAATCTGAAAACATGTCCCTCTTTATTGTCTGAAATTAAACCCCTGGCTCACATCTTCCATAACCAAGACTTCCCTCCGGGTCTCAACATTTTTGCTTTCAAATGGTGGCTAGATAAGGCAATGTATCGAATCGGACACTTTTTTAGTTCTCTAGGTCCTATCTCAATGAGTCATTGTATCTCAAAGCTGGGAATGCTGGAGTCTGAACGCTTTCGCTTCAGACAAATCCATCACTTCCTGCATTCTCGCTGGCACAACAAACCCTCTCCTCCCTCAATCACCCCATACGAGCATTGGTGTGGGGAAGCCAGGGACCAAAAGGGAGGCATCTCTATAATTTATCAGTCTCTCTCCTCACCCTCCTCTAAAGCTAGCTATATGAAGGCCTGGGAGGAAGACCTCCGGTTTGACTGGAACTTGGAGAGATGGCAATCCTATTGCTCTAGAGCCTTTAAAGGTATACTAAGTGTGGCCCTAATTGAAGCCAACCTCAAGGTCCTCACCAGGTGGTACCTCACCCCCTCTAAACTCGCTAGCTTCTACCCTTCAGCGAACCCCTCTGCTTCAGAAAATGCCTTATGGTGGGTAGCCTGCTCCACACTTGGTGGAGCTGCCCAAGGGTGAGGTTCTTCTGGAAGAGGATCTTCAACCTCATTTATTTGGTCACTAATTACCACATACCCAGGTCTCCTTCGATAGACCTACAGATTGCCAATCTACCCAAAATCCCTAAACACTCCCGTAGTTTAATTCATTTCATCTTACTAGGAGCCAAAATTACAATAGCTAAAGCCTGGAAAAAACCCAAGGTCTCCTTCGAGGAGGCCTGAAGGAAAATTTCTTGGATAATGGAGCAAGAAAAATTGGCCAGTATTATCGCTGACTCCAATACAAAATTCGAAGCTGTATGGGAACCCTGGGCAACATACATGGGCATTTCGCTTACCCCTGGAGTTCCCAACCTGGGTACTCCCCGTCCATGATTTCCCTGATTGACTCTCCCTCTTTCCCTCTTTTTCCCTCTTTACTCTCTCTTTTCTCCTCCCTTTAGTTGTCAAGTCTCTCTCTCCCCCAAGACCTGAATGGGTGGTCAGTGAGACCAATATGATTGGCCCATCATGGGATACTTTTAACTATAATGAGACCTGCAGATCTAGCCTTAGGAATATCCATGATATCACTTTGTTTACATCCTATGCTTTGTTGTTGGGTACGCCGGATCTACCTGCTCTCCCTCGCCACAGCTTGTTCCCAATTGGGGGGCTGGGGGGATCAGGTAGCCTTACGAGTACCATATTCGGGGCAACCCCAATGTCAGATTCCCATCTGTATGCATTTTTTTTACTTGTTCTGAGGATCCTGTCTGTAACTACAGTCCTAACTCTGTTCATTCCCATGTTATGTGCCAACTATTTACATTTTGTTCTCTGATGTTATTTCACCCTCTACTTTGTACAATCCAATAAAAATATTGAAAACAAAAAAAAAATATGATCCTCCTCCTCACAACACCTATCTTCTAACACTAACTCTAAAAACTAGAAGGGTGGAGGTATTAGGGCCATGTGATTTGTTAGTATCACTGTCTTCATTAAGGCTTCATGCACACAGGACATTAAAAACAGGTTCTAAAAACATCAGTAGCTTTGTAGCGAGTTTTTCAGCTTTCTTCAGCATTTTTCACTAGTGTTTTTGAACGTTTTTGAGCAGTAGCGTTTTTTTTTTCAATGGGCAAAAAACGACCAAAAACGTTGGTGAGTCATGTTTTTGAGCATTTTTGAGCAGTAGCATTTTGAGCTTTTTTTTTTTCCTCAATGGATCTAAAACATCCAAAAACGTTGGTGGGTGGGGTTTTTGCATGTTTTTGAGCAGTTTTACAGCTGAAAAATGTCTCTCAGAACCCAATAGTCTTGGATTTGTTTACAGCTCAAAAAAACGCCCCAGCTAAAAACAGTTAATAACAGCCTATGTGTGCATGAACACATAGGATAACATGATGGGGGGTTTATTGACTATAGGAAAAAACATCTGAAGCTAAAAACAGCAGCTGTAAAAAACATCCAAAAACGTCCTGCGTGCATATGAGGCCTTACTCTTTCTAGATGATAAAGACATTTTTAAAAATTGTTGATTCCTAAAAATGATATCATTAATATGAATAAACACTAAAAACTGACCGTCTGACTACCAAGACAAATGTTTTGTTTTATGGACAACATTAAAAAAGTAATATTGTATACTGCATTTTATCTAAAATTACACAATAAACATATGGAGCAGAACATAATTGTTTGATGTTACAATATTTAGGGAAAAATCCAGTAGAGCTGGTATTTTTGATCCATCAAAAGTGAATGGCATATGTGTGTGCTGCACATATACATGCATTTTACAGTATAACAATGTGAATGAGTGAGTGTGTAATGATGCTGACAATAGAAAAACAGGCAGGGACATGAAGAGATACAAGGTCCTGCATAGCATCACCGTGGGGTGGTGAAAATGTCACCTACTAGCAACTTAAAATTGTGAAAACCCTTTGTGGATATCTTTATCAGGCAAAACCATGTGTGTGTGTCGAATGCACAGGTTCGTTTGCCTGTCTCAAATATTGGAAATTTTCTACTATATTTTAACATTACAGTAGAGAAGCTAGTTGATTGATTGCATTGCAATTTGACAGTTATGAATGACTAACATTCTCTATTACATTTTGTTTTGTTAAGAACACAATGTGCAGTTATAATGTCTATTTAGTTACATGACACATGAAGTATATACATGATCATAAACTGACTTGCCAAATGATTTTCTTCTAAATGAGTTAAAACCATTTTTAACACATATCCTTTGAAAGTTTTCTCCCCTTTTTTACACTTTATATTAGATACAAATGTTAATATGTTAATGCGACATTTACTTTTGAGACATCGTTGGACACGTAAGCTGTGTGTGTGTACCAAAACGGACT